>NW_017547189.1:2253556-2327286 GCF_001854935.1 Bemisia tabaci
TGCCACTGGTTTTCTCTGAAATCATCTCCCAAGCTCAAAAAAAGCTCTCAAAGTGAGGCCAAAATGGAGGGGATATCCCACCCTACCCTGAGAGTCCACCTCTACATCTCCATGCAAAGATAGGGAGCAAATACATTGGCAGAGCTGCCGCTTTATTTGGGGACTCCAAAACTGAAATCACGGCATCTCTGCTAATGTATTTGCTCCCTATCTTTGCATGGAGAGTTTGTCTTGATGGTGGACTCTCAGGGTAGGGTGGGATATCCCCTCCATTTTGACCTCACTTTGAGAGCTTTTTTTGAGCTTGGGAGATGATTTCAGAGAAAACCAGTGGCACCATCGTGCTTCTCGCGAACCTCTACATAAGAATCAATGGTCAAATCGCAAATCTCTCACACATTTAACATCTCCATTGCGGCTCCCACGACCGGAGTTTTTTTTTCAGTGTTGGCTTACCAACAATGTAGCCCCTGAGCGCGGTAGAGGTTGCGTCGCATGGTCTCGAGCTCCCTCTTGGAGATCTCGAGCTGGCACTTGGGGCAGTCAAGCGGGATGATCGGCGAGCCTGTGAGGTTACGCAGCTTGGTCAGGAGCGGCCCGGGGCCGGCGGCCGGAACCTCCGGTGACTGCGGCCGGATCCACCTGCGCACAGCCATCTTCCGGGCGGCAGCCTCTTGCTCCACCGTCTGGAGTCGCAGCGCGAACGACGCTGGCACCGATCGAGCCCTCCCGCCAGGGATGAATGGGCCCGTGCCATGGGATTCAACCCCGCTCGTGTCCCTTTGCTTCTCCTGCTGGCACTTCATGTAGCTGTCAGGACTCCTGCGAATACAGAAGAGTCTCGATTATCCAGTGGCAGTGGCGATATATCGATTGATTTGCCGTTTAAACCTATGGAAAAGGATCGATAACCAAGGTGTTCGCAACGAACATCTTAATAATCGCGATTCTTTACCACAGCTTCAAATGGGAGAAATATCGATATCGATCATTCACACCTCGCCATTGCTGCGGGTCCGGAACGTTATACCAACCCATTTTATGAAACGGCTACATAACTCCTTGGCAACGTTTTAAAATCTCCGATTGAGTACGGCATATTTTTTTGAAAGGTAGCTGCCTAACTAACATAAGTATCTCTATTTAATTTCCTGGAAAAACTTTTGAAAGAGTGAAAAAATTACAATTAAACCTCGAAGAAAATTCTGAAATTTTGCGGAGAAATTAAACACTGGTTCCAGTCTACCTGAATCGCATTTTCTGGGGGACCTGCCCGGCGCCGAACCGGTAGGAAAATTTGGCCGACGCCATACCGGCGTCACCCTCGACGATGCTGTCCGGGAAGCCATCCTCGAAGAAGATCTGCTGCTGCTGGGCCTTGCAGTGTTTCAGTTCCCCCTGGAGGACTTGGGGTTGGTTTTGGATGGTCCCTAGCTTATTTTTGCAAAACGAGATGATGCTCTGTAGGTTCTCGTTGATCTGCGAGTACTTGGTCTCCACGGAGGCCGGCTCCGGTGTTGGGGACCCCGAGGGAGGGTCGTCCGCATCGTCCTCGAAGAGGGACTTCCGCGGCGGGCGTTGATCCATCACCGCGCCAGTTCTCATCTCCGATTGGCCGAACGTGTCAGTTCTCATCTCAGATTGGCCGAACGTGTCAGTTCTCGTCTCCGATTGGCCGAACGTGTCACTTCTAATCTCCGGTTGGCCGAACGTGTCTGTTCTCATCTCCGATTGGCCGAACATGCCAGTTCTCATCTCCGATTGCCCGAACGTGTCAGTTCTCATCTCCGATTGGCCAAACATGCCAGTTTTCATCTCCGATTGGCCGAACATGCCAGTGCTCATCTCCGATTGGCCGAACGTGTCAGGTCTCATCTCCGATTGGCCGAACATGCCAGTTCTCATCTCCGATTGGCTGAACATTCTCCTCGACTCGGCCTCGTCAAGTAAACCGTCTCACAAGGAGACTGAACATGAATAAGCTGGGCACCTTGACTCGATTACGGGTATATTCCTTGCGTCTGAAAAGGAACGGATGTCTTGTTTTATTGCAGAGTACTACGTCTAAAGTCCTGGAAAATATTTGTAAAAAAAAAAAAAAAAAAAAAANAAAAAAAAAAAAAAAAAAAAAAAAAAAAAAAAAAAAAAAAAAAAAAAAAACGAAAAATTGCCGAGTCTTGGTATATTTGGATCGCATTTAGCAAAAAGAGACTAGCGCGATTGCAGTACTGTTTTCAAAACTGTGCAACTTCTTCTTTTCTCTCAAAAATACTTAACATATGTGCAGTATTAAAATTTACACAATTATTTCCCTTTAAAATTAACATGTTTTTGGTGGGAAGCCAAAACTATTTGCTACATGGGAGATATTTTAGATAATTATGAAATCGATTATCGATATTTCTCCATTTAAAGCCATGGTAAAGAATCGATTATTAAGGTGTCCGCTGCCAACACCCTGTCTATCGATCATTTCCCATAGGTTTAAATGGCAAATTCAATCGATATATCTCAAAGCACGCCACTGGTGTGCTGCTATGCTGCTGTGTCCCTCTGAGTCCCCGTGGCTTTGGCCTTATCCTATAACCTCAAGAGAGTGTTGGCCGCGTCCATGTTCTTAAAGTGCATGGAAACTGAACACTTGGAACTCAATCCAGGACTGCATTAATTGGACTGCATTTTGAAATTAGGTACCACAATTTCTGGTTCATTGGTAAAAACACTAATGTGCATAGCGAAACTGATGAAACATGCGTTGTTGCTAAACTGAGCCAAAAAGTGTTTAGTTCCTAATTGCAAAATGTAGTCCAATTAATCCTGGGTATCGCCTATCGCCATGAGGCACGTATCCGGAGGGGGGGGGGTTCAAGCTCCTCTTTTGGAAGTATGAAACGGGGTTTTTTTTTTTTTTTTTTTTAAAAAATGATGGGTGAGGACCCTCGAGCCCCCTCTCATATGAGGGGACGTCCCCTCCCCTAAACAAAATCCTGACTACGTGCCCGATCGCCATAATTTCGATACGTACACGACTGAGAGCAAGTTTCACTCGATTCGTACTTACTGTCAAAAAATTCGATTCACAATGAGTAGATACGAGCCTCAAAAGTATAAAATCAAATTTTAACGTAAAATAATATGTAAAAACAAAAATGAAGGCAAAAGTAAAAGGAAAAAATTTCACCGATACTTTTTTAGATATTAACTGTAGGAAAATATATTGAAAATATGGGTGCATTTTAAAAGGAGAATGCTTACCGGTAAATGTGTAATATGACGATTTTGAAATGATGCAGTCCTGCTTACACTCATGATAAGATAAGGACAGATACCTACTTAAAATTTGCTGCTGTTAGGAGTCGACACAGAATATAAACATTACACAGTAAAAATTTTTAAGAGAGAAAAGCGTCACGCGGGACGAGGTAAGGAGCGCTTATCGACGCGCAAGTGAGCGCTTATCAGCACGCAAGTGAGCGCATATCAACGCACAATCCTTCAATTTTTTTTTTAAATCCCAACCCAAACGAACGAAAAATTTAGATAAATTAAACAATTTAGCTACTATCGATCACGAGCTTCAACTTATTTGGAGGTTAATAAGAATATTCGAAAGCATGAGCGATCATGAGCGATCGAGTCAAAGCATTTGTTTTTGCGGTGTTGCCTATGCGGGTAGTTGCAAAATGCTGGGCGCCTGTTGATAGTATTTTTTGCATCCAGTGGAGTTGCAGTAACTACGTGAGGACTTCAATACACAGATACTATAAACCTTGATTTCATATTTATCAAGTGATTTTGGGTTTTAGCGACATGTTTCGCGTATTTTGCGTGAAATTTAGATGAAGAATAAGGAGCAAAAGTCGTGCTTTAGATCTTATAGTCTAGTACTAGTGGTCCATCGGGTCCACCGGATTGCTCCACCACAGATCACTTAAAGTTCCTTCCTTTCGTTAAGTATGCAATTCGAACCGCTTTTAGCAGAGGGAAACCAAGCCACATCAGGTATTGCCAAATTTAACCGAGCAATTTCATTTTTTTACAAGAGAACGTTTGAGCGGATCCCTTTGAAATGTTTAGGGAATTATTTGCCAAGGCAGAAATTTCACTGAAATTCGCACCAAAATCGGCACGACTGCTCTCATGAAAAAATTAAATTGCCCGGTTAAATTTGGCAATTACTGATGTGGCTTGGTTCCTTTCTGCTTAACGCGATCCATTTGACCTCCGGTGAGTTAAAATAGTAGTGGCTTGAAGTTTAAGCAATCTTCTCTCCACATGCCCCCGAAAACTTTTCGGGGCGGGCGAGGGGGGAGGGGGGGAGACTGGTGCGTCTGAAGATTAATGTGCAGATATCTATAATGTTTTTGGGAGGGAGACATCCCTAGTTATGGAAATTTTCAATTCAAAAAGCTTACATGCGGTTATGGATTCTACGACAAAAACTCAGAGCTACTTACCCTAAGAAATGTTTAGGTATATACCACCTACAGGGCAGGATTTACCTACTTGCCGCTTGCCGCCCATGGGCCGCCTGTATTTTGCCGCTCCCATCTCATTCGTTTTGAAACATAAAAAAAAAAACCATCAAGTGAACGTGCCGGAGGGGGAGGGGTGCATAAGACGCGTTTACCTACTCACGCGTTGGATACATTTTTTGCAAAAGCCCTGTCGACATTACTGGTAAAATTTCACGGAACTTTGCGCGAAAGTTCAGTTATCCGTAAACCTATCTCTTTGTGGACAAGGTCCTCCATTCATAAGGAATGAACAAAAAAATTATGAAAGAATAAACATAAATGTGGTTGAATAATTTTAACTTCCGCCGCCGCCGCGCTGATCGCACTGTGTTTGGCGCAATGCGTGAAGTATTCCTGCAGTCTTGTAGGCGCTATGCATTTCACGCCAACCGCTCCTGACTGCACTGTGTTTGACGCAATGGGTGAAGTATTCATGCAGTCTTGTAGGCGCTAATATGTGTTTAATGCCGACCGCCGCGCCGAGGGCTTGTCCTTTTCATTTCAAGTCCTCGTCATCATTCCTCTCAGCGCTAAGCTTCAGGCCAAATTGCGTGTTTAGTTCCTCTCTTAACTCGACTAATTCTCTGAAATTTACTTAGTTTTACTAAGTGCGATTTTCAGTTAGAGAAGCCTCTTCACTTATCGGATAGACAACATGCACGAGTGGCTTTAAAAAAATATCATTGAAAAAATATCTTATTTGGACCCAATAAACCGTCCTCTGAAATCTTTGGATCTAATCCTGAATCAATTATACTGAAATAGCTGAAACGCCCTTGATGCAGGAAATATTATAGAAAAGTCAGTAACGCCGCCCTTCAACCTGGTCATAGAGGTGAGTCTCTCACTGCTAATTGGACGTATTTCTGCCAAACGGAACTATGTGCATTAAGACATGAGCCCTGGGACCCATAAGAATATATGCATAACAGGGCTCACGCCATAATGCACATAGTTCCGTTTGGCAGAAAAACGTCCAATTGTAAGGATTTATTTTCAGCCACGGACAAACCTTCTTTAAGTCAGGCTTAATTTGCTCTGGCAATGCCTCGTTTGGCCTATGAAATTTCTCGGAAGTTCCGAATCCTGAGCCTTTGAGAGCATGATTAAATCAAAAGCACATTGGAAGGATAAATAACAAAAATTGTTTGAGATTTACTACTTTATTTCAGTCATTTCAAAAGAAACATGATTCACATGGTAGACAATGATAGACAGTGAATAGAAGTGGTGATAAATCAATACGAAATTTCAGACAGAAATCGTAGAAAATGATAAAAAATGCAAGTAAAAAAGAGGTAAGTAAATTAAAAATATTTACGGCTACAGAAATACAAAAGTATAAAAATTGAGATAATTCCTGCACTGACAGTGTGAGAATTGATTCACACGAAATATTATTTCAAAAGTCACAACCATTAAGAAGCTTGTTTCAAAAGTACGCAAAAATATGATAAAGGATTTTATAAAAAGAAGAGAATAAAGAACTGTCCATAAATGGCAGGCATATTCTCTTATCATTAATGATGAATAATTATCAAATACATGTTCAATAAAATTTAAAAATTAAAATAAAAAACAATAAATGTAATCCGTACTTAAGTTGGCCTTCTTATCTTGTGACTTGTGAATGCGACAATGATATGAGAGACTTCACTCTTCTAACTGTGCGTTACACCGTGTGTGGAACTCCTAAAAATAGCGAATAATAAAAGTGCATATTCACAGCCGTAATCAACACATGCTATGTTATTATCTACTCAAGTTGCTGAGATAATGTTTTGCAACAACTGGTATACAGAAAAATTCTGCA
Organism: Bemisia tabaci; assembly: GCF_001854935.1. Taxonomy (NCBI): domain Eukaryota; kingdom Metazoa; phylum Arthropoda; class Insecta; order Hemiptera; family Aleyrodidae; genus Bemisia; species Bemisia tabaci. The sequence goes on from NW_017547189.1 coordinate 2,259,887, forward strand.
GAAATGTAAATTTTCCTCAGAGCTAAATAGATGAATAAGTAAGTACGATTCAGAGAGAAAAAAAAGAAGAGACCTTGTTACGCAAACCCTTCTGAAACATGAGAACTTGGACAATTAATTCTCCTCCTGGTTTGTAACGGCATTCTTTTTCTGAGGCTTGTGAGACTGAATTTTTTTCATAAACAGAAATAACAAAACATTTTCAACTTAAATAACTAGATACGTTTTAACTGAAACGTTGTTTACCCGATACAGGTTGAAGAAGCTAATTGAAATCAATTCACTAATTACTCAATAATACTGAGGTCAAGAATTTAAGCAAATGCTCTGCAGTATTTTTGAAACATTATAGTAAAATATTTTGTGATAACATCATGGTGTATCTGCACCATCCTTTTTTTGAGGTTTACAGTTTTCAGTAGTTTCGCAGCACACCCGCAAAAATATTGAATTTCTTTCACCTAAAAATAACATTTGATCATGGATCGTCTTACAGCCTAGAGTTAATCTACTTGCCATCACAAAAAACTTAAATTATACATTCATGGAATGTGAGAGACTTGAAATAAAGTAACACTTGCAAGAAGGAAATAAAAAACTAAAAAAACAAAAAAAAAGAATCAAATAAATTCAAATCACCAGACCTTAGAAAGTCTTGAAACAAAAAACAAAACAAAAATTCATTGCCTGTCTTCAGGACGTTCAAATACTTAAGAGTATTGATTATGTTTGCAAGTTTGATAAAGATGAATTCTCCTTGACATGGGAAACACACTAATATAAGCATGTTAGGACACTGGAATCACATTGACGACTCAGAAGAATAGAGAATTTTTCATTTCTGTCGCCGAATTTCCTCTCATGTTTTTCTCAAGAATTTATTATTATTGATTAAACAATATTATTTTCTCAACAGAGAACTAAACTAGTGAACAATTTGAACATTTCTGTAAATTTACTTCAGATTATGAAGAATATACTCACAAAATGTCAAGTTTCAGTACAACTTAGTTTTCTGTTTAAAAAATAAAACATCAGAGAAAATTACGCAAGATCCGATGTGGTTAAACTGATTCCAATTAAAAACAACTAAACAATCAAGTGCTATTGAGATAATCCTTCCAAAATTTTCTAAAACAATGTTAATTCGTCAACACTACCTATCTACTAATCAGCTAAAATTCAGCTAATTGTAAGGCTCAGTAGGTCTCAAAAGAAAACAGGCTTGGCCTGATGATACTAATTGGCTTGCAAAATTAAACAAAACAATCAAGATAAAATACAGGGGGGCAATTCTCGGATTACAGGTAAATAAATAATAATAGCAACGAAGAATAAATTGCAAGATCTTAAACGCTAAAACATCATAGACAAATGATATGACAATTCTTTACAATTTAAAATGCGTCCAGTTGCAACTAGGTACAACCAATTGTAACGTCACCTGATGATGACAAGAAATTGACCAGCCAATGGGCAGTTGAGTGGAATAGATTTCAAATTTTGTTGAATGGACTACATATGGAATATCAAGAAATTTGGCGTAGGCTAAATTTTTGTTATGACTATGAATACATGAGAAAACGAGGAATGATTCATGGAAAGAATTTCTTTCATGTGGACAGATTCATTAAATATTCATTGCATGATTGAGAATTTCATCCGCATGATTTTTCAAACAGTTAAAGCTCAAATCCAAAAACGTTCAGTTTTAAACTGACGATGCTTAAATTTAAAAAACGGTTATGTAAGTGAAAATTCGATAGAAGTTCAAGTTATCAGATTACAATCAAGTTAATTTTTAACATACCAAAAAAAAAAAAAATAACTCAAAATGGCTATGTCAGCCACACCGCCAAAATGGACGTTGAAATTAGTTCATTAGTGACTACATGGTTCATGCAGCCTCGAAAATAAAAAATCAAACACTTTTTGAAGAATTTCTGGACAGTTTTCACAAATTTTTTTTCTTTTTGTAATTACCAACAATATAGTATCTAAATGCACAGTTTTCTTCTCATATGACAAGCCTTTGTTAGGGATTTTTGGATTACTTTGAAGCTTGATTGCAATTTCTTTCATAGGTACAATATCTTTCCAAATGATCTAATTGACGTCAAATGCTTTGTTAATTCTGAAAACAGTGAACATTCAACCTGACAATCATTGAATAGAAAAATTCAAGCACTCTATTCAAGCCTCTACATAAAATCAAGCAAACAAATTTCAAAACTAAGCAGTTTACCAAGGTTGCAGGAAACCATGCAACCACACAAAATAACACTTGTAAAATACACAGTTAAAGTACAATCGATATCTTAGATATGATGAATACAACAATGCAATCAAACTTAAACATTAGGTCCTGAAACAAGCTGTTACCTTCTGCAGATTTTCAACTCAAAACATTAATATTTTCAGCAGTATAACGACCAAACAGGGGCAAAAATGGTCCCTGAGCACCTGCAGCTAAGGCAACATAAACTAGACACAGGGGCTAAAGTAAAAAATAAAGAATACATATTTCGTTGACTGATTTTGAATCTTGTAAAAAACAGCAAGATGACTGCCTCAAAAAACATAATACTGGGACAATTTATTACTTGTCAGCTCATGAACAAATTTAAGTAACAACACAACACGTTTTGAAAAAAATTATACAACAAAAACTGTAGCAACTTAATGGACACAGTTATACTGAAAACATCATTTGAATAAGAACAAAATAACCAAAAATAATTAAAAGGGATAAATCTGACCCTATTATCAGCAAACACAAAAATAATGACGAATTCGAGTGTTCAGACCTGTAGGTTTTTAACTGTACATTTGATGAATGCTCCCATTACACTTTAAAATTTCAGTAAAAATGGATAAGTTGTGCGTATCATGGAATTGAGTTTTGACAGGTGAGTACTTATTTCAGATCAGCAAGAGATGAATAGATCTGTTTAAATGCTCAGATTTTACGCAGATTATTACCGAATAAATTACCTTTTGAATTATAAAGCAAATGCTGTTAGAAAACAGCATTTTTATGAAAAGAACAAAGTACAGGGAACAATGGACTATGGCAGAAGGTATGAATTAAACAATTGCGCAACATACCTATTATTTCTTCAAATTTCCTCAAGGGAAACGAAACACACAACAAAGAATCTAAAAATTGAACTCCTGAACGGGATATGAGTGTTTACCATCAACATAGGTCGAATGACAAAATAATCTAACTACCATTTGACCCATGGCAAAAATACTTCTAAATTTATTTTTCAGCAGTTAATTTTCAAACTTTCCACTGTGTAAATCATTCTCTTCGAAAGATTCTTGAGAAAATATATGCAGCATTTTTCTACGTTCAGACTTTGCCTTATGGCCCATTAGATATATTACTGTAAAATAAGCCATCTTCACATAAACCTATTTGCAATTGGTTTACTTGTACAAAAAATTATTTTGCTTGAATGCATTCAATTATAATTCTAGGACATAGGACATAGGATTATCACTTTCTTCAAATTTACACAAGCCCTCAAATTTAGTCTACTAATACTCAACGAATTTGTAACAAATAAAACAAAAATACGAGAGAAAAAATCAAAATTTTGTAAAAGAGTCTATTTTAATTAATGACTTATTCGAGATGCTTTTTCGTTATTTACTAAGTACAAAAATTGTCAATAAGATTACACTGAAACTTAGAAAGCTCATGTTCCTATCCTAAAAAATGCAATAAAATGCCTCCATTTTCTAATTTTGACTAGAACATGTAAAAATATTCAAACATTAAAAAGGGAAGAATACTCATTATTTTCTCTGAAGCGTTTGTAGGAATAGGATTAATTCCATTAACAAAAAGAACATCTGATAAGGGGTACTAAAAAAAAGGGCTTACTGTAAAAAAAAACGCTTCAATAAAGTTACAATTATTGTGCTGGCAGTTATCTGATTGATAACCATACTGTCTTTTCACAACCATTAAAAAATTCAGGTGCTTTCGTGTATTTTAAATTTTGAGACCCTCTTAGATTAGAGCTTCTAAAATTTAGACGTTGGCTGAAAAGGCACCACTAAAAATCATAGATGCAATGCTATGAGTGTAAGCTTAAAACCTTTCAAGCACCTATATTCTACATGAATTGATGGCAAACCATTCTGATGGGGTACACAATTATTTGAGAGGAAAACTGCAAAAATAGGAAAAATTACAGACGCTATAAGGATTTAATAATATGAGAAGACTTAGAGAGGAATGTTTTTTTGATCATACAAGGTGAAGCAGGAAGTTTTTTGCAAGGAGTTTTCATGCATGAGATTGCACAAACTTTTTGGACTGACAGCATTGACGGAATACTACGATGCTGAACTACGAAGTTTTCTCAATGATGATAGATTTTCCTTTGCGCTGGTGAGATGGGGATTCAACTTTAACGCAATCTTGTATTCATGCTCGGCCTTGTCAAATTTCTTCCATCGATGGTACAAAACCCCTAAAAGAAAAATAAATAAATAAGTAAGACAACTATTCATTAATGCACACTGCACAGACAAGTGAAAGAGTTGATACTAACTACATATTTTCTTCCAATTCGATGAAAGTTATTTGTGACGAGTATGGCGCATGTATTTCAATTGCTTTAAATGAGCTGTCAGGAGAATGGAAAAATATAATTATTAAGAAGTTTCACTTAACATGACTAGTCAAATGAGCCGCGCATGACAATTTTGATTACCTCACTTGATTTTCTTGATTAGCGACCTAAAAGTACCACACAGGTAAATATTCTAATCAATAAATTGATTGATTACAGAGATTGGAATCTTACCAAAATTCGAGTGGTAAAGAGCATTGTTGAAATTAAGGTTGATTGCTTGGGTGAAATGCCACTCCGATTCTTCGAGCTTCCCTGTTTTACCTAGCGCATTGGCGAGGCTGAAGTGTAGTGCTGGTTCATTAGGCAGTATGGAGAGAGCTGTTTTGCCGACCTGCTCTGCTTTGACATACTCTCCCATTGAGTCAAGCATGACTATCATGTTACTCCATGCAATTGTATGAGTAGGGCGGTAGCGCGTTGCCATGAGCCATGCTTCATAAGCTTCTGCATTGCGACCCATATCAAGGTACTGAAAAAAGCATGAATATTTCCATAAAATAATAACTATCTTAACTTTATATGGGAGAAGGAGAATGAAACTTCTGTAAAGTCAAGAGATTAAAAGTCGAATACAATTTTGCAAGGAACATAAGGATGCCAATGGTTTTGTCTAAAATTTTCTCTTGATTTTGATGAAAGTTCTCAAGAAAATTGGTGAATTACTGATAAAAAAAGAACGTTTAATCTGCAATACGAGCAAATCTCTATTCAAACTTAAGGCTGAAACATGAGGGGGAAGCCCAAGGGTCAAGTTTATCGTTTTAACTCATACTCATGGCAACCCTGCTTGCATAATAAGCCTTTTCTTTGAACAAAGGATTTGACTAATTACCAAGATTGATTTCTTCCTAATTTATAATCTATCACTACCACAGCCTTACTATAAAATATCTCTATAGGTGAAACCATAATTTTTCATTGAGTACAAAAGTTGAATGTTCCATCTCGAGACCTCTGAAGGAGTATTGATAATTGCAAATGTTCATCAGAAGAGACGGATATCAATGGCCATTTGGCCTAAGATTAAAATTCAAGAAGATTTTGGTTTTTTAAAGGCAGAAAATTTGAACTAAAAGCAAAATGTTATTTTCTCGCTCACTTATTGGATCTGGAAAATTTTGGTACATCTATTGTATTTTAAATCAAATTTTGCTGAAGAATGAAGTCGATGGTGAAACTCCCAAATCAAATATCTCAGCTTGCAACGTAGCAGACTTCCTCTCATACTTTATTTTTATATGGAAAACAACTCAACATTAATTTGCCAGAAATTTTTTTTTCTTTTCTGAGCAAGAAAAGTTCTGTGAAAACCTCCGGGAACAGCTGACCTTGATGATTTTTTTTCCAAAAAAATAAAATGGGCAAAAGGATTTTAAAACACTGCACCGCAAGTGATATAGTTACGCCGTTTGTGAGTTTCACTATTGATGTATTGTACTGTTCCATTTTGTATCCTGTCTAGTGCAACATTATGGATGAAACTTAGCATTTTTGTATACATTTCACAAAACTGTGAAAGTTTCAGCATATAGACTCTTTGCAAACTTCCTATTATAAATAAAAAAATAAGTCCCAAAAGTTTAGTTCATGCCAAGACTAACCAAATTTCCAAGATTATAGTAGCAATCAGGGTACTTTCGGCGATGAGTCAGAGCAGTGTGGTAACTTGTCTCTGCTTGATTGTAAAGTTTCAAACCGGACAGGACAATACCCAAGTTCATCCATGCAGCAGCAAAATCAGGCCTGGAAAACAAGAGGAAAAGTTAGCAACAAAAGCCAATTGTTTGTATCTACAAAAAGGCATCTTACTACTGATTGCTACTGATCAATACTGAATTCACTTTCATACACAGAATTTCAAAGTAAAGGGCCCTCCTAGGTATGGAAGAGAAAACAAAAATAATATAAAGTCAATGGCACACACTGTAATAGAACACTTTGCGAAAGAAACTATGGATAAGGGTTCTACAGATCTTAGTTCGCTCATATGTATGTAGCCTTTCTTAATCTTGGGGTTCTTGCCTCTGTGATTTCTGTCGGCAAATAAATCCAAAAGGGTAAATACAAAAATCAAAGACATTGAATCACGTAGGCCGTGCATCCTGTGTCACGGGAGGCGAGACAACTTTTAAAAATTTGCATGCCGATTAGTGTTGGCACTGACCCACATCGATGAGTTCGTGTGTCCCAATTGCACACATCTGCGCATGCGCAGTAGCGGCTCCAGTGAATTTTTGTTGGATTGTGAGGCTTTTTTTCTCAGTTAATAACTAGTTCGGAAAAATGAAACATTGCTATTCGGTTGTAAAATTATACTAGCTGTTCCCGGCGCACTAGTGACTTAAGGTTCGCTATGCAAGCCTCATCTGCTGTTCCGGGCACGCAAAGCGCGCCTGTAATTTCTTTGCCAGGTCGGAATGTTCCAGAGCTTTCTAGAATATTCTATGGCACAACAATTGATTTTTCAGGAGAATTCGGCAATCGATTTTGCAGAAAGTCCGAGAATAGATTTTTCGAGGACATGCGCTCTTCAATTTTTCATGAGTTCAAAAGCGATCAAAGCATTTAAATGAGCGGAGGTGCACAGTGCTGCACTCTCAACCAGTTGAGAATCGACACTGTTCAACTGGTTGAACTGACTCGGTAACGTGGATGTGGAGAGCAGCCGAGGAGTGGGATACACGTAAGGCACGGTGCGGCGCGGGGGAAAGGCGGGTAGGGAGGAGGCTGCCAGCAGGGAGCGGTGAGCAGCCAGTCGGTGAGTCTGCGTGGTGCGTCACAGGGGGGAGAAATTCCGGGCACGATTTTTAGGCGCGCTTAGAGCTGTAATATAATGATGTTCTAAAACTTGTTATCTTAGGAATTTTGTCTGAACATGGACTCTGAACGAGATATTTGTGAAAAACCGAGCGCGCAAATGAATTCTCCATTGCCTCTCTGCGGTCTCTTCGAGTGCTTGGGAAACACGCTCTCTCCCCTTCCCCGCTTGTTCATCATGAGGCTCCAAGAGACTTGTCTCGCTCCGCCTGTGCTAAACTGAGCCAGACGCACGGTCTACATGATTCAATGTCTTTGACAAAAATACATCTTTGGAAGCTTTCTTTACTTGATACCTATGAGGTTTCATGATAATGATGAAATAAATGTTAACCTGATTTTCACGGCTGTTTCTAGTAGCGATCTTGCCTCCGTCAGGTTTCCAGTATCTTTCAGGATATTTGCTAGATTGTTCATTGCTTGATCATATTCAGGATGTAATCTGAAAGCAATGGAAACATAATTTAGGGATTGACAATTGCAAAAAAAGAAAGAAAGAAAAAAAACAACAAAACCAAGAAATTCTGAAACATATTTGAGGCCTTCAAGATGGTGACGTGAAAAATCAAATGATGGTTGAAATAGATATAAGTATCATTGAAGTGACGACACTCCACTCTAATTAATTCACGGTTTTATAAAAATAATATAACATCAGGTTAATTAATAGTTGTTGAAACAATGTTACGTAATTCAAGTTTTGGACATTAATTTTCCTTAATTAAATAATTGGAACTCTTAGATAGCAGAATAAAAATATCTTATAAGTGAAGAATGTAAGTTCAGAGCCTTTACGATTCGATACAATTTATTTTTTTGTTGATTCCTATCCTGACTTTACTATCACTTTAACTATCGCTCCTTATTTATTGATTTGTTCTTAAATATTACTCTGCTGTCTATTTTAGGCCACGTACATCAATGAGGCAGGAATAACTGGTACTCTGTATATACTCTACTTTTAATACATAATTATTAAAGTGACTCTTTTTATACTCACTTGATGGCTTGTTTGTAGAACTGAATGGCTTCTTCCGTTTTACCAGCATCAGCCGAATTTTTTCCCAAATTGTAGTGAACTTTGGCATTTAATGGACAGACCGAAAGAGCACTTGAGAACAAAGCTGACTCCGAGCACCACTCAAGGGAGCGTTGAGCAGTTCTTGCAAAGAATGTCACACAAAGGAGAAGCAACATGATTCGCAGTGGCTAAAAACAGAAAGTTAAATTGAAGGGAGCCGGTACAAACTTCAACATCTCACGCATTGTTTTAAATCGCTTTGCAATTCTATAGAGGAACTAATAAATTCCTTAAAAACTATCAAGGTGTATGTTTTGTCCTTCTCCAGACGAAAGAACAAGACTAGATTTCAACGTAGCAGAATTTTCACAGAAAATTTTATGTTTATCTTGAAACAGTTGGAAATTCCTAACTGAAAATTTCACTGATTTTCTTCTGATTTCTCTGAAAAATCAGCAAAATTTGGGATAAATTTGGAATATTTTTCACATGTAAAATCGAGTTGATTGAATCAATTTCCCAACCTTGAAATTGAGTAATGTTCCTTCGTCTGGGAACCAGTGACTTGAGAAACGAAAAAACAGAAGGAAGAAGGGAATGCTCACACAAAATATGTTCATACTTCAAGTTGCTAAGAGTTAGTAGCGTATGTAATTTGAACCTTCTTCTGATGATAATTAATTGAGTTTCTATGGACTCTCTTTTATTTAGATCTCAGAAACTAATTTTAAGGAAACAATTAGCAGATTAAGCTTTTAATTGAAAAAAAAAAAAAAAAAACAAAACAAAAACCTGACTTACCTAGGTACTAGAATTTTAGGATTGATAACAACAGTTATGAGCTTATACGGTACATCCGCTTCTCAAATTTGTCTGATTATTTTGAGCAAAGCTAATAAAATATTAAATGTCTACCTCCCAACACAAATTATTGGTCGAATTACAACTTCTTATTGGAATGAAAATTTTTTTGTAATTTTTTTTTTCTTTGATAAACTTGCTTCATTTTAGACCCCTGGGAATGGTAAATAAAAATAAGGAATTTTAAGCCATGACATAATGTTGCTTCTTTTCCTTCCTCGGAATTAAAATTGCACAGAGGTTTTGAAGCAATCAGTTGAGACACATCGTTTTCAAGTTTGGCCACTGCACTGCCTTTCAGATTTAAAGACACAAATAATGATTTTTAATGACTTACATTTTTCGAGTTAGGGAAAACAGACAGTCTCCTTATTCCGAGAGCAACCAAGAGACAAAAACCAGCCGAGGGAAGGTAAAGCACACGCTCAGCAATGACAAATCCAACGCGAAAGACAAGATTTGACGCTGGCAAAAAAGGAATGATGAGGAGTGCTAATGCTATCACTATACCCCTGAAAAAGGAAAAACACTCATTTTGAAATGCATTGAAATCAAAAGACTGAAAGAGCAAGATAGACAAAGAATAGGAAGCAGGAAAGACTTTTGATAGATAGTAACACGTTAACAGCCTTGCCTAGCGAAGAGTAGCAAAATGGCAAACTAGCGAAAAATATAGGAATCACCAAGGAACGATATTGGTGCACTCTAGTAACGTTCAAATAGACAGACAGTCAACGAATAAAGCTAGCGTTACTCTTGAAGTTAGAGAATAAACTACTCCTTTGTAGAATTACAGACCAGTGTTGGTCTTGTCAGACTGAAAACTGAAAAAGCCTTGCCAGTCAACGTGTTAAAAAGAAAATAAGGGTCCAATCTTTTGAGAGTTAGGGAATTATCATTTTTAATTTTTTATATTTTTCAACAGGCATTGATATGCCTGGGAACTTCAGATTTCCTTTTCCAATTCAATTCAATTTAAGTACTGTCATTCATTAGCTATTGTAGGGTTGGATTAAAATCCAGTCGCTTCTTTCTTTTTCTTTCTCATTCACCTCCAATCAGCTCCAATCAGCTATTCTTGTAATGAGCAAAAACACTGATTTAGTCACCTAACGAAGCACTTCAGCTGTTAAGATTTGTGACGATAACTATAGTTGTTCATAGCAAGAGCGTTATGATAAAATCTTGTAACAGCTGGTAAATTTGAAAAAAGAAAATATGCATATTTCATCAGTACCTCCATTCTTGCGTGTTGAAAGACTTGGTCAGTCTCTTCATTGTTGCAGCAAATGATACCCACAGGATGACAACAGCCAAAAGTCTGAGGTCGATTGGAAATTTACAGACGCTGATTGGTGGAATGCAGCCCATTGACCAATCGAAGCATAGCCACTCCGGACACAGCAAAATCCACATGTTCAGAGAATATAAGTAATTGTAGTTCACAACCTGTATCACAATAAATGATGTTGTTATCATAGGTGAACGTGGTTTTTGCATTCTGTGATTTTTTTGGCTCCCTGAAATAATAGACCGCTTACAAGACTGCATGATTTAATCAGTGATCTTTAGACAGCACTCTCGGACAAAAAAAAGGGGCATGGACGATTTTAAAATCAAAGAATTTTCACATGATGATAATTCCAAAAATTTGATATTGTATTTTCCTATTTCTGATATGGATTATTCAAATGAGGGGGGGAGAGAGAGAGGTTGGTTTGTTTTTGCACTTATTGAACAAATAAATGTAGAGCAAATATGATGTGAATAAACGGCTCATATATCGAGGATCACACTCAGAGAAAACTTATCTGGGGAAAAAAGGATGAAACATAATTATTTTATTTGAATTGCAATTAGATATAATAGATTGCTCAAAAAAAAGTTGTAACTTCCAAACCCCACTACTCGACATTTGTTGTTGGAAACATTAATAACATTCTGAAGACCAAAAAAAGATAATTTAACAATTAATCCCTAATATCAATTCCTGGCTTTCACTGACTATTTAAAATACCTTGACATTTCTCGGATTTCTCTGACTGTGACAACCCTGAGCACAGTTGAAACCCAAACACAAACTCTTTTTAATGTTTTTAAGTGCTTGCTACTATGGAGGCTTACCTTTTCGAGTGTATTATTTAAGAACGATGCAGGATTGTCGACTTTTTGGAAGACGGGAGGAGCAGAACCCATGACAATCCAGCGTAAGTACAAGAGTGCAACACAACCAAAACACAGTATGGACTGCCGGAGCAACAACAAGAAGAAATGACGGTTGTCTTTCAGCTTTTCGTCTGACAAACCATTGCTGCGATTTCCATTTTGCATCGAAACAGCACCTGCTCCATGACCGTTGCTATGCCCATTTAATCCATTTTGATGGATTTGATTCAGAATCTTATGAGGTAACTGTTTGTTGCTTTTCGGTTTTTTCTGTGATGAGTTGAAAACCTCATGCAGCATTTTATTCAGGTACATGTTGTTCACAATCAGCAGGTCATATAGACAGCAAATACTCTGGGTAAAAAACAAAACAAAACAAATAAGTAAACACATATGCGATTGACAGTTAAATTTTGAACAATTATAAACAAGATCCGTCAACTTTCCATGGGTTTAGAAAATGCCCAATCTCATGATCCTAGGATCACGGAAAATCAGAGGTTAATCTTGGGCCTTGATGCAATTTTAAAATGATAATTTAATGATAACTTTTTTTTCTTTTACTTTTGAGCAGCGCTTAAAAATGTGGGGCAACTTGTACATTTTACAGTGGAATCGGACATATGGCTGAGGGGCAAATCGGAAATAGGACCTGATCCTTACTCTGAGGCATTACTGAATATATAAGTGAACTTTCAATCTTTGTTTGAAAAAAAAAATAACAGCATGGAACAACTGGTAGTACATACTAAATTTCTAGAAAAACATTTGACCACAAAGTGTACATGCAAAAATTGAGTGAAAAATACTTAATTATACAATCAGATTTAATAAAAATTAGCCCTAAATACATCATACAAAGCCTGAGTTCTTATGTTTTATGTTTTTACCAAAAAATAAGCAACATTCTGACTTCTCTTATCTTTAAGGCATTAGAGTCATTATAATTTGTAATTGTAATTAATTGATAGTTAACTGTTAACCGCTAGTTAACATATATATAACTTATCTTGCTCTGCAGAGAATACTTAATTAACTATCTAATGCTTTACTTCCACTAAACCTTCCAACTTTGGTAGGTCGGGGAGGGGGGACTGATGATATGCTTTAATTGTTGATTCCGGTGCTCTCTCTCTTTAATCTTGTCCTTCTCAAATACGCCGTGTAAATTATCTGTCTTCTCTTATGTTCGTTAATGCCTTTATCATGTTATGTTAAAGGTAAATTTTTTCAATAAAGGAAACTTAAATAATAAAAAACAAAAACATTCTGACTTGAAATTTTGTTCGGGCATTTTCCATAAACTAATGAAAATTCAGAGAAAGTTTAATTTTCATTGTTTTTTAGTTCTCTATTTGGAAAATAAAGCATTAAAAGAAATAAGGCAACATCTGATGTGATCAGGCTTATTCTGGTCAAATCCTTCCGCATGATGATTCCAATTTTGAAAAAAAGAATAAATGAAGCCTTTTACTCACAATGATAGTGATGCCTTGCTCTTTGCACAGCATTGCAATGCCAACAAAAACGCACGAAAGTGCACAATAACTCAAGGAGCTGACACTGGTATTCTCCTTTCTTACAGCATACTGATAGACTAGAATACTTATAAATGCAAAAAATGTGGACAGTAAGTCTGCTCTCCCCACTATGCCAGCCACCTAAAACATTCAAAAATCAGAGTATCACTACATGGAGAAGTTGGCTCCTTTTGATGTGATCCTTTTTATGACATACTTATGGTGACTCGATCGAGCGGTGATTTCCAGCAAGGCAATGCCTTGGAGGTTTTGCCTCTCTATATCGGAGTGTGATTTGTGCTTATTAGGAATAAGAACAACCGGTATGTCAAGTAACCTTTTTTATAATTGATAAAATTTTTCATTAATTCATCTATCAGTGTTCATGTTGATCCTAGCAGCACCGAATCAATTGGCATGACAGTTGATTAAAGATACAAGATACTTACAGTTATAAAGAAGATATATTTTCATTTTTTAAGGCACTTCATAAGGCTTTTAAATTTTTTGGAGCCCAGCTAAGTGTTTGAAAATGATCTCAAAAAAAAAAAAAAACTGCATTCCATCCCAATTTAGTTCAGTTTATCAATATTAATTCAGACATTAATTTAATATGCTTGAATTTCCGGAACAGGTGCTACAAAACCGGCAAGGTTTTGGGCAAGGTACAAACCATCCTCCCCCATCCTTTGAGTCCAAAGTGCAAGTTTTTTGTTCACAAGGGTCTCTTAAATTTTTTATGTTTCTCCCGAAAAAATCCAAGATTTTACACCACTGATCATAATTAATACGCCAAGATCAAAATTTCAAATATAAGGCCTGTTTCTTCCGCATTTATTGAAACCAACGTAAATTTCATGGAAGAAAGATTGCACCAGTGCATATGTATAGGCTTCACTGAGGAAACTGAATTTTTTTGGGTACGTTTTTAGGACTCTTAAACATGGAAAAACGGGAAAGAAAGACTTTCAAATTTTTTGAACAACCCTAATACTCATGCGTCTTAAGTAGCAATTGTTCAAAGCTGCAGTCTTGGTATAGGCATGGTATAGGTGGCCTATTAGCTGTAAATTTTTGGCACCAAAGTGTAAAGCGCATCAGAGCTGATGAGTTGCAGCACAAGCCAACAATACAACTATTAAATGGGTATAAAGCGGTGGTTCAATTACTCTGGAGCCAGTAAAGTGGACTTACAGACTCTGTGTGGACTGGATGGAGAGCAAAGAGAGACGCAGCAACCAGAGACAGCTTTGGGGACTCAACTCCAAGCAGGAGTTTATAGACACTGAGTAACAGTACGCTATTAATGCCATGAAGGATGACGTTGAATAGATGAAAACTGAAAGGTTCTAGCTTCCCGTCATTCAGCCAAACGTTCCACCTGGAAACAAAACAAAAAAAAATTAAGTTACTCACTTATATTCTCGCAAAATATCTGACATTAACCTTCCCAATAAATTCTACATTTAATATGCCATTCACCATGGCGCTCCCTCGCACACATCATATTATCACACTCCTATGTCCATCATCCATAAGAGCAAAGAAAGGCAAATTAATCACAATTAAGATGATAAATGCTCTGCCTTGGAATATGAAAAAACGCTTCCACAGAAATGACACACATTTTTTTAATTTCTTTCTTTCCTTTCTTTTTGTCTTTGCATTTTACGACTTGCTTGAGTCACTTTACAGCAATAATTTCAGCTTTATGCGGTAATTTAAGTATGATAAGCCTACTGCCAAATAAAATACCACATGATATTTTTTCATTAATTGCTTTTTATTTTATTTTTTGGTCAAAGGTCTACTTTATAATTTGTCTAATTTTTGGATGTGTTATGCCGTAAGAATAAAGATGGCTTTGTAAAAATATAGAGCAGCCTGAATGTTGAACAAGACCAATGTTTGTTCATTGCTCAAGTCAAGACTGAGGAGGTGATCGGTGATGCCCATGTTGGGTGGAATCTACAAAAAACTGATTTCATCTCTTGAGTTGCCAATACTTTGTCATTAAATCCACCCAACACAGACTTGACAAAGAGGATGACTGGCAACGCTGACCAAGATCATAACTCCATTCCTCCGTGCTTTTATCTTGTCCAATCGACAAACACAAAATCTCAACAATCTGGCTGCAGGTAACCGCTCATAGGAAATGGGGTCTCCGCACACTTCCCCTGGGAAAAATTCTTGTCAATTTTGGTTGAAAAATCAGGTTTTACGTTTTTGATGTAGATTGCATTCTCTTATCCTGAAGAATGAGATTTAGGCCGTTTAGTACATTTTTGCGCTTGTAAAAGAGCATTTCAATTCAACAGTTTTGCTCCGAAAGAATAGCAGATTAAAACTGCAAATATTTTGTTATTAAAACTATATTTTTGAACTTCAAACTTTAAACTGTCATAGCTTTGGTTTGCTTTAAAATTTTTTAGCATAATTTTGCACCAGTGTTTACACTCCTTATTTGGGCCGTGCTGAAAAGATCTTAATTTTGACTTTTCTGGCAGTTTCTTCCCATAAGGACAGTCAGATATGAGTGTATAAATACATATTCCCTGTAGATGCTTTGATCTTGCTTACTGCTTTAACTTTGACTATGATGAAAAGGGATGCTACAGTTATGCCTTAGATGACATGGCATGGCTTCTGAGACAAACTTTACTTTTAGGTAACTTAAAACAAATAAGCATTTCTGTGAATTCCATGCATTGCTCTCTACCTAAACATTTAATCTATTGATATAACCTGAACGATATGACAGTGAGTGGCCGGTAGGATTTGTGGCTAGCGTTATTTGTGATGCGCGTTCCCCAAAAATCATGAGAGAACAATTTCCAGACAGGAGTAGTGAGCTGGACATCATCATTGTTAACCACTGCTTCCGAGTCATCAAACACGAAGTCTCCATTCAGAGAGCCAACATAACATAAAACGGCGAGAAGACCCACAACTAGTCTTGATTGCCGGTGCGTCAAAACTGGAAAAAAGTATAAGATTTGCACATTAAATTTCAGAACATATTTTCTTAGATTTTTGGGAAAGAGCAAATGTTACTTGAGACCAAACCTTCCTTTCGCTTGCTTGTGTTTCTTTTCCTTGCTACATTAGTTGCATAATTTAAAACAAACTGGTTTTAAAAATGGTAAGTATACCTACTGCTTTTGTACCTATTCTCTACGCCCTCAATATTCTAATGATTTTTCTATTTCACCAGGTACAGAGCCATCGAAAATGAGACAAAATAAAAGAATGTAAAAGGTTTAAAAAAAAAAATCGCAATTTCCAAACAGAAAACTCCTGAAAAAACGGTTAAAATATCTGAAAGAGGAACCCCTTTTCGTTCATTTTTGCGTGAAAATGTCACATAACACTTTTACAGGTTTTACTTACCTATTGCTTTATTTTTGTAAAGGCCAACAATTTTATTCATTTAAGCAGTAAACAGTTTTTTAAATAGTTTGCAGTTTCCTCACATTCATCATCAATACAGATGATTTTTAAAATTTAACAAAGTTTGATGCCAATTTTTTTTCATACCTTAAATTTTACAATTTTAATTGTAGGTAAACCTTTTCATTTGTACAAAAAAAAAAAAAAAAAAAAAAAAAAAAAAAAAAAAAGAAGATACCCCTAACTTGTACAGTGCTACTCAAGATGGTTCCATCAACCTTTTCCACAATATTTTGAGCATTCTTTCAGTCAAAATTCGTTGATCTCATTTTGGGAATAAATTCGGAAATTCTAACTTTTAACTTTTTTCTTAGAATGAGAGGTATTAATGACAGTGTAATTAGAAAACCTTCCTCTATGAATATCCCATTAAAATGTTGAGAGAAAACTTCTGTGCCTCTAGTAAAGTCCATTGATGTCATGAACAGGTAAAACAATAAGGAACTGACTAAAATTGTTTACCAGGGAGGGGAATTGATGCATCCCAAGTCATTTTCCAGAAATGCCACTTTTTAACACTTGTTGCAGCCACGGTCCACTAGCTCATTTTTCTGCGGTTACATCCAGGGTCGGGCCACAAATGTTTGTCCATTTCCAGTTATGATGAACATGGATCATGAACTAGGTACTTGTCCATTCTTCTTAAATTATGTGCTTTTTGGTGGGAGTCCATACTTCGACCTGAGATTTCTTCCTCATCTGATCAAACAAAGTTAAAAAGAAGCAATATTGGAAATTAGGTAGTCGATTTTGAGGGTAAATAGGTAATGCATTTCAAATGGATAGTTCTAATTGGACTACATTTTGCGATTAGGAACTACAATTTCTTGCTCATCCGTAAAAACACTTATGTGCTTAGGGAAACTAATGGTACATATACTTTGTTTCTAAACTGAGCCAGAAATTGTAGTTCCTAATTACAAAATGTAGTCCAATTGTTCACGGGCTACCTATTAGAAACAAATAAATAACTATACCTACATGAATTAAAAAGTAATAAGTATACTGAGTGATCCAGACCACCCGGTATAACTGTACCTGAATTAAAAATTCATTGACACTCTTTAAAAAAAAAGTTTGTTTCAAGGTCTCCATTTTTTCTTTAAAAAAAACTCTAACTAGAGTTTTTTGCATTGCTTCATAGTACTAGGTGTGGGTTAAGTATATACCCTGTTTCACATATGAATATTTCGCATTTTTCGTTGAGTCCACAACCTTGTGAACATATATGTAATATTTCATGGAATGTTCGAATCTTTCATACATTTACCACTTAGTGTCATACTATCCCTGTTCCTTCATCAGGCAAGTAAAAATAAGCTGTAGCCTTCAAATAGTCGAGATGAAACCTTTGACACTAATCAGCATTTCTTTAAAAGGTAGAGTTTTTCATTCGATTCCAGCTGAGGGCCACTCTACCTCACAGTGATGGATAAGTTGTTTGGCGTTTGCTTCACCTCCTCCTGATATTCGAAAATGACCAAGTTCCAATTTAAGTACCAAACTAAATGCCATAATTACTTTTTTTTCTTAATGTCTATTATTAAGAGGTAAAGTCTGTTACAAGTGTGGTTACAATGTAGCAATTTCAATCGTACATATAGAGAATCAATTTCCGTTATTGAAACTTGTATTTAAGTATACTTTTATGCAAAATTTTTATTGTGTAGGTCAGGGCCAGATTTACTTACTTGCTGCCTATGGGCCGCCTGTATTTTGCCGCCCCCGGCTCATTCGTTTTGAAACGAGGGGGAGGGGTGCATAAGACGCGTTTACTCGTGTTGTACACATTTCTTGCAAAAGCCCTGCCAACACTACATACTGGCAAAAGTTCATGGAACTTGGCGCGGAAGGTAAGTTCCGTAAACCTATCTCTGTGGGGACGAGGCCTTCCATTTATATGCAATGAACGAAAAAATTATGAAAGAACAAACATAAATGTGGTTTAGTAATTGTAACTTTCTCCGCCGCGCCGATCGCACTGCATTTCACGCAACGCGTGAAGTATTCATGTAGTCTTGCAGGCGCTATACGTTTCCCGCCGCTCGCTGCTGACCGCACTGTCTTTGGCGCAATGCGTGAAGTATTCATGCAGTCTTGTAGGCGCTAATATGTGTTACATGCCGACCGCCGCGGGTTTCTCCTTTATTTCCTCTCAAGAACTCGTCATCATTGCTCTGTGCGCCGCGCCGTTCCAGGCCAAATTCCGTGTTCGGTTTCTCTCTTAGTCTTAACTCGACTAATCAAAAGTGCTGTCTATTGTATCACAGAGAGACGACAAAATTACAGATATACTCTCAGGAAATGAGAGATGTTGTCACCTTTTCTCGTTTGTAATTTTTTTTCTGAAACCGATTTTTCTTTATGGCTACATTTAAAAAAATTGCAAAATTTGCAGCCATGGGCCGCGGCCCGTGTGGCCACCCCCCAAATCCGGCCCTGGTCTAGGTAAATATTTCAAGTTGTATCTAAGCAGCAAAGAACTTTAATTTTTTCCTTCAGCTTCTGTCATTTCAATTTTTGATGGAAATAAGAGCCTATCTACCCCCCTCAGAGTTTCCTTGAGTTTCTTAGTGCTGTGAATTCTCACAAGCAGCAAAGATGGGTGGGAGCAGGTTGAGCCAGTATCTTCAAATTTCTAAGGGAGTTCAAAGATATGTATGTTATCAAAGGGTAAGATAAAAAAGATTATAAATTTTGCAGGGGGAAAATTAATGATGCTCTAAAGATCTTTTATAAAAACTCCAAATCCAAAAAAATATTTCAATTTGATAGAGGCTTTTTGAATGTTGCCAAGGGAAAAAAATTACGAAATAGTTGAACAAAAAATCGAGCAGAAAATTTTTTAGGATTGGATCTCCTGATAAAAATTGGGTGAATTTTTTTAGCTCTTCCACTTCATGTGGCCTGAACTTCTGAAGAGCTTTACTTATAAGTATATAAATACATCATTTAGCAGAAGGGAACCAACGCAATTACGGTGATTTTATTTTAAAAAAAATGCTCAGAATAGCAGATAGTTAGTTTTTCTACCAAACAAATTGTTAATTTTGATGGACAATGATCGTTCTAATTTTCTTACGGTACAAATCTTTGGTATTTTCTAACGCAAAGAGGAAACTGAAAAAAGTGTAAATGCGTTAAATCTCTTCTACGAAATGCGATTAAATTGTGGCTCATTCAATTCAAAATCATAAAAATGACACTTAATCCTGTTGTCTATTCATCGCATTGCAGGAAAAAAAGAAATTACTTAGAGAGATAGTGACGCTGGCACCAAAGTTTGGGGGAAGGGCATTCGATAGTTTTCATCTCCTAAACAACCTCTTAAACCTCTCTCCTAAACAACAGCGAATTTTTCAACCTTTATTCGGGTATTTACCTATTAACTTATTAATTTAAAAAAATTATTTTTTTCTTCTTTTTACTTAGGTTTTTTTTTTAGAACATGGAAAAACAGCAAGACTCATACATATGAAAAATATGTCTGTAATTGGCAAGGTTGTTCTTAATAATCTAAATATGACAATAAAATACAAGTACAGTTACAATTACAACTTCTGTCACATGAAACTTATGTACTCCATTGACATGCACTTATCTACAAAATCAAGTTTGCGTAACTAGAGATTTTCATAATTTAAAGATGAATTCTGACAGCCTAATTGACATTTCGATGGCCAAAGTATGCAACAACGTACCTCCGTTTGCAATGTTGCAGATTCTGTCATGATATATTTTTTCTTTAGAAATTTAGTCAGTGAAGTTTCGTGAAAACTTCCTTGATTTTTTTTCTCTGTTTCTTAGCAGAATATATTCTGAATAAAGTTCAAGCTATATTAAAAATTAAAAAGTAAGATGGGAATGAAAAGTTTGAAACAGACCAATGGAGGTAGGTACTTTCATACTTGGGCCATTGATTGGGTTGTTAACTTCTGCTACATCCTGCTAAGTATGATGAGTAATGACCGGTCAATACTAAACACCAGAGACTTCAAGAGTCACTTTAGCTCCCTGCCTTGTGGTAAAAATGGAAAAGATAAACATACAAAAGTCTGATGGGTCTCTTCAATACTGCAACTAAAATAAATCATAGTTTGGTGTGGCATTAAGTAGTCTCTGTGTTCTCCTCGCAATGTTATACCTATTCCGAAGTTTTCATTTTGATCCATTTGAGTCCTTGATTATTGATAGTATACATGACTTGAGTAGAGGAATTAGAATTCTGAATAGTTGCAACAAACATATTAGACTCTGATTCATGAAATTTCAATTCAATCCTTCTATTTATTTTTCCTACTTTAGGTTCAACAGAAAACTCTTCCAGAATGGAACTCTTAGATTGAAAAAATGAAGGCTTAGTATAAATTGTTGTGACATTGTAGTCATTAACACATTTTTGTAAAACCTGTACTAACTTTCTGCAATACAAATCAATTTTTCTAATCCCTCCGCTTCTGACATCTTGTTGGTAAAATGCTGCCACACTATCTAGTAGAATCAGGCTGACGCTCGGATGAATTATTAACAGCGACGGTATCTGATGAAAGGTGACAAACAATTCTGGACTGCTGTGACAGGTAAGTAAAAATAAATTGTTCAAGGAAGATTTAATTAAATTTTCAATGTCTTCTTGCTCGATTGTTATTCCTTTTGATGTTGATTTTTTCAAGATGAAACGCTCCATTAGATTAACTAACTTCAGAATGTTGAAATGACTGTCAGTTTCAATTAAAATCACACCTACGTTGAGGCCATTCAATTTGATGTCTTTGAACATTGGTGGGAGGATAGATTTCATGATGAACTGTGTTAATAATAAGGTTTTTCCGGTTGAAGGTCCACCTTTAATTTCAATCGTCTCCTTCGGTTCTGGTCCAGAGTGAAATAGATGTTCTTCTAGTCCGGCTGTGGATTGGTGAGAATTTAGACGTGCTAAAAGTTGAACACCTGATTCTGCTTTAAGATGGTAGTTCATGACTAAGCCTCTGTGGTTTGGTAGGTACCTCTGCGATGGGCAGACGGGAATCATGCGATGTGAGGTGGGTAGAGTCAGCGTCACTTAATTAAGCACAAAAAATAAGACATAGTGTTCCCGATTTGCTACATCTAAAAAATTGCTATCGACCATTCTTACATGTATTTGTGTCCACTGATTGAGAGGCTGACCGTTGGTGAAATTTGAAGATGCTATTCACCGTAAAGAAAAGAAATGTCTGGATCAGGGTGGGTATTTGAGTGCTATTTCAGCACTATCAACAGGCTCCAGTGACTAATTAAGTGCAGAATTGAAGAGCCACGGTTAAACTGCTGTTGTAAACGCAAAAAGAATCTAGAAGTAAGGGATATTTTTATCAATTTGCTCTCACTTACCATTGAAGAACTGCAGGGCGAGGAAACGTAAACACAAAACACAAGCAGCCGCCGAAAAAACAAAACAAATCGATGAGAAGCAGACAGAGAAAGCGTAAAGGGTGGAGGCAATACAGGCATCTATCGTGACGTAGTATAGCACATCAACTCGTTTATTCGCCATCAGCCAATGAAAAAAGAGATTATGACGACGTAGACTTGTACATTTCTCTTGTCACCCCTACCTCGTTCTCACTGTGTTTTCTGTGTAGTTCAAAGCTGTGATAAGAGCATGTTAGATAATTTTTTACGTTTATCACTTGTTTTTTAAAAATACTAATATGTTTAAAAAGTGAGTACCATCATTCCAATGATTTCTTGTCCAAATTTCGAATTTTTGTCGTTTTTTTCGTGGAAAAGCTTTGCCGGTCGCCGGTTCAGTGTTCTCACGCCGAACATAACCTCCATTCATGGTTTCATTTTCCTCACCTTAAAATAATTTTCATGCATTAATTTTGAACTGCACCAGTTTTTTAATGTGGCTCCAGTACTTACTTGTTTACTTCATTGACCATGAGTCGTAAAAGTCTAGTCAGCTTGCCTGACTTAAGCTGTATCCCAGGTTGTAACAGATGCTGATGACAAGACGCTCAAGGGAATGCAAAATTTTCGGAAGATTTATCTGACCATACCTCTTCAAATTTCAACTATATCTTTAGCGTGTATACTCAACGTGGCACAAAAGGTTCTGCCATAAAATCATACCTTTGCAATAGTCAACATTTGTGAGGACAGGGGACAAGAGAGCCAATGAAGGAAACCTGTGAAGTTCACATTAGGAAGCGTTTTGAGTTATTTAGTTCCAAATAAATTTATGCATATTTAGAGTGAGGCAGAGGATTTGCCACTTTGATCCTTGTGTTTAGCTTCAATGCCAAAATGAACATGGCAGATCTTATGTTGAATTATTGAAATGCGTATACTTAATCTGGCATAGACTGTTAAGTGCCATTTAAAAGGAAAAGTCTTTAAGGGATGAAATGTATGGTAGAGAAAGGGTATGTAATGCCCTCTCCTCATGCTTAAAATTCATCCTATTGTTGGGAACCTATGTTCCTTTGAAGACTTATTGAGTTCCATGTGATGGTATCCGTTGGTTTCATGATTACGATAATGTTTTGATATTTTTTATTGCTGTTATTTTAACCCAGTTCACCATTTAATACTTGTTGAAATTTTCAGATTTGATGAAAAGGATAGTATATCAGGAGTTCAGCAGTTAAAATCATCTGTCCAGAAAGGAATACGATCAAAAATCCTTGAGCAATATCCCCTGTTAGAAAACTATGTTGACAATATATTGCCCAAGAAAGACGCTTTTCGTTTAGTTAAATGGTAATGATTTATCTTGTTCATGTATTTTTAAGTATATATAGTTGCTAGTTCGTTACTGCCTCAGTCAAACGCTTTTGTTTCTTTTGTTTTAATGTTCATTTTTTTTTGGTCTTTTTGGTTCTGTCAGAACCCTTTTTAGGTGAATTCGCTTTTGTTGCTGTTTGCGTAAGATACGGAATACTGTAACCCAAAATTTGATTTGAAGTCACTCACATTTTTAATCGCAAAAATTGCCGTAGAACATACCACTAAATCTATCTCTCAGATTTTATACGCATACTCTAGCGTGAGTGGTACCTAGCCTGTTATGCAGCATGTTGCCTTTGCTGTTGAGAACAAAATACCACATCCAGCGTAATTTTTTATTTTTTAATACTTAGCCTGTTGTTGATATCAAGTCTTCAATTCTTGCACTTCTTGGAAAAAACATATATCGTTTGTCATCTCCCGACCGACTTGATTTGCTCACAGTTAATTATTTTTGGTATTGTTACTGAGGACATAATAACCTTTCTGAACTCTTTTTCTTCTTTTCTAAATTTCAGTCATGACCATGTGGAAATTATTGTAAATGGTAGTGGGGAGCTAATATTCTTTCGACAAAGAGAAGGACCATGGATGCCAACCTTAAAACTGTTCCACAAGTGTGAGTTATAAGTTTGATTTACTCAGTTTTTATTTGCCTTTGTCTTTTACTTTTGCCAATGTTTTCAGTGCTCTAAGATTCCTATCTAAATCAAGAATTTTTGCAATGACTGTTATAGATGAGCAAGCCAGGATGATAAATTTGAATTGGCTGCATTTTCAAGTTTCAAATGTTGGTGATGTACTGAATATCACAGAGTTTTATAAATACATTTTAATAGGTACATTTTAAAATGGACCACTAGACAAGGTTTAAATTTAAGCATTTCGATGTATATTCTTTTTCAAAATTTCGAGTAGAATGCATTTCAAGCAACAATAATTACTGAAAAAAACCAGCTTTTACGAAAGCCACTTGTATGGTTGTGTTTTGCAATGTAGATTTATCATTGCTGCTCTATCATCAGAAGAACAAGTTTATGCCAAAATCCTGGTATACAGGATCCATCGACTCATCCTCATACAATTTTTTCGTTTCACAGATCCCTTCTTCTTACCAAAGGAGCAAGTTGATAAAGGAGCTATAAGATTTGTCCTCAGTGGTGCCAATATCATGTGCCCTGGCCTTACTTCCCCCGGGGCTATTATGACTCCCGTAGAAAAAGGAACCGTTGTTGTAAGTGGTATTATGATTTTAAACATATTAAATTAAGATATCCTTCCCTCCTCTTCTCACAAGCAATCAATTGTGACTTTCCAAGGTCTGAAGTCAGGTAGGCGTAGACTGTCCTTGGACCGAGTTTATCAAATGAGAATCAAGTCACATCAAGACAAAACAGAGAACTAAAGGTTTCAAGTTTTACGGCTCCATGAGACTCAATGTTAGAGGTTAAGTTGAATTAACTTGCACGTTCAAAATACTCTTTTTGACCATAAATTTTTGTCAGGAAAAAATGTGCGACTAGTCAAGCTCAGTACTACCCCTAGCTCATTGTTCAAAGTATAACTTAACTTATACCTCTCTGTTTGATTTAATCCACATGATACAACTAAAATGCATTACCTATTATAAAACTTCCTAAGAAAGAGTTTTGCCTGTTTAGAAGCAAAATGCGGAAGTGTAGCAGCTGACTCTGTCAAATAAATTGTTTCATCACATCTAGTGTCCCTTGCTGCCTCACAGGAGACCATCACTACCATCAGCCTTCTTCACAATACCAGATACAGATTGTTTAGAAGTTTTTTATTGCTTCAATGAAAGTAAAACTCAAGGTTTATGAAACATTTTTCATAACCAAAATCAAAGACTTCTCAAGAAGTTCTATTGAACAAAGTAAAACTCTCTCAAGGATTTCTGGAATGGTTCTCATAGATAGTACAAACAATTTTTAGAAATTGTAAAAAATTCCCCAATGATAGAAATTTCCACTCCTTACACTTATTATCTGTGTAGTCTGAGGTAAATTTACAATGCACATACGGCATCATTGGCCTTTTTGCCACAGCAGTCTCCACGCACAAGACAAATCCTCTGTACAGTCGCACACCAAATAAGTACACTCAGATCCCAGGAATTCCAAACTTGAAAATTGATGAAAGAAAAAATAATTATCAGTACTAAGTAGGTACTCTCAAGGATTTTTAAGGCATCATGAACCCCGTCACTCGCTTTAATTGCAGGAAAATGTTAACATCACTGCCAATTTCCTGAGCTGAGTTTTTAATTGGACGTATTACTGTCAAACGGAACTAAGTGCCTGTTTGAGTTCCTTTTGAGGAATTTAGAATCCTGGATAGCGCGTTCTGTCAAACGGAACTAAGCGCTATGGAAAAGCATTGCGAGTATAGGAACGAATGAGCCCGAAGCCCGGTTCTGCCGCCAATCCAAGCCCCCCTCTACCTTTCCACCCCGATGGCGCTTAGTTCCATTTGACAGAAATACGTCCAATTGCTAAGAGAATAAAAATTATATATTTCTACCCAGGGATTCGTTTTGTTTTTGTATCAAATGGTAAAACTATAATTTGGCACTGTCTATTTGTGTGTTATGGCATGGAATTTTGACATCATCAGATTGGCTCAAAATTAATATATTTTTTTTCTTAAAACTTTATAGGCAATAATGGCGGAAGGTAAACAGCATGCTCTGGCAATAGGCATTACAACTCTATCAACAGAAGATATGTAAGTGTCCTTATCTACTTCAAAGAGTGTGTCCTTTCATAAGAATCTTAAAGAGTAATCTTGTTCAGCATAGCATAGCATCTGTATGCAAAGGGAGGTCAAAAAAGTTGTTGGTTGTAAATGAACTCATAAATAAAATTCATGAGGATAGATTTTGATGCTCCAGTCAAACAAACTTCTAATTTTCAAGAATAGCTATGCACATATTATTTAGTTTTTTCTTTAAACAAACCGCTAATTTTCAAGAATAGCTGCGCACATAGTCCTCAGTTTTTCTTTGCTTGAGTCTTAGTAATAGCGAATTTGTACAAACCCAAGTAAAATTGTAAACAGTGGAATGTTCCGTTTAGTAGTTTGTCAAGCGAGTCTCTGGGAAGGCTATTCCACATACAACTACACATGTTCAACTATTTTCATGCTCTTTTTATAATCAGAATTCCCTTTACTTTTCCTTAGTGCTAAAGTCAACAAAGGCGTTGGGGTCGAAAATTGTCATTATTTGAACGATGGATTGTGGCAAATGAAAACTGTCAAATAAGGTTCTCCTCTCTAGTCTTTTGTCATCAGCCACCTGTAAGTATCATCTGTAATTTTTTTATGTTCCTAGACCCTTATATAATACTCTTCTTTTTCAAATTTTTTAAGGCAGCCGTCACATCATTGCACACTATGAATATACTCATATGAAATAAGTATCTATATATATGAAATACTCCTTTCTTCAAGTAACATAGGTTGTAAATAGTTTTCTTTTTTCAGAGAAAGTATGTAGCAAATTTGTACGATCTTATTTTTTCAAATAAAGCAGATTGCTTTTTGAAGGTGTAATTTTTTTCTCAAGTAGTTGTGAATGTGCAAGATTTGCTAACTCTCAACGATCATTAGAAATTAAAAATATGTAATTACTAGTCATATAGACGTAAAAAAGAAGCATCATCATGATCAGTGCCATGGCGAATGAAATACATCCATGGTTACCTTTTAACTATTGCTGCAAGTTTTTCAACTACGTTAAGGAAGGTTGAAAGTAATAAATTCCTTCATCGTGTTGTAGACTGTCAAGCTGGCAACGATATTTTTCCGAAGGCGCCACAAGGTGTGAAACTCTCACTATTTCTTTTCAGATAGATATATTTTACACCCTAGAATTTTTCTTGTGCTCAGTTTTCCTCTTTTAATTCAGTGGAATTTCACTTTTTTTAGGAAGTGGAGGAAAATCCAAAGAAGCTGATCGTCTGTTTTCAAACTCTGATCTGGAACTTGCGTTCATCCACCTGTTGAAAAGCTTCAGTCAGTTACATCTTTGTCAGCATCTTTCCTTTTGGCAGATAAGAAAATCAGCCAGTATTTATTTTTATTTTTCAAACTGTAAAGTACATATATGTTAATTTGTGAATTAAAAACTTTTTTAATAATGTTTTGAGCATCTTTTTTCAGTGTTCTTTTGACTGGGTAATTGAGGAAGAGATCACATCGACAGTGAAACTGCAGAAACGCACATCTCGGTTTGGTGAGATGCAGACGTACCATCATAGTCACATATGAGATCTTATCTGTAACAATGGCGGATGTGAAAAATTACCTTTTCGAAACACGCTTAAAAAACTGTTTTGTTCACACAAGAATGTAATATGTTTGGCTCTGGCATAATGTACAGATCTCGAAGATCACATCTCAAGTATTTCCTCAAAATTTTCTCGATGATAAAACAGTTTTTTTAATGTGTTTCGAAAAGGTAATTTTTCACATCCGCCATTGTTACATACATATAAGTCCTCATATGTCCCTACAAGCTGCTTTCTGATGCTCTGTGACAATAGGCCCCTATCCCAAAGATTTGTTCGGAGGTGGCACTCCTGTATTTCTTGTACAATCCTGTGTTGGCACATTTTTATCGGCCTTCTTGGTCTTCTCCCTGGAAAAAACCAATCAAGCGCCTTTTTTGCCTTTCTTCCTTCACATCCCTAACACGACCATAACAAACTAACTTTTTGGTCACGACATGGAATACGATGTCATTTCCAGCTTTCATGATCTGATGCACTATATCAATTCCATTATCTTTTGCTGCAGAAAGAAAATGGACGACTTCTCTGCATTATTCCTTGAAAATTTCAGTGAGTATTTTCCTTTGCGAGAAGAATATTCTGTGAAAATTTCAAGCAATGATGTTGATTCAGTCTCCTTTTGTAAAATAAAATACCAGCAGAGATTTTGAAATACTGCAATCGAGGTACGCGGTTTTTCTGTTTCACTGCAAATGTGCTGAAGGTATATTAATCTAGCTTTTCTTGTTTTCTTCCTCAATTTCAACCTCATCAGTGAATCCAGTATGTTAACAAATGAATGCCCATCGCTCTTTGTGAAAGATGGGGAAAATTTAGCGGTTTTTTAGGATTTAAATTTTTCAGTGATCAGAATATTTTGAAATCAAAATGAAATAAAGAAAAGTAAAGTTTTCAAAAGATTCTCTTTTATTCATTTACATTGGCATCATCATTTAAATATATGTACAGGTCATTTGAGGAATTTGAATACGCATAAGGCTCTTTGAAAATGAGTTTCTAGGCACAATGATGTATAAACTGATAAAAACAGCAACAAATAAATAACAATGGTCGATAAATCAATGACTCATCTCAACAACTTTCTCCACATGATATACACAGCTTGAGGTGCTAAATTTAGTGATTTTAACATTTATCGCTTCTTTGACTTAAGGACGTACCTCAATTTATACATTAGCCCTGAAAAGCACAGAGATATATAGAGAATGACACCTTACTCCAAAAACAGTTATGCCCTAACGCCAGAGGAGCGACAAATTATCACTTAAAACCTGTAGAGATTATAAAAAAAAATGGTAATTGAGAAGTCTTTCCTATGAGGTATTTCGATCAACTTTACACTCCAATATTAATTTGCTCGGTTCAATAAACTCCCCCCTCCAAAAAAAAAAATAAATAAATTTTTATAACAGTAATAAAAATTAAAACTTCCCCTGAAAGAAATTACTGGATGAATTGACAGAAATCGTGTACGCATTAAAGAAATTAATCAATATTACTCTACTTATTATATGATGTGCTTTAAATTCTCCTTTTCTACCTACACAATTGACAGGAAAATTATCTCTCTGAAACCTGATAGTTCTTGGTTAAGCACAGCTACAGTTAGCAAAAACTTGTGGAAAGCACATGTATCAGATCAGTAACAAACAAATAAATTAACTAGGACTTACACAAAATACAATGGGAACCAAGAGAAGTACAAATAAACATTTAACTCTCACAGAAAAACTATGTTGAGCTAACAATAGCACGACCGGAAAGTCTTGTTTTTCAAAGTCTCCTTAGAAAAATACATTTGTTCAACTGGCCAGGCGTGCGGCAAATTTGACCTATTTACAAATTATACAGACAAAAGAAGAGAAAAACCTAAAATTAAAATACTATCACAAATACGCAAGGTACATCTAAGATACATAGAAGTAAAAATCAGATTTTTACCAATTCACGAGTTTTGTACGGCACTGAAAATATTACAACACATTTGCCAACAAAGCCACAATAATGGCTGGGGAAGGACTCATTTGACTATCTTAGCTACAAAAAAGAATAAAACAAGGGATCGTCTACTTAAATTTAGCATGGAGTCGTTTAATGCAAGGAGTATTGAAAAAATTCAGTTCTAAAAATTTAAGTTCCGTCTGCAATAAGAAGAGTAGGGTAACTGATACTAGACTCATGATGAAAAGTCATAGAATTCTGTTTTTCTGAAAAAGAATGCGTAGGTTGCAAAAAATGAATGAGGAAAGAAACAAACTAGAAAAAATTGTAGGAATCTTAATGACGGCTGAAGATAAACAACAAAACAAAATCAATGTTCATGATCAAGGCTCTAAAATTATGAGCTCTTCGCTTAGACGTACCAACTTAATTCTAGCCTGCCAGTTTAAATTCCCTTGACTCAGAGAGGGTTTCAAGATTAATATACATAGTCACTAGCTCAGACTAAAAGAATCAGTCGAAAATCAAGGGATCAGTCAGAATATGCTTGTACAAAGAGGGCTGAAGCTCTACATTACTGGATAGCCTGTCAAGGTAGGCAGTGTCAAATTTTACAGATTAGAGATTCTATGGAATAGGTATCATTCTGAGTGAAATTTTAACTGTGAGTCAATGATTGTCAAGACCCTGAATCGTAGTTAACATCACAAAATGCAAACCTATATGAATTTGAAAAGCGAGTGAGTTTAGCCTTGCTCTTATAGAAGCAGAAATAAGGTGCTTCAACTAGTTGACTGCAGGGTTTAAAACAAGGTATTGGAGTAATTAGAAACAAAAAAACACCTGAACTTCTCGCAATTACAGTTAAGAAGCTTTTAGACAATGCAATGAAGGCTACGATGACTAATGAGCATTGCTGGAAATGTATCAATGAGACTTCACCCATTAAAAAGCTCAGAATATTGACTATACAGCCTTTTACATTGATCGCCACTCAGCGAATAGAACCGCAATGAAAAGTGGTTAAAATAAAAGTCTCACTAAACTGTTGAGAGTCTTTTATTACTAGCAATTTTAAGGTTTAATACTTCTCAGACTGGAAACAAAAAATTTCTTATTAAAGGCAGATCCGTAAAGCTCATTATGTATCAGTGACTGAGGTGAAGACAAATTACTCCAAAACGCAAGTTTCAAAGCCCTCCACTGAAATGCTTCGCCCATAATTAATTGAACTGTTCTCTTGAAGAGGATTGAAATTTTATGGATACATTTCAAAATTGTAATTCAGTCATCTAAAAGTTGAGTGGTAAAAATCCAAGAATGTTTAAATGACTTTTACAGTTGGGTAAGAGATGATCACCATCATTTTGGGAGATATTGGTATGGCAGTTCACAGATACGTAATTTAATTTCATGAAGCATTGTATGATGCAACGAATTCCTGCCTCTCTTCAAGAATAAAATATATGAAATCTCCAACCGTGTGCAAGAGTCATCAAGTTTTTTACAGCCGCCTCTCACAGTCACTGCTGTATCAGTTTCATCGTGATAAAATGTCTGTTTTAGCTTGAGTAAGAGGACTATTGTTATTTGTAGTCATGGTGCTATCATTCAAAGTGATTTTCGGATTGAATGCATCATCACCTATGATTATGGCATCTTTGTCTTGTTGTTGTGAAATTTTTCGTGGAGTGCCTGTTGGAGACTCGATTAAAACACTCAAGTTTGAATTTCGACAACTAATGTTACTGTTGGAAAAGTGGTTATTGATTGCATTACTTAATGCTACCGGATTGAAACTTGTTTCACTACGAGTTGGTCGCAATGGTTTGATGGACTTCAATTTTGTGGTTCCACTGAAAGAAATATTCACATCGTGTGAGTCTAGCGGGTGGATTAAGTTTTCACAAGAATAGTTGGCATTTTCGTCATTTGGAGACGGGGCCTCTTTAGGCTTGGAAGATTCTTTGAGATCTGACTCAGAATTGAGGGCAAACTTGTCAGACATTGGCATTGAACTAGATTTGCTGTTTGCTCTTGTGTTATGATCAACAGCAATTTTCAATGATTTAAGATCATTGTCCGTCAACACTCGACCTAAACTTAATCTCCCAGTTCGATCAGGGGTTAGTTGGAGACTTTTTGAATCTGATAAGGACTTTCGCAGCCCCTCAGGTGGGTTGAGGTACGGTTGGTTTTCTACAATTCTCAGTGGATTTTCTGAGTCTGTTTTCTTGTTTCTGAACTGATTGTGCGAGTTGAAAAATGAAGAGACTTTAGACGTTAGATTAGGTGAACTTATCGTTGACTTGAAAGACCTTTCGTGCTCCTCTCTCACTGGCGCTGCGCTAGGATGATAGAGCTGATCATTGGTGGAGGACCTCGTGATGGGATTCTTGGTGATGCTCTTCCGTCGTTCTGAGGTATTCAGGGTTGTGATGATTCGAAGCACTTCTGATGGCACTTCAATGTCTGTATTCTCGTATGCCAATTTTGAAATGAAGTTACCGAGGGTTTTAATGGTTATTTCTTGGCTTCGAACTTCCATTTCTAATCGGTTCATTTTACTGAGTTCTTTGGCTCGCCACGATTCAAGACGTTTCACGTTGCTGGTTGCCATCTCCAACTGGTCTGATAGGGATTTGTTCTGTTGCATTAAGGCTTTGTTAACTTGTTCCAAGTGCTTGACCTTCTTGACTTCCGGTCGCGGTGTTGACATTTCCTCTTGAAGTACGTGATACTCCACACCATACTCGTGGAGCTGCTTCGTGTAATCAGAGATGAATACCTGTCAAAAAAAAAAAGGACTGAATCAGATCTCAAAATTTGAATTGAAATTTTTACATACTTATCCAGGGCTATTTGAATAGATTTTTTGAAGACAGGGATCAGAATTGACCTTTGGTTGAACCCAAAATCGAGTGCTTAGGCACTCCTTCCCTTGTGGTTTCTCACGATGAGAAAGTTATTTTTGGGAATGATTACTATTTTGGTCGCATGATAACTAATGATTCATCATTAATGAGATTGATGTAAACTAATTAATAGGATATTCATGAATTGAACCAATATTTTCCTGAAAGACCCAAGCGCCAAAATCCGAGTTTCAACTTTTAGAGGAAAACAGAAAATACTGTGCCATTCGGCAGGTACTAAATCTTGTGAACTCAAAATTGTACACGTACATATGTGCCTGAAAAATACCTACTGAAATCGGGCTCAAAACACTGAACACACCCAGATGACACGCTTTTTTCCAACTTTGCGAAACTTGGATACAGGTGCTTGGGCATTAATGAAAAATATCAGTCCATTCAGTGTCAAAAGAGAAGAGATTTGCAAACTGGAAGGAAATATGTAGGTAATTCTCAAACGTTACTTATCTCATCCTCATCTATTTGTACTGCCACATTTTGCTACGATATGTTACAAATATGTAACAAATTAACAAATTCAACAAATTAACAAATTAACAAATTCTACTAATTTTGTAGTAGAATCATTGAAGCTGTATATCTACAGATCATTGCTATACTCCTGTATGGTTCCAAAAAAAGAAATACAAAAAAAATCTAAACCAACGTACCTGCTTCATAACTTTGTCCAAGATATTCTTGTTGACTTCTGGCATTTTTAATTTGATATAGTCAGTTATTGTTTCGAAGGTGCCACAGGCAAGGAGACCATCCTTGTGATAACTCAGTAGAGCAACAATGATTCTGAACAAAACGTCCACATTCTCCACAAAAAGTAAATCTGGGAAAAACCAAGAAGAGAGAAAGGTAAAAAATGATGAATTTGAGAGAGCCCAAAGTTAGGATACTGGTTTCTTTGGAACACTTTTCAAATCCCGATAGTGAGTAAAACAAACTGGCTTGCACTAGGTTTTTAGGTTGAGAATAGATGAATGAGGGCAAAATAGATGTTTTAAATTGAATTTTTGGGGACGCATAAGAAGTTGTAATCACTGATTTTCATTGTATTCCTTTCCTATGTACACAAAGGTACATATCGATTAAAACAATAGTTTGCAGAGGGAAGGATTTCTTTTAAACGGAACACCATTTGACAAGAGACTACTTTATAGAAGATTGGTCTCATGTTAGTTTTTCATAAATAATAAGCAATAATGAGAAAAGACATAAAAAATGATTGAAATCCAAAATTATTAGAGGTGCTGCTGCTGTATCATTGTCATTTTAAAATTTATCCCTTTGAAGTCAATTTATTTCTATGGAGTGGCGAATAGTTTTATATCATAAGACAGAAAATACCAAAAAAATTCGTAGGAAAGACGAAATTTGAAAAGAAAATTCGAAAATAACATCACACATATTTTCAGATCAGGAAAATAAAGCTTACCAAAAACTCGCGTCACAAAACCAAGAGGAAACTGTGAGGAAAATAAGGTGAGAAGCCACGGAGCAGCATAGAGGGTTGGAGGCACATCATGCCTGTCAAAATGAGCGTACAGGTCTGGGTGGAGGTCATGCAGCAACCTTGACAGTTGATACAATTTCACCTGGAGCACTCCCATATCTGGTAGGTATTGAGTTCGCAAACCTTTTCGGAACATGATGTGTCGCAGCATTAAAAATGCTTCCTGCTCCGACATCTGAAGGGAAAAAATTAAAATGTACGTCAAAACTAATCATGAGAAAAAAACCACCAAGAAAAACGTATGATTGAGAAAAATGGGGAAAAATAATAGTATACTTTATTCTGTATATGTTTGGGTGAATTCAGCACAAGTGTAGTAGGCCAAATATAGTTCTTTTTGGCTGAAGAAAATTTGTGTTCAACAATTTTATGGCAATTTTCAAGACAAAGATGCATGGTTCATTATTATCAGGCAGAGAACAGGTTAAATTATTTTCTTCTTATTGTAAAAGAAACACTGAGTGTTAATTCGACTTACATGTAGAAGTAAGACTCCTGCAATAAAGCTGAGACCCTGACAGTAACCAACTTCTGGGTCAATCAGTGAGTAAGCTTTCAGCAAATTGAATAGAGACAGCTGACCTGGGCCTAAGGGAGCCATAAAATATGTGTGATTTGGAAAAGTCCGACCTGAAACACAAGATGGAATGAAAAGATCAATCAAATCATTTTGCACACAATTTTTGTGTACGTTTTGTAAATTTTAACTTAAAATTCCTTAAAATGCTTACAGCAATTTTATTTGGAGACCATAGTTTTCTAGTATTGCCCTAGATAGCCAAAAATTACACTGTGCATCAGGACATTAAGACTTAATTAATATGTATTTCATCACCAAATACATTGATACAATCGATGATACATCAACGGTGAAACTGCACAATCTTTACCTCCGTTAGTGACATTGCAATATTCCTGTCATAATTTATATTTTAAGTGGAAAAAGACTCAATGGGATTTCATGGGTGATTCCATGAGAATTTCTTTGAATTTTCTCCTCTGTGTGGAGAGATAGTGTTGGTGCTAATATATTCTCCTTGAATCAAATAAAATGGGAGCTGAAATTTCGACAAACCGCAAACAATACATGTGTTTTTGCAGTTCCACTGTTGACATATGATTTGTTAGTGCAAATTCTGAAGATTCTTTCGAAAAAGAGAGAAAATCCTTACAGTATCAAGAAACATTTTGTTCAGACACTTTGAACACAGGTGAGTAAAGAAATTTTTACGTTTTCGGTTTTACAGGAAAATATTTCAGACAACCAAGAAAAAAGAAGAAGAGAAAGAAAACTACCGCAAAAATTATGATCAAAGGACTAAAAGAAACTAGGCTTGAGTATAGAAAACTTTTGGTTGCGATAGGTTTGTTGGCATACCTAAATCTATGAGAATAGCGTGTTGATAAGATGTGAGCTGTTTGAGCAACTCATCATAAGGAACATTGTACTTGGGGAACTTTTGAGTATCAATAGGGGGTAAAGTGCGGCAATACTCTTCTGCCAACAGGATCCAAACTTCGCCTCTTTTGCTCCGAGGAACACCTGGAAAAAAAAGATGATTAGAAACACAATTTAAAACAAAATGTCAACAAACATGTGTCAATAAACTCACCCTTCAATAATTGAATTTTTCCAGAAACTGAAATTTTCAACTAAAGAGCGAATTAAATTACTTAAAATTTTTGAATGAAAGAGAAATTGAATAGTGTTGTTCAAAAACACGACAACTCATTTTTTATGTAAACAATTTTCTTGGCCGATCCTGATCAATGTCTATCATGTTGAGTTTTTTAAACAACAGGAAAGACACATTTTAAGCCTTAAATTACTTTAATATGAGAGAAAAGCTATTAAAATAGTCAGGCTTGATTGGAAAGAGTCAATAGAAGAGTTTCAAGGAAAATAAATGGTGTGTTTTCAAACTACACAATCCAACTGGGACTTTAATAAATCAGTGACTATTGATTGCTCTTTTTAATTCTTAAGAATATCTGGGTTGCATTTTGCAAAAGGAACCAAGAGCACTCCAATGTTGTTAAAATTGTGCGACTCATATTTTTTGCAGAAAATTACCGAAATCGTGCAACAAATTAAATTTACAATGGTAATTTTCATCTTGAACTCATAGCTTATTGGGAGTAAAGATAAAATTTGTATAGATGATCAGTTTATATTTGCATGGTAAAAAGAGCTGCACAATCTCAGCGACATTGGAATGCTCTTGGTTCCTTTTTGCAAAATGCAATCCGTCTATTAAACACCTTCTCTGGAATGCCAGTTATATTCTTTTTTTCTTAAACTGTCCTGGGCCAAAATAGTCATAAAAACTGGTCCTTTTTGCTATGAATTATCATTGAGCTGCCGAGCCCTTAATGTCTATCATAAAACTAATTATGAGAGAAATAATATTAAAGATGTAAATATGAAGTACACTGCAATCTTTGATGCAATTTTTTAACAGGTGTCACCTTTCACCATGCTATCACATGAGTTTTTGCCCAACTAGGAACAAATTACAGTAACTTTGCCAAGAAAGTGTTCTGTGAAATTATGATGAATTTCAGTAGGATAAAGGGAATTCTCAGATACATTTTCAGTTAAAAAATCATCAATGTTGTTCTCTACTTCCTAAAAGTCCAGAAACAGACGTATTTGGTAAATTTTGCTCACCTTGCCTCACAGCTTGTAGAATCATTTGATGATCCCGCTTGCCGTGATTGGAGACAATGTTTTCCCAAAACGGCAGATTTTCTCGTGCACAGGACCCAATGTCATCGTACTCAAGTTTAATTCTTTTTACAGTTGCTTCTTCTTGCCTCGCTACAAAAAATGGTTGAAATAATGGTTGAGAAAAATATGTGGCAGTATACTTAACTCTACAATGTTTAGAACATAAGTGGCAACAAAACAAGCAATTATGAATGAGAGACATACAGCATGTGAATGCAACTGCTGTTTGACATCTTTGATTGTTGGTTTTCTTCATTGATTCGTTGTCTCCCTCGCGAAGGAGCGGATCTTGACTAACTTGTTTCAGTATTTCTCACCGAAGTTTTAACTTCTGACAAGATATCGGTCTCAAGAATTTGTCTGAAAAATTCCTGTACCCTCACTTTTATATAAATTTTCTAAAATTCTCTGGCAAATTAATGCAACAACTCTCCCATGAAAAAATAAATATTCATAAAAATACTGAAACAGCACAATAAAGGTAGATTTTACCAGTGAGAAAATGGATTGTGATAAATATTTGAACAGAGATAATTTGCGTTCATAGGTATTCTTGAAAAAATTCATTTTTTTTTATTTTGATATTTTATTTTCTTCTTTAAAAAAAAAAAAAATGTTTTAATTTGATTCCAAGTTCCGGGTATGTTTGAGCTTCAAGTTTACTGAGCTTGGTTGGGGGAAAGAATGAGGGAATGAAACATCGGACCAAGCCATTGCTATTTTCAAAACTTATCACATTTTAAAAGTGAAATTTAGAAAAGAGTTCTAGGGATTACCTCTGAGTCTAGCATTTTCCTTCTCCATTCTGATGAGCAATAGCTGCTGATTGATGGCTTTCTGCCATAAGGCTCTGTATTCCGACTTGTCACGTTTTGCCTTTTTAACATCTGTAAAATAGGAACAAAGCATGAGCATCAGAATTTGTTTACCTGACTGTATTTAATCATCATACAGTTAAAACATAAACACACTATACAAATTACTGTTTTTATCGTAAGGACGTACTCTTTTCTGCTTCCTTCCTAAGAAATTAATGACTTAGAAGGTCAATATTGTTATTTTCTATCAAAGCTGAAGTTTACAACAACTATTCAAATATATTCAACGAGTGAGGAAAAAGAATTGATTTTGACCCATTGATTAACTTGGCATTCATGCCTACAAGATTTCGATTTTTTCATGATGGATTAAGTTCTCTTCAATGTTTTATGACTAGTCTAACGAACGTAAAACTTATGTTTTACAGTATAGTATTGCTGTCACTATACTTTTGTATTATTGTACTGTTGAACATTAAATGACTTTAAATTTTCTTGATTTTTGCTCATTTCACAATTTTTGTGATTTTGGCAGCCATGAACTAATGATATAAATAAGAAGAGCTGAATTAAGTTTCCATCTGCCATGTTTAAAGCTCAAAATTGTTTGGTGGTACAGATAATACTTTCAACTTTTATAAATTTAGAAACAAAGTTAACTGATTCTGGTTAAATCCGTCAAATTAACTTGCTAGACACAAATTCAAACTGTAATTTACTGCTGCTTTTTAAAGAGCTGGAGTCTAGGAACTCCTTAAAAAAAAAATAAGAAATTTGCGATCGTTTTGTTTAAAAATGTTACTTTCTCAATTTCTACGATTGCTCATTATTTTGGCCATGGAAAATAACCGTTTCTGAAAGGATAGTTGAAAATACTTACCTGCTTGTTGAGCTTTGACAGGGGTGACGACATTGTTGAAGATGGCCTGTCTCCAAGAACCTTGAGGCGGAGTGTCCCCTCCTTCATCGCTGTCATCTGATGATGCTTTCGGAGAATTTCCAACCTTTAAAAATCTGAAAATAAAAAACGAAATGTCACCCATTTTTAAGATGAGACTAAAATATGAAAAACCACAGTGCAAACTGTAACATCTGGCAGATGAACTGAAAATAAAGCATTTAAACTGCCCAGGCAGCTGAGACTTTTAATTTGTACTAGTGAGGACTGCAAAACCAGAATTTCATGATTGAATTTCATGAACCAGTTTTTCATGATTTATCCTGCCAAATTACACATTGAAGGTGATTCAATGGACGCCATATTTTGGGTCAGAACGGCATGCGATATATCGCATCAATTGGTTCCATTTTTTCAGCTACTTGTCACTCTTCTCCAATTTTGAGATCGCAATTCTGTTGTCAGGAGACTAAAGCACTCACTTACCAATTTTAACAAAGAAATTCAACGTAATAAAGGCGTGTTTTTTTTTTAAGAGAGAGAAAACATCGCATTCGAGTGCAGTTTCGATACCAGTATCGAATGCGATGTTTTCTCTCTAAAAATAACCACGCCTTTAATACGTTGAATTTCTTTGTTAAAATTGGTAAGTGAGTGCTTTAGTCTCCTGACAACAGAATTGCGATCTCAAAATTGGAGAAGAGTGACAAGTAGCTGAAAAAATGGAACCAATTGATGCGATGTATCGCATGCCGCTCTGACCCAAAATATGGCTTCCATCGAATCACCTTAAATGTGTAATTTGGCAGGATAAATCATGAAAAACGTAAAGAATTTGGAAAAATCATCAAAAATTCTGGTTTTGCACAGTCCTCACTATTTTCTCCTTATTTTCTAGGTTGCTGAGAAATTTAAATAAAAAATACAATTTCTTGGACAAAAAATTTTACGTACATGTTCATCATAGACATAGGACTCTTGTTGGGCGTCATAAGTTCAGATTCTACTGAGTCAGAGGGATTCATTGAGGAATCACTGGATCTAAAGTCAGAAGAGGACATGGAGCCAATTGTTGAGCTCCGTGGTCTTGGAGAATCAGGTACATCCAATGATCCAGAGTTGGAAGATGAACTATCCTGTAGAGAAATAATTATGACAGCATTATGAGATATTTTCAAATACGAACCAGAAATAATAATTGGACAAGTTTAACACAAAAAAAATTAAAGGTTTGACCAGAATTAATCTAACTATACCAGACATTGCCTAATTTCCTCTCAAAGTTCAATTTTTCAACAGAGCGCTAAGATACATTCTGATGAAAATATTTGTGAATATGTTCTTTAATATCATGCAAAAATTCATGGTAGAATTCCTGGTAATTTAAAAGTTGGATGATCAGTTGTTTTCTTTGAAACAACAGCTCCGTATTTTATAACAGAAAATCAGATAGCTACAAAGAACTACACAAGAAAAATTTAAGAAACCATGTAAATGGTCACTTGCACATAAATTAATATCGATATTGCGACTCTATATTACGCCCAAGTGAGTATATATGTGGTTTTTGGATTTCACAACAGACTTTCACTACAAAAAAAAGAGAATTTTTGTACAGCTTTAAGTTTGTGTATTTTGGTCTTATTGATGTATGATTCAGGTGGATGGCATGCAGCTTTAATCAAGCGTCAAAAGAAAATGTGGGTATTGCTCAATGGTGGTCTTAGGAACGAAACGAATATTTTTCAAAATTAAAAGAGAGACATTATTCGGTCTCTTCAATCGTTGATTGACGTACTTTGCAAAGTGTTGAGTTAGTTGGAAGACTTAATTCCTTCGTAATAGGTGGCAAATGGGGTTCTTCTCGAGTTGCGTTCCTTTTGAGTAACTGATCGAATGAACTGGTGAGCGATCTTTTGGCTTTCATGAATATTGTGCCACCACCAAGATACTGATTCAAAAATTCATGCCTGAAAAAAAAGGAAACAGAGAAATTACACACATTACGAGAAATGATGAGTTCTAATGTAAACATAATTCAGAAAGCAAGG
Organism: Bemisia tabaci; assembly: GCF_001854935.1. NCBI lineage: Eukaryota > Metazoa > Arthropoda > Insecta > Hemiptera > Aleyrodidae > Bemisia > Bemisia tabaci. The sequence continues at coordinate 2,300,343 of NW_017547189.1, forward strand.
AAATCTGTAAAGTGTTTGGATCAATTTAAAATTTAATTTGTGCAAAAAAGTTTCCTCCAAATCCCATCAGTTAACCATTTGCTATTCTTTCAATATCTGTTACAATTGGAGATTCTGCAATCTGTAGACTGGTATTAATATTTATCTTTAGCTTTTTGAAACATATTAGCTGTTAGGTTCTGTAAAATAAAAATGAAAAAATCTGGAAGTTCAATGCAGATGCGTGTACCTATTTTCCGCTGTGTCATGCACATGTCTACTCTGCTTTGACTCGCAATGTGCTCGCAACAACATCATCATCAGTTCATTTTGCTCTTTCAACTCGATATTACTCAAAGTCTCAGCCCCATGAAGTTTTGTCAACACGATCTGTTGCTCTTCCTCTGGTAACAGTTCCAACTTCCGGTAGATCACTGACTGTACCTGTAACACACGAGGAAATATGATAATTCAAGACAAACTTCCAAGATTCTACTTTAGGATTTTCAAAATTTTTCTTGAAATAATTTGAACACTAGTATTTACTGGAATATTTACTCAGAAAAATCCTAATATCCGTGTAATATTCCAAGCCATTAGAATTACTAGCATTTCATTTTCTCTGATTGCCAATTTTAGATAAGAATTCCAAAAATCAATCTCTCTGCTCTTGCAGTGATTATTTCAGAATAAAATAGCTAAAAAAGGACACTGAAGAATATACCTTCTTGTCACTTAATCCATCCAGTTCTGTGCAAAGCTTGTGGAACCAAACCATCGGACAGTGGTCACATGACATCACTGGCTGCTTTTCCTTCTTGGCTGCATCCATCGTATTTCCATAAGCTTGGTTAATTGCGGCTACAACCTCGTCTGCGACAGACTCTGATTCACATTTGAAAACGTAGCCTATATATACTTCCGAGTTAGGATCGCCTTGGTGGCAGATGAAACCAAAATGTGCGTTGTGTTTTTTGCCCTGCAAGACAAGAATAAAATACTTAGATGAAAAAAGTAAGAGAAAAAAGAGAAATTGCTGCTTTTTTCAGTTTTAGAAATGAAGCAAAAGACACTTTAAGGAATCAAAACCATAAAATTAATTTTCCTTACTGTCATTGCAAGTGCAAAGATTATATGCCTGCATCTTTTTTTAACATGCCATTTTCCATTTTTTTTCTTTTTATAGGGGGCAATCGTCCTGTATGAATGTAAAAATAAATAAAAAATGAATTTTTGGAAGAACACATATTCCAAGGATACCGAATCAGAGTTCAGGATTTAAAAAAAATATCTGGAGACTAAGATGCCTGTTACCGTGATAGAAGAATTTGTCATGCCAGAATGGGGTAATAAAAATAATTACATAATTAAATATGAATTTTCAGGGAAATTTTTCAAAGCTACTGGACCTAATCCAAGGATTTTAAAAGAAATAAAATGATCAAGAGGTGTAGATCCCAGAACATGATGAGCAATTTTTCATGCTATGATACTTCCTGGACGAAGGGGACGCCCAGTGAAAGGGTGGCGACAGGGGATTTTAGAAGAAATGAGGGTTTGTCAACTCCCTGAAGGGCTTTGGGAGGATAGGGGACTTTGGCGGCTAGGGGTCGCAGAGCGCCAAAGAGCGCTATAAAAGCGACTTTATACATACATACTTCCTGGTTTACTTTGATTTGAGTAAAGGCTATTTTCGCTTCAAATTTTGTCTTAAAAACGAAGAAAAAAAGAAATATAGCAAGTGGAAAAAACTTGTAGAAGAGAGAAATTGTTACTGTCCAACAAGGCTAAATAGAAAAAGCTTGAATTGTTACCTGAATACAACATGTGAGGTCCTTTAGATTTTTGTGGAGAAGAATTTGTTTGCGGTCTGGACTAATCAGTCGTAAATCCGATCGGCCCACTTGAAATAACATAGTTCTATTCAGATCACTAATAGGAGGCTGACCATTGACCTATAGAAAAAAAAAATTGGAACACAAAATATGAAAACAGGGAATTCGTTATTCACATTTCTGGTATTCATTTTATTCTAGGGATGACAATTAATTTTGAGTTCAGAAAATAGAAAGAAGTTTGCTCATTCTTTAAAAGTTGACTAATGATAAAAGCCCAAGTTAAAGACAATACTTTTTTTCCCAGTGCAAAGAATATACACAAAAATCGGAATTAACTGCAGAATGCAATAATGACACCATTACATATTCTCTAAAAAGGAAAACATTAAGTTTTAACTTTTAACCATCTCCTGAAAAATTGAGATCCTTGATTCCACACTTCAGCAATGTTTTTGTCATTTTATTAAAGGAAATATAAAAAGTTTCACCACATGGGCTTGATTTAGAAGGAATAGTTTATTTTAAAACAAAAAATGGGAGTACGCATTCATCCTCTCACCCATTTCTTTTCTCTTCAATTCTTTGGACGAACATATTTATAATTGGAGAACATGCCCAGCTAGTTTTGCTCATGATACGCAGATTTTATGACACTGTTTCAATTTACTGGATCATAAAATTTTGAAGGACGTTGGAGGTGACTGCAAGTTCAAGAGCAGCCTGCTCCTGCCTGGGCATTAATCCCGCTGATTAAAATTCAAAGCTTGAGCTCTTCAGACATTCCTCAAACAGATTTTTTCCTCTGATCTTAGAAAAATATGTAAGATAATGTATGCTGTAAGTTCCTGGTAAATGAAAAGCATCCTTTTCTAGATTCTTTTTCTTCTTTCCCTTTTTTATAACTAAAAATATTTCATTTAAATTAATAGCTATCTTTATTTTTAAAGAGTAAATGGTAGTTCCTATTATCAATCTGATAAATATTATACCAAAGATGCCATTAAGTTGTCATAAAAATTAGGTTGGGTGCAGCAAATTATGCTGATTTTCTGTTGTTGGATTCAAATTAGTTTTTAGAAAGTATACAGTAATTTTATACTCACCAAGGATTCTGATTTGCCTAAAACTAGGTTCCCCACAGAACCTGCTCTTAACCTCTGAGGAACTCCAGATCTGAAAAAATAAAAAACATAAAACTATGGTTTAAAACGCTGCCAAATGATCAAAACTAAAAAATTCAAAGAAAATGAGGTTTTACACAAACATAATAGGACATGAGAGACCTAGACAGTTTATCAAAAATCATAAAGATAGGAATGGAAATACATACACTCTTTGCCAATAACATTTGGATTGTATTTTGCAGAAAGGAACCACCAGCATTCCAATGTCGCAAAGATTGTGCAACTTTTTTTGCCTTGTAAATATTAACTGATCACCTAAATGAGTTTTATCTTTACTTCCAATAAACAGAAAAATCAAGCAAAGAATTACCTATGTTTTAAATATATGCATGATTTCAGTGGTTTTATGGCAAAGAATGTATTTTAAACAAGCCTATTAACATTGGAATGCTCTTGGTTCCTTTTTCCAAAATGCAATCTATTTCATCTACTGAATATTGTTCACCGATCATTTGTAGGAAAGATGGTTAGGTCTTCTCATGAGGTAGTACATATATTTTTACCGACAGATTTTACTGGTTGTAGATTTTTTAGTTACGTCGCAGTTTCAGAGTAACAGAGTGAAAAATAAAGAATTCGATACTTGGAGCAAAAAAAGTTTAATCCAAATTTTGTTAGTTTGGGCCAAGGTCAAAATTTTTCCTGTGTTGACCTGTGCAAGCACCACAAGGCTTTTACGCACAAATGAGTAATAAATCAATAAAAATCCAGGAGTTCTTGACATTCGGGATATGCCTTCCAAAGGCATACAAAAGACGGTACAGTCTCGGTACGGATGAAATAAATAATAATGAGACTGAATGTTGATAAATAAACTGGAGGAAAATCTTGATTTTAACTGATACTTACGGGGCTTTGTTGGTGGGCCAAACATTGTTTTCGTCACTTTTATTTAATACTTCCTCCGAACCTGATTTGCCTTCTGATGCAGATACAGGTGCGCTGAGAGAATTCACAAAAGGTCCATTACTGCTATTTGTTTCTGAGGAACTTATATCCGAGGTCTGAAAAAAAGCATTACAAAAAGTAAATTATTTCAATAAATTGAACAGTAGACAGCGGCAGCATAAAGCTCTTACTCGTTGAAACACTATGAGTGTACCACGCATATCGTGAGTGGCAAAAAAAGTTCGCAAAAATTCTTCATGAGAGAGCAAAAAAACAAAAACAAAAAAGAAAAGAAAAGAAAAAAAAATTACATTAAAATTTTACAGTAAGGACAGTTCAATAAATTGAACAGTTGGCGGCGGCAGCATGAAGTTCTTACTCGTTGGAAAAATCTGAGTGCACCCGGCGTATTGCGAGTGGCAAAAAAAGTTCGCCAAAATTCTTCCTGTCGCGTGAGTGACAATCGGACGAATTTATGCTAAAAGGAACTATATCTCACACAAACCCTATGAACTTAGTTCTTTTGGCATGAATAGGTACGTCCAATTTATCCTCGCACCGGTCGTGAAGGCAAAATCAACTTCTGCCGGTGTGTTCAATTAAAATGGCAGTTAAGACAGATATTAGACATTTGCCATCTGCTAGGACAAACACGTTCGTCATTATATCATTAAGGTTCATTATTTGCATTAACTATCAGATCCTTCAACTCTCGTAAGTTTTTTAAGGATTATTTTCGAAGGAAAATTACATGTTATAATTTGGTAATGTAGTTTGTGTGCTCAATGCATTATTTATCATTGTAATTATGTGCTTGTTGTAGTGTGTAATTTTAGTAGTGCTCTTGAAGATAGGGTAATCCCGAAAGGCCTCGAACGTATGTATAAATTTGACTAAAATAAATATAACGCACAGTATAAAGGTGACTCTGATTTTATAGGAAAATTACACTTTCCGCTTTTCTTAATTTTACTGGGCAATGAGAGTAAATATTAACATAATAGCAAAGGCCTCAGCTAGTTAACATGTTTTACTAAAATTAGGGTAAAAAACCAAAACATATAAAGAGAAAAGTCCCGCGTTTTCAATTGACATACACGAAGAATTCAGGTTTAAAACCCATAATGAAGGTAAAAGTTCTTGAGAATCTTAAGAATTAGAGAACTTACCTGAGAATTTCGACGAGATTCTAAAATTTTGTTTCGTTTTTCTAGATCATGTTGCTTAAATTTGTCTAAAGCGTCATCAATGAAAGTTTCGGAGACTTTCTTGTGAGAGACCCTGATTTTGCCAACATACAAAACCTGAAACAAACATCACGCATCATTTTAGAAAAATATGTTCAATGTGGAAGTTATTTAATTGAAAGGCAATTAAACGCAGGATTGCGGTGTTGCAAAATTGGCTATGACGTAGTTTGATCCATTGCATGAAAAATTTGATACAAAGCGATCTTCTGATTGTGGAATTAAATAACATAAAAATTAGTAATTTCAACCACTAACAAGAAAACGAATGAGCGAGTTAGTCGCGAGCAACACTGGGGTTACAGCAAAGATTTGTAAGCACCCACAGGAATAATTTTACTGAGTAACGTTTATGTACCGGTGATGCCATTTATCTGTTGGTCTATCAACTGTGATTTACGTTCATACTTTAATTTTTATACTCTTCTACCGTGAATTTCATGCAGAAAAAACAGTGCTTCAATTTTGTTAGCACTTCAATCCGATGAAAATTCCGCATCCGCTGGTTCGGCATCATGAACACGTGCCTGCGATTATCTTCAGTTCATCTCTCCTCGTTTTGAGCCTTTTTTCCTCAAAATAACAACTATGAGACCTTGGGAGGAAACTTTTAATATTTAAAACTATACGTATTGATGCGATATTAGAGAGCCTTGAACTCTCCGGACACTAAACATAATAGAACGGGCTTTCTACAATGTCCCTAATCGAGACTTCAAACGAGAATTCGTTGCCAACCTTGGACTTTCAATATTTCAACATTTTTTCGATGATCCCCCCCCCCCCCCCNNNNTTTTTTTTTTTTTTTTTTTTTTTTTTTTTTTTTTTTTTTTTTTTTTTTTTTTTTTTTTTTTTTTTTTTTTGAGAATTTCCATGAAAATTTCTGTGAATATTTTGGAATGAGATAAGAAAAATCCCGGAAAATTTCAGGGAAAGTAATTTTTGGTGTCCTTAGTGATAAATAAAAAAGAACGAAAACTTGCAACGCTGCAATAGTCGAGAAATGCGTACTCTCGGACGATGACGCCTGGATGCAACAACTATTCGCGCTTAACGGATGTCCATGTTGCATATCCAAAAAATTGAAGGCTTTTTCGGCTTTGTATGCCCTCGCAGCAAGTGCAGTATAGTGCGGTGTAGCGAAAAGCTGATTTGAACCACTATCGAATACGATCCATTTCCAATCGAGTTTATGATATTATCATCGTTTAAATTCAATAAGACCAGAGTAAAGTTGAACTGAATGGAGATGTTGCATGTGTGAGGGATTTGCAATTTGACTGTTGATTCTTACGCAAAAGTTCGCGAGAAACACGATGGTGCCACTGGTTTTCTCTGAAATCATCTCCCAAGCTCAAAAAAAGCTCTCAAAGTGAGGCCAAAATGGAGGAGATATCCCACCCTACCCTGAGAGTCCACCTCTACATCAAAACAAACTCTCCATGCAAAAATAGGGAGCAAATACATCGACAGAGCTGCCACTTTATTTGGGGACTCCAAAACTGAAAACACGGCAACCCTGCTAATGTATTTGCTCCCTATCTTTGCATGGAGAGTTTGTCTTGATGTAGAGGTGGACTCTCTCGGTAGGGTGGGATATCCCCACCATTTTGGCCTCACTTTGAGAGCTTTTTTTGAGCTTCGGAGATGATTTCAGAGGAAACCAGTGGCTTCATCGTGTTTCTCGCGAACTTTTACGTAAGAATCAATGGTCAAATCGCAAATCCCTCACACGTGCAACATCTCCATTCCGGCCCAAAGTAGTATGAACTCCTATAGATACAATCCGACGATTCAAAGCTCGTAAAAAATATTCGAAATGGATTTATAAGGCAAGTCAACGGACTCGCGAAGAGCCATTATTGGTGAAAACTCACTTTTTCGTTGATAATTGCGAAGAGCAGAGAAAAATCACACGAGAAAAATTCCACGTGACGTTATGAGACGACCGCGTGTCGGTTTCCGCCGAAATTCCCGACTCGCCAAAATGCCCCAAGGACGAAAATCAGCAACAGACGCGGGCCTCCAACATGGTCCGCCTAATCATACGGGTATTCTCCATGCGTGGGAATGAGCTAAGAGGACGAGTTTCACACCGATACTTTCGGAGACATTCTCTTGGCGTGGGTCAAGTGACGGATATTGGGGTTATTGCTCGATGATCTCTTTTGCTCTCCTTTCTACAGCGCAAATATATTTTGGCATTAAGGTGATTCGATGAACGCCATATTTTGAGTCAGAACGGCATGCGATATATCACATCAATTGGTTCCATTTTTTCAGTTACTCGTCATTTATCTCCAATTTTGAGATTGCAATTCTGTTGTCAGGAGACTGAACAATTCACATATCAATTTTGACAACCAAATTCAACATATTAAAGGCGTGGTTTTTTCAAAGGAAAAATATCGCATTCGAGTGCAATTTCGATATCAGTGTCAAATGTGATATTTTTTCTGTAAAAAAAAACACACCCTTAGTACGTTGAATTTGTTTGTGAAAATTGGTAAGTGAATACTTTAGCCCCCGGGCAACAAAATTGCAATCTCAAAATTCTAGAAAAATGACGAGTAGCTGAAAAAATGGAACCAATTGATGCGATATATCGCATGCCGTTCTGACACAAAATATGGCGTCCATCGAATCACCTTTAAACTTCCAAACTCAATTCGTGAGGGTAATTCTTTCTGCGATTTAGACACGTTTTTGCGTGCGATGATCTAAAAAGGCGATTCTTATTTTAGAAAACACATTCAATTTCTGAAGTTTTTACGCAATGGACCGCTAAACAGGGTGTAAACTAGAAATTAACTTCACATGAATTCTCCTCAAATTTTTTACAGAAAACGAATAATACAACGGGAATTCTGGAAATCAACTCTTGAGCGAGGTCAGTGGCGTGGCGTGAACAATCGATTATCGAAATTTCCCCTTTTGAAGCTATGGTAAAGAATCGATTGTTACGGTGTTCGCTGCGAACAACCCTGTTCATCGATCCTTTTCCATAGGTTTAAATGACAGATGAATTGATATATCGCAAAGCATGCCACGCCACTGAGCGAGGTATTGGCAAACATTCTTAACACAGATCAAATGGAAGTTATATAGATTGTACAAATGACGTCATTTATATTTTTGCCAGTTAACCAATGCTGATTGTAAACACTTATATCTTGTTCGGGAGTTGAATTTCGGACTTCCCGTTGCGTAATTCGTTTTTGTCGCGAAATTTTGAAGAGAAGTCATCTGGTGAAGCGTTTTAATTCGTACCCTGTCTAGAGCCTCACTTTCTGACAGACGATGAAATACTCCTTAATAAAACCATTTTTCCCCCTCGGGTTTAGACCTGTTTTTGCGTGTAAGGATCCAAAAGAGTGATTTTTGTTTTGGAAAGCGCATTCAATTTCTGAAGTTTTTACGTAATTCTCTGACAGACGATGGAATGCCCCTAAAAAAAACCATCTTTTTCTGGCGTTTAGTATGTTTTTGCGTGTAACGATCTAAAAAGGTGATTTCATTCATTTTCTGAGGTTCAGGCATGTTTTTGCGTAAGATGGTCTGAAAAGATGATTTTCATTGAGCAAGTTCAATTTCTGAGGTTTCTACGTAATAGAATCGATCAGTTACAAAAGGGCTCAAGCGCCAAAAATGAGAATTCGAGAAAAATGGGAATAACCGTTTTAATTGACCCGGCGTCTAAATCTCAGAGCTCTAAAATATTAAAGGGATGAATTAATAAATCACATCTTTAATTAATCTGCAATTTAAAACGGGTCGGTTCATACAGTTTCTACCGTTTTTTTTTTTTTTTTTTTAGTATTTTCATATCTGGCGCTTGAGCTCTTTTGTAACAGACTGATTCAATTGTCTAACAGACGATGAAAGACCCCTCAAAAGAAAAACAAATTTCTCTGGAGTTTAGACATGTTTTTGGGTGTAATGATCTAAACAGGCGATTTTCATTTTAGAAAGCACTTTCAATTTCTGCGTTTTTTACGTAGGTACTTTTCTGTCAGCCGATGGTCTGACGAAAAAATGGTTTTTAAAAACCATTTTTTCCCTCAGGGGTTTAGACATCAGGAGAGCCGGATGACGGAGGGCGCCACTACACGGAAAAAATTAAATTGCCGATCTAACAATTCAGTTGCTAAAAAAAGTGACTGCGATGTTTCAACGTAGATTTTACAAAGAAAAAAAATACGACTTTAACCACCCCCGTGGTTAAATTAGCTCAGGTGTTTAAAGTAGCATTTTTTTGTTGTAAAATCTAAATTGAAACATTGCAGTCTCTTATTTCAGCGATTGAATTGTTAAATCAGCAATTTAATTTTTTCCGTGTAGCGTAGAGATTACAAATGCATGCAAAAGCTCTACATGACGTCAGTTCAAGGCCTGTCGCGGGCCTTGCCCCGACCCGAGCCTCACACCCACGGGTGACAGTCGGAAGGAGTCCCGCCTCCGCGGGAAACCCACGATCTCGTTGCTCGACATGGTGCGCCCGACTAACAGTAACCTTAAACTCCTCGCGGATCAAGATCGAAAGCTTTTCCTCCTAGTACCGGAACAATACTTCAGGATGTAAACTTTTAAAGAATAAATTGGTGCTCTGAAGGAAACCGTACAATAATGTCAAGTCAATATGAGTATATTACACTGAAGAAAAATTCTCGGCGTTTTTACCAAGGTCCGTTGGTACCTTTACCATCTCACTTTTTTTACCAATAAATGGTAATTTTACCGAGACAGACTGGTAAGCTTACCTAAAAACCGGTATTTTTACTGTTTTTTCCGGGTAAGAATACCACTTTTGTTGGTAATCAATTCCCGGTAACTTTGCCATTTTATCTCGGTAATTCTACCATAGTCGATAAAAAATATTGGTGTTTTTACCAAGGTCCAGTGAAATTACCGAGAAATTTCAATAATTTTACCGAGATAAAATTACCAATTCCATAAATGGTAATTTTACCAAGAAAAAACTGGGATCAAATAGAACCCTGAATTCTTGGTAATTTTACCCTTTTCTTAGTAAATACACCGAGATTTTTTTTTCAGTGTAATGGCTACAGTAAAAAAAGGCGTGCCCCCAGTTACGACTCATCGCCAAAATACCCAAATCGTCCGTAATGTCTCCTCTTTTTCACAGTAAACCAATGAAAATTTTCTTTGGTACTTTTCTGTAAATTTTGTTCACTGAATTTTTTCTCCTCTGAGAGGCGGTTACGATTCCATTTGACCATTTAGAATTTAATCGTGGAATCTCGATCAGGGTGTCTAGTATTTTTTAATTTTGAAAAATCCTGATATTTTATAAAAAATTCCTGATTTTTTCATTTTGAAAACTCTTGATATTTTCCTGATTTTTCTCGTAAAAACTATATTTATTGCACAAACGCATGCGAAAACTAAATTTTGTGATAAAGTTCTTATGATTAGAAACTAGTATAAAATGATGAAAACACAAATAAACGTCGATCACCCAGACATGATTACTCGTTACGTACAGCTTTCCAGCCACACACTGATATTAAGAAGAATCGCGTAAGAAAAATTCCTGATAAAACGTCCGATTTTTCCGATTTTCCTGATATTTTCCGGATTTTTTCCTGATCGGCCAAAATTCCTGATATTTTCCGGTTTTTCGTGATGCTAGACACCCTGTCGATAAAGTTACGAATGAATTAGGTGAGGACTCATCAGGAAACCAACAGATGGTGTGTTTAGTGCTTCAAACAAAGCCGTGCATTTCGCAGGGGGTCTGCGCTCCACTTCCCGGGTCAAAACAGAGTCCGCGGCTTCGGTCCTAATGGACTCGGGCCAAATTACCGGAGTAAATATTTATATTTACATCATTTATCGACCAGTTCCGGATTACGCTCCGTTCACTTTGATTCAAATCTGAGACAAAATACAATGTAAAGATCGCACCGGGAGTTCTTTGAGGTAATACTAAGGTATGCAATTTCATTCGCACCCTGCCGCCAAAGAAGTCCATCTGCATTGGGTGATCGTACGGAGAACCTACTTTTCAACCTTGGATATTGAAGAATTTTTTTCACGCAGGGCCTTAAGTCGGGTCGAATTGACCCGTTGTTATATACATTGATAGATTTTGAAGTATTATCTGTGTTATTTCTATGTTTCAGAAGTATTTTCTGCATTATATCTATATTTTTGAACGTAATAAGTACTTTTTTTTTAAGGTTTCCACCTTTCTGGTAACACACTGCACCTCCCCCCCCGCCCAATTACACCATACATAACCCCCCAGAAAAGATAGTAAAGTAAATTAGACCCCAGGGTGTCTACTAAAACAGGCTGGTCAAAAATAAGTACTTTTACAGTACTTTTTCAGTACATTCTCGAGATATTCAGTACCTCCTTTAACAGAAAAATTCCGTACTGTTTCAGTACCTCCATTTGACGAAATTAGAAAAATTTTAAAAATTTGAAATTGCGACGAAAATGACAAAAAATTAAAAAAAAAAATTCAGGACCTTTTCACGGAATTTCCGCACTTTTTCAGTACTTCCGGACCGCCCTTAAAAAATCAGTACTATTTCCGGACTTTCCGACAATTCCGGACTTGTAGACACCCTGAACCCAGCTTGGGATTTCTAAGAGTAGTCGCCAACAAAATATTCCCTGACACGACATGACTCTCAGCAAAATACCAATTTTTAGACGTGCGCCCTTTTAGAGCGCTGGAGAGACCTTAGAACATTTTTTTATTTTTTCCTCTTCTCCTTCTTCTGCCAACACGGTTGATTTGGACACATCATATCATATTTTGACCGGACAAAACCTTAACTTTTCTCAAATTTCAAAAATAAGAGATACCTCGATGCGCGTTGATTACGGCGCAGAGATACAAATATTCGTGCTTGATGGATGTCCGTGTTGCATCTGGAAAATTGAAGGCGCGATGACGCGAAGCGTGAACTCTCAATGCTCTGCTCTATGCTACTAATGAGGTATCGTTCAGATTCGGAAGAAAAGTTTAAAAAAGCAGGCCGGGTTACGTCTTTCCTACCTTTGACTGTGTTGCTCACGTAGCCTTTGAAGCACCACTACTCTGCCGTGCTAAGAAAGAGCGCCGTATGAACATTCGGGAGTTGCCAAATGTCCGTCTATAAAATATTTATTTTTGAGGAATGTTATGAATATTTATCCTTGAAATTCTCAGAATATTTAGATCAAATTTCGAAGAAAACTCTCCAAAAAATCGGAGGAGAAATATTCACAAAATTTCCCGAAAACTCGTTGTTTTTCGAAGGATATTTGACAACGCCTGATGGCTCATACGGTGTTTTTCCTTAGCACGGCAGTACTACTAGGACACCGAAGACACACGAAACCAACACAATTTGGTAGGAGTAATAAAAGACGCGCGTTTATGACGGCGCAGAGATACAACTATTCGTGCTTGATGGATGTCCGTGCTGCATCTAGAAAATTGAAGGCGTTATGGTGCGTACGTACCGCTCGAAGCCCGTACGTACCGTACCGGCTCCATAACAGCCAAGAAGAGACAGTCATGTCAATTTGACCGAGCTTGGGATTTCTAGAAGTAGTTGTAAAAAGAAATTCCCAGACTTAAAAATATTGTGAGATATTAATACTAAGCTAAAAATTGGACGTACCTACTTCATAGGTAATCGTAAGATTTAAAAAAAGAAAGAAAGAAAGAAAGAAAGAAAAAAAAAGATCAGAACGTTGCATGAGAGCGAAGCCTGTCCTACCTATCTCAACGTTTTTACCAGTCATTTGAGAAACTAGTGCGATGACTCAAAACATTTTTGCGACATGATTTCCATTTTGGCAACATTACCTGACAATTGAAGATGTGACGGGTGGTTAAGAAGGCATAACTGAAAATAGTTTTCAGGCAAAATTTGTTGTTCGAAACCTCAAACCCATTCTAGAAAGCAAATGAAGGTGATTTAACAAATTTTCCCTGACATTTTCGACATTATCGTCATTTTCCCCGACAATTCCCCGTTTTCCCGGACTTTTTAAAATTCCCTGATACTTCCCGGTTTTCCCTGAGTGTGGCAACCCTGTTTTAAGCGTGCTGTTTTATATGCTGGAAGTCTTTCATGCGCGACTCTCTTGAGGAAGGAAGCTGTTAAGCGCGTTGTTTTACGTAGAGGCACAATCATACCAAAACAAAAAAATTGGGAAAGGCAAAATATAAATTGGGGAAGGCTAAGAACTTTCTGCACCTCTGAGGTGAAGTGATAAAAAATAGAGGTAATGCACAAGTTTAAATTGATGATTTTTCGGGCGAGAATTGAAGAACACAAAAATGTCGATGGGTTACCTCGAAGAAATGCGAGGAACTCGGTGAGATGTCGGCACAGAGAGATGTGAGAGAGGCCGCGTTGCTCAGAGATCTGCCTATGTTCGAGGCGTTGTTGGCGTTCAACTGCTGCTGCTCGTTCATCGTCACGAACAGTTCCATCACCTGCAGACACGCAAAAACAATCATTCGTCAGATAATGCAGACAAGAGAGAGAGAGAAAAAAAATAAAAATCACAAGGCTGGCAAAAAATACACCGCGTCAGTAAAAACCGAAATTTCCTTCACTGAATAAAAAAGTTACGGGCTATATAGACAAACCGTCTGTTCTAAGCTTAGAGGCCGAAAGTTCCGGGTGCTGCGCCCGGAACTTTCGGCCTGTGATCCCGGAGCGCGCACGGTATGCCTATGTAAAGCCCGTAAGTGCGGTCGTAACGGCCGGAGTGTTTTTTTCAGTGCTTTACATAGAAAAAAATCCTATTAATTTTACGATTTAATTTTAATCTGTTTTCGTTAAGATACATAATACTGCACTTCTATTTTGCATTTATACGTTGCAATTCCAAGATTCCCGTACACTGGAAAAAAAAACACATTGGATCTAGAGTCCAGACTCTTGAAAACATTGATAAGAAAATGAACTCTTGATTCAATCAGATTTAAGCTTAAATCAAAAGGAAATCCGCTCAAATTAAGAGGCTTGGTTCTTGATTTAAGCTTAAATCTGATTGAATCAAGAGTGTTTTTTCTTGTCGATGTTTTTAAGAGTCTGGACTCAAGATCCAGTGTGTTTTTTTTTTCCCCTGTGTAACTAAATTTAAAAAATTCCCTGGTTCGTTGTTTTTCAGGAGATAGATGAATTTTCGGAATTCGGGAAAATTTATAAATATTTTCTTCCAATTTTTCAGATAATTTTGTTCGCAATTTTACCACGATTTCCTGAAAATTTCAAGAAAAAATATTCATATTTAACTTTCCTCAAAAATAAACATGTTATCAAAGGTAATTTGGCAACTCTCGCATGTTCATAGGGCGTTTTTTCTTAGCACGGCGTATTGTTGTTGTTCCTTCCAGAAGGAGCGCTGAGATACGCCGGAAAATTTTACGGAAAGAATTATCGGCAAATATGCACTGGTAGCAGTCTCATATTAAAAGATTTAGGAGCATTATGAACTTAACGCAGAGACTATCCTACACTTGAATATCACGTTGTTCCTCACCAACGACGGACAAAATTCCGGAGGTATCCTTGTAGGTAATCAACCATGACTTCCGAATGTCAGCCATGGAATGATGGAAGCCATAAATCAAACCCAGCGCAGCTACCGATAATCAGCGGCAATAAAAACCTTCATCTCGCGCTGCGTTCGATGACATTACGGAGCGAGTAGGAAATCTCCAGGTTTCGGAATTTTCGCAGATTTGAATACGAATCCGGGCTAATTGCAGTGAGAACATGGGAGCCTGCTGCCGAATGAGAGTAAAAATTCCTCCTACTACAGTCGAATTATTCGTTGAACGAATATAAAAACATGAATATAAATTAGGCTACGTACCGTTGGTCGGAGGTATATTAAATAACGATAATCGGAGATCGATATTCGAAGATCAATAATCGATAAAAGGAGATCGATAATCGGGATAATCGATATCGAATAACGGAGAGGGAAAGACGGGCGCGGTATCCACGAAAATTAGTCTTTGCGAGACTTCAGTCGTCTGTGATTCATGTCTCTCAAGGTCACAGAAATGCACTAGAGAAAAAAGTTCAATGATAGTTTTCACTAAAAATAACAGACTTTTTTTTTTAAAAATATAGAATATTTGTTTTAGAACCGTTAGGACTTTGATAATGGGCTGCTATATAGTGAAGTCTTCCAGTATTCAAATTTGTGGAGATAAAAAAGTTATCCAATTCCGTTAGGCAAATGCTTGCAATTTAAGAATTAAGATTCTTCCCTCTAAAATTCTCTGTCGATTCGTGATTTGCTTGAGAACTTGGGGGATGGAGACATCCTCCCCTTTCCTTTCTAAAACACGGTGACCAGAATTCTTGATTTGCTTCATTCCCTGATATTTACCTGAATTTCCCTGGTTTCCAAAGAAAAATTACCTAATGGAAACCTTGGAATTTCTCTGTCGTGTTCCTCCAGATTTTGTGCGAAAAAAATAAAACGTTACTCCGAAGTTCGGGAAAGTAATCAACTTTTCCCGCTTTGATCTGTACTTTTCATAGCCAAGTCGACATGGAACATCTATTTAAGAAATAAAGCAACCTAAGAACGGAGAGAGAAAAAATTCCCGGGGTTTAGCACAAAGCTCCTTAATTTTCTCTAATTTTTTTTTTCAATGCCCTATAAATCCTAGTACTCCCCAGTTTTACCAGGTTTTAGACACCTAAAAGTATCACGTGACACATTTCAACGCTTCTTTGGACACGTTGCGAGATCAAAATGGTAGTTTTTTTTTGTTGTTCCTTCTACAGAAACGCAGCACAATTTTCGTGGGATTAAGTGCTATTAAAGAACGACTTTCAAGATTCGCGCCAAGTTTAGGAGAAACACACCAAGTTGCAGTTCGGAAAAAATTGAGTCGAGAGTGTAGTTAAACTAGTCGTAAATATTCTTCTGACAAAAATTCAAAGTCGAGAAAAAATATTTTGATCATAAAAGCAGTCGTTAATTATCCTCAACATTGAGCCTTACGGAGCTGAGGCTTCAAACCTCTTTTCCTAGCTTTGAACTTGACGCGACTTGGTGCGTTTCTGTTCCATTCCTTCTAATTTAATAATTTCCTACAAAATTGATACCTGGACGGGCAATAAACTAAGATCCGGAAAGCTTCTGCTCGTGGGATTTGAAGCTTACGGAAGGACGGAATGCGACACCCTTGTAATCCGAAATCAGAACAGCTTGTCTCAAACCCGGGCCTGCAATCTACGCCACACACTGGATTGAGTCAATCAGAGAAGTCGGACACTGGAAAAAAACACATTGGATCTAGAGTCCAGACTCTTGAAAACATTGACAAGAAAAAGTACTCTTGATTCAATCAGATTTAAGCTTAAATCAAAAGGAAATCCGCTCAAATTAACAGGCTTGGTTCTTGATTTAAGCAAAAATCCGATTGAATCAAGATTATTTTTTTCTTGTCGATGTTTTTAAGAGTCTGGACTCTAGATCCAATGTGTTTTTTTTCCAGTGGACATGAAATTTTTGACTGTAAAACTGCAAATTTTGATGCTTAACTTGCCAAATTTTAAATTTTAAGGGGTGCAACGAGAAGAAAATTTTACGAGGAAACCACTTCTAGAACCTCAAAGTTTTGCATAAACGGAATTATGAGTTTTTGATGTTTCCGAATTTTGTCCGACCTCTCCTGTTGACTCGATCCACTGTGCGCCGCGGACATTTAACTACGGAGGTGAGAAGGAACTCTAGCTATCTGCAATTATAGCTCCGAAAATAGTATATGACGAGCGATTAAAATATATAGCAGGATTACGCGTCGTGACGGGTTGCCTACCAGGGTCACGGCGGGCTCGCGTGTGAGGCACGCAAATATTATTTCCGTGTCCGTCTAGATGTTTCGTCTCTGTGATGGGATTCGGGGGAGGATTCGCCGAACTTGTTCGGGAAAAATCGTTGCGTGATTCGATTTTGTCGTGAAACCGGTCTCCACTCAAAGAAGCACGATGCTGGGACCACTGGCGATTCTCAGAGGCGGAGACAAAATATTTTAGGGACTCAGGGATGCTAACTTTTCTAATCGCACGAGGAACGCGGTGCGAACTTGGATCGGTACCAACAGGGTGTCAACTAAAACAGGCTAACCAAAAATCAGTACTTTTACAGTACTATTTCAGTACATTCTCAAGGAAGTCAGTACCTCCTCAACAGAAAAATTCAGTACTTTTGCAGTACTTTCAATTACTGACGGAATATAAAAAAATTTGAATTTCGCTTGAATTGAGACAAAAATGACAAAAAATTAGAAATATTCCAGACCTTCTTGCAGAATTTCCGCACTTTCTCAGTACTTCCGGACCGCCCTTAAAAAATCAGTACTGTTTCCGGATTTTCCGGAAATTCCGGACTTGTAGACACCCTCTTACCAACAGTAATTTCACCAGAGTTTAGATGAGGGAACCAACTTTTAAAACAAAAACCGGGTTGATTCGCTTATCGTAAAAATGAAACTAGTTTTTTAACCATTTTTTTGGAGTGAATCGTGCGCGGCGTGAAACACGAGAATGCGCCGATTATCCGGCGCATTCTCGCGGGACCAAGCGATCCCGATGCAGCTTGCATGCACTTGCGATTCAATCTCCTGCACTTTATTGCTCCTCCGTGAACGATAACAGTATCGGAGTCGATTTTATTTTCCGCGAACCGCAACTCACCGGCCTGGAAAGTCCGTAGACCTCGTCATTGGTCCACGAGCGAAAAAACCACGTCGAGGCGAGGCTCGGCCTCCATTCTGCCGGGCTAAGGAAGAACGCCGTATGAGCCTTCAGACGTGGCCTTCCTCTGATAAAAACCGAATTTATTGGGAAAATTGTGGATATTATTTTCCAAAATTTTCAGACGATTTTGAACGCAATTTAATCTGAAACATTCGAAAATTTCAAGGAAAAATATGGTTGAATGTTGTCAGAAATACACGTTTTATCAGGAAGGATATGGCAACTCTCGGATGTTCATACGGCGTTTTTCCTTAGCAAGGCAGCACTCATGGCCGGCATATTGAAAGGCGCAAAATGACCCGTTGAAGGAAGGCCAGGGTGGCATGAAACGTAGGAAAGCAATGAAAGATCGGAAAAATCAGGGAAATATTTAATAAAAATACACGATGCCAGGGCAGGATGTACCTACTTGCCGCCCGTGGGCCGCCTGTATCTTGCCGCCCCCTTCTCATTCGTTTTGAAACATCAATAAAAACCAGTAAATGAACGTGCCAGCGGGGGAGGGGTGCATAAGACGCGTTTACTTGTGTTGAACACATTTTTTGGGAAAGCCCTGTCAACACCACTAACAAAAGTTTACGGAACTTTGCGCGGAAGTGAAGTCTCGTAAACCTATCTCTGTGTAGACAAGGCCTTTCATTCATAAGAAATGAACGAAAAAATTATGAAAGAACCAACATAAATGTGGATTAATGATTTTAACTTCCGCCGCCGCGCCGCGCAGACCGCACCGTGTTCGGCACAATGAGTGAAGTATTCCAACAGTCTTGAGTTTCACGCCGACCGCTGTTGAACGCACTGTGTTTGACACAATGCGTGAGGTATTCACGCAGTTTTGTAGGCGCTATGCGTTTTACGCTGTGATCGCACTGTGTTTGCCGCAATGCGTGAAGTATTTGTGCAGTCATGTTGGCGCTAATATGTGTTACATGCCGATCGCCGCGCCGAGGGCTTCTCCTTTTAATCTCAAGCCCTCGTCGTCGTTTCTCTTTGAGTCGCGCCGCTCCAGGCCAAATTGCGTGTTTGGTTTCTCTCTTAACTCGACTAATTAAAGGTGCTGTCTCTTGTATCACTGAAAGACGACAAAAGTAGAAATTACTTTATTCTCAGAAAATTAGAGATTTTGTCGCCTTTTCTCGTTTATAATTTTTTTTCTAAATTCGAATTTTCTATACGTACATTTAAA
The DNA here is from genome assembly GCF_001854935.1 of Bemisia tabaci. Lineage (NCBI taxonomy): Eukaryota > Metazoa > Arthropoda > Insecta > Hemiptera > Aleyrodidae > Bemisia > Bemisia tabaci. The sequence goes on from NW_017547189.1 coordinate 2,319,432, forward strand.
AAAATTTCAAAATTTGCCGCCTCCTAAAGATTTGCCGTGGCCACCCCCTTTATCCGGCCCTGCGTGAAATTACAAGATTTTATTTTTCATGAATTTTTGCCACCTTGAGGAGGGCTCCGTGTACCTCTGTATGATAAACAGCTGGAAACTAATATTTGACTAATTATTCAATTTAAAAGACTGTATATTCATACATATATTAATCATTTGATCCAATTGGTTTTTATTTTTATTAAATTAAATACTAAAATAATTATATTTAATATTTAAACTTAATGTCTATGTCTGTACAGGGAGGCTACCCTGTGTGTGCTTTTAGCATTCAGCTCCCAGCATACCTCTAAGTAAACGCCAACCCTAAATTTGAAGCTTTAGTAAGAGGGCAAAAAGTAAACGCGTTATTCTCCTTCGAGCGCTTTCCTTTTTCTCCTTAGGAAGGATACAAATCGGACAATTTTCGGCACAATAAAGCAGATCTCAGACGAGGAGCCCAGCGCGATTTTAGCACGTATTTTGCTGCTAAGACATGGGCAGGAATCGAGCTATTCCATTGATGATGTTTGTCAGATGTTTAGTCTGCGCCCGACGACTCATTCTTGTTTTCATTTTCGTGTTTTGTCTACTCAAGCAATTGGGATACAGGCCAAATTTCCGCGCGAAATCTTTTCAGACGGTAATCCGAGGGGGAAACTAACGGAATTTCCCGAAAATCTGACAACACCTGGTAGCTTTTCAACTATATGCAAATGAAAAGCTATTTCATTAAGACTCTCATCCGAGCGTGATTAACAGTATTTGCATAAAAAACACGTTCAGGGTGACAATAGTGCATGGTTGCCGCCGAGAGCCGATGCGAACGATCGGTTGGAGCAGCGAGTTATGTCACGGGGAGGGGGGTGGGGTGGATGTAGTGGTTCATGCTGGCTTGAGAAACAAAAATTTAAAACATTTAATTTTTTGAAATTTATATTTATTCAGTTGAATTTTTTTCTCATTTCATTTCCAAAGTAAAGTATTAAGAGGTATTTGTTTAAAATTCTGTTACGAAAACGGGGGGAGGGGGTAATGATAAACGATCTCCTTACGGAAATATTATACCGCTTAGGAGGTAATTCTCCGTAATCGCGCCAGTGGTTGAAAGCTCAGCACAATGCTCAAGTTTAAGGAACGTTGTAAATATTTCCTAAAATGTTTTCGATATTATAGATCAAACTGTCCACACTGGAAGAAAAAACACATTGGATCTAGAGTCCAGACTCTTGAAAACATTGACAAGAAAATGGAATCTTGATTCAATCAGATTTAAGCTTAAATCAAAAGGAAATCCGCTCAAATTAAGAGGCTTGGTTCTTGATTTAAGCTTAAACCTGATTGAGTCAAGAGTATTTTTTCTTGTCGATGTTTTTAAGAGTCTGGACTCTAGATCCTAGTGTTTTTTTCCAGTGCAAATCAAAATGGATAAAATTCTCTAAAATTTGGAAGAATAATAATACTCACATACTTCTAGTAAAATTATTGTTTCATCAAACGGAATTTAGCGACAACCAAAGTCTCATACGTTGTTTTTGCCATGTAAAACAATGCGGGTTCCGGGTCGAAAAATTCGGAAAAAATAATTTCTTAGTTAATTGAGAGATTTGTTTTTTTTCTTTCCGAACAAAATAAATATTACTAATTAGAACGAGTGAGTGTTTCCGCCTCTTCATCCTCCCAAACCGAAGAAAGTTTAGAGATGTGTCATAATTATGTTATAATTATGTTATAATTACGCTTGAACTATATGAAACTGAGAACAAATGGAAATAGAGATCAGGCTAGGTGATTATTTTCGTTCCTGAGTGCTGGTGTGATTATAATAATCCAGAATCAGACTAAAATACGAGCGAAGAAAAGCTTCTGTGGCATTTTCTCGAAGCATTTCATTACGACGGGAAAACCCGCAGACAATTATTGGAATGAAGGAATAAGCGAAACACAGATTCTAACGACGACTGCAATTGCGGTTTTTGTAGCACCTTGAGCAATTCTCACCGCAGTAGATTCGCAAGTTACCATAGCCTTCTAAACGCGAGTCCTCTATGAGCTTTGAAATGGAAAATGATGATTTTTTTTTACTTTTTTTGAAAACGCGCTTCCAGATCTCTTACCTAGGAAATCAATTTTGCCGTCTTTGACTTTTCAACCGATAATAATGATAATGTGGAATATAAAAACAGTTGTGATTCCTGTTACGCAGGAGAGCAAAACTTAACATCCCTGCAAAAACAGTGGTGCTACAGACGGCCCACATACTTAGTTCGTAAAGTTATGAATTAAAGCGATAACCCTAGACGCATAGTTTACCTCCGGCAATCGGCTGGAAAAGGAACCGTCTTTTTTAAAACGAGTAGATAGCTTATATAATACACGTATAGAATAAAAAAAGTATGCTATTGTATATACTCCCATTTTCAAAATTCTCTGTAAAGACGTTAATAGCATGTGACGCTGAATGTCTTAAAATATACTAACTAACTAACTAACTATTTTACAATTTGCCTAGGAATAAATGGCAGTAAAATGGTAGATAAACAAAACGTCCACAAAAACTCTTGGGCAAGAAAGAAGACCGTTTTGCCTTCAAATTCTTGAATTTCAAGGACTCGGTGTGAATGTTAGAAATAATTTGGAAGGTGTTCAGAATCTACACTCTTCAGAGAATAAAATTGGAGAACGATAATTGATAACATTTACAAAAGTATTCGTTTTCTTGTCTCTCATATGCTTTGTATACTCTGTTATCTACACCGCTGCGCACTTCAAAGAAGCGGTCGCTAGGACGCAGCCCTGGACACTCCCTGCCTTTCTTGAGGATAGTAGGAAACCGGCTCTCGCTTTTAGCAAAATCAATATTTACTCGAACGCAATAGAAAAGAGAGAGAAAAACAGAAAGCAAATGAAAAACTGCGAGGTTGCCGAAATGAGTAATTAGAGACGAGGATGTCTACAACTATTCTTCTCTGATCCATGTAACAAGATCAACAGAAAACCTTTCATCGCATTTCGAGAAAGAAACCAAGTAGCCTTCCGAATCCTGTTATGATACTACCAGGCAAGTCTGAAAATTTTACTACGATCAATAATTCGTGAAAGAACATAAGTTAAATTCGTTCATTGAGAATTATTTACGACAAAACCGTTTGACTAACATAAATTAGTTCTGTTCAGTTTTAGAACATGAAATTTCATTTAAGAATAAGAAACGGATGCTTCGGAGGAAAGTTTCGCAATAGCCACTGTTAACACAAGAGTAGCAAGTGTAGTGATGACACTAATTACGATGGATGGGCGTGGGTTTGCCGTTGGACTCTGCCAACCTGCACCTGAGTTGTCAAATCACGTAATTTTCCACGTAATTCTGAAAAAAAGGGAAATTCATTTGCATGACTGCTCCACGTACATCTCGGTAAAAACTAAGGTAGTAAAAAAAACACGCAATGAGGTATCGCGGTAGATGCCATTAAAATCGCTGTTTTTGTAGAAGACGATTTCTCCGATTTCAGGTTTTTTTACCAACCTTTGAACCATGAAAACACGATTCCATCACTCACGCAGCAAGTTGAATTTGCCGAAAGAGAGGGAAAATAACTGCAATACGCAAAACGTACCTACAATTGCCTTCATTTCGTCGGATATGCAAAATAACAATCCAGGTGTCGAAATAGTTATCAAACAGCAATGTCCATCTACATTAATTTTTAAAGCGTGCATGGGCTAATTATCTTTTGGACGAGGTGTAATTTTAATGTCACATCATAACGACTCTCGTGATTGCAAAAATGTGACCGTTTGGAAGGAAAGGGATAATTTTAGCGCATTTTTCGATAGTGAATATATTAAACTGATCTCCCCTGATACCAGACCTAAGTCGGGGACCTTCAAAAGAGTATAACGACCAAGGCCGTCGGTATGAAAATGATAGGCGTTCTGGTTTTCCCTTCACGATTGTTAGCAGGAGGGCTCTTTTTGAAAAAGACTCAATGTAGATATGTCTGGTTTACTCAACGATATATAAATGTCTCTCCAAGATGTAGCCTTTTCTAAAATTCGACTTATCACAATCCTACAGTCATTCTTCTTCATGCAACACTGGAAAAAAGTAGCTTGGGTCTAGAGTCCAGACTCTTGAAAACAATAACAAGAATAAATACTCTTGATTCAATCTGACTTTTGCTTGAATCAAAAGGAAATCCGCTTAAATTAAGTGGTATGGTTTTCGATTTAGGCAAAAATCCGATTGAATCGAGAGTACTTTTCCTTGTCAACGTTTTTAAGAGACTGGACTCTAGATCCGAGTGACTTTTTTCCAGCGAATCTCCGACAAAATTAGGCAAGATATATAAGAAAACCAAGCACGAGTGTTGGAAATCAAGGAAATAGAGCGGCGCAAATTCAATTAAGACGATAGCATTACCAGCAGCGCAATGAAGAGCGCGACTATCCGGTCCCGTTTTCATCTTAGTAATAATTGGTAGGAACGAAAAAGGACTGAACATAAGTTTAATTCGGTTTTCCTTGTGGTTATTCCCCAAGTTTTACTATACGATTAACGCGGTCTCAAGATTGCTTGCGCAGCCTCTATTCCGTATACGACCGTTTGGAGCTTCATTATTTTTTTGACCGTGAAACTCAAGTGCCACCTGAGTCGATCTAGGATAATAAGATGCGTGCTCTTGGATTTTAGTTTAAAAACCTCAGTAGCCATCAAAAACTCATTTTGCAAACCAAGAAAAAATACGTATCCGTACCCAGGTGACAACATTTTTTTATTCCGTGCATGTTTTCAAACTTATAAACTCCGTAAAATCACTACCGAACTTTAACCCCGAGTTACTTTACCTTAGATTTAACCTTAACATTGAAAATTTCAAGAGAAAATGCTAGCTATTTTGCGAAACTTAATAAAAAACGAGCAGTGAATCGACATCGTCGCAATCGGAGTAATGCATTTTCCCAGCCTCTCCATAGTTGTCTGCGCTAAATTCACCGCAAATTGTACTAAAATCAACACTATATTTGTGTTGGTTTGTGTTCCACTTCCCAGGGTTGCCACAGAATTTGGAAAATGAAAATCCCTGACATTTCCCTGAATTCCCTGACACATTTTGGTGATATTCCTTGACAATTGAAGATGTGATTGATGGTCAAGGAGGCATACTTGAAAATAGTTTTTAGGCAAAATGTTCGAAACTCAAACCCATTCTAGAAAGCAAATGAGGGTGATATAAAAAATTTTTCCTGACATTTTCGTAATTTCCCTGACATTTCCCGGTTTTCCCTGTTTTCCCTGACTGTGGCAACCCTGACGTCCTATATTAACAAAAAGTAACCCGAGAACACAACTATTTTAACCAGTGCAGGTAGAGTGAGGTGAATGTCCCCGCCAGCCGGAAGCAAGATGCGCTTATTTTTGGTGTTGAAAAGTCGAGGAAACTAGATTGAGCATCATATCGTATGGAAGGATATCGTTAATTTTTCTAAAGTAAGTATCCAGTTCCATTCCCATTCGCATTCGCCACCAATCCACACAGCGCCTCGCTTTCCGAGATTCGTTTCGGAAATTTTTCGCGAGGGAATCTAACGGAGTTCCGACTGGCTTTCCACCTGCAATCAGGTGCAAGCAGCGTTGCCGGTTCTAGTAGTTTCCTGGCGATCGGCACAGCCTTTTTGGGGCGATCTGGCAACTTGGGCGGTTGAGCTTCCGCAGTGTGCATCGCGATGGCGACGGCGACAATGGAAGGCGTCGCGACGCTTCCCGGGCGTGCTATCGGCTATCGGCCGCGATGACGACAGACGCGACGCTCGTCGATAGGACTCTTCCGATCTTCATTGTCGCACGTTCCGATCCTTGCGTGGCCGTCACGCTCCGTGGTGCCTCGTCGTGAGATTCGCCCGCACGATGGCGCCACCTTCGCTCTCGTTATATTAGCTGCAAAAAAAAACCAGAGGAAACATACCCTCCTTTGGCCTCTTGGTGACAGTAGAGTAGGGCTTGTTGACTGCGGGGGCAAAACGCGAAAACCGGAAGAGAGGAAAACTCTGGGCGAAACTCGCGGTTTCCATCAAATCGAGCCACGCCGCACACTAGACCGAGTCAATAGGAGAAGTCGACAAAATTTGGAAACTTTAAACTCTTATAACTCCGTTTATACGAAACTTGGAGGTTATAAAAGTGGTTCTATTGGTTTCTCATGAAATATTATTCTAGAAACATTCTTTAAAATTTAAAATGTGACAAAATAAAGATCAAAATTTTGAGGTGTGGTCAAAAATATCATGTCCGACCTCTCGAATTGACTCCATCCACTGTGCGCCGCGCCGCGCGCCCGGCTTGCAGCGTGGGAGTTTAGTAGGCGGAGGGAAAAATGAATGAATGAATGAACCGCTCATTGTGAGCGTGCGGATACATCGTATAATTTTCCGGGTTTGTGCACCTGGCGCTTCAAATTTTGGCGGCTGAAATGTAATGCCCCTCTCGAAAGCGGAAGGACGGTGTGTTCTGCGGCCCCGATCGTCACCAGGAGCGTGGCGTGCTTTGCGATAAATCGATTGATCTGCCATTTAAACCTGTGGAAAAGGATCGATGAACAGGGTGTCCGCAATTGGGGTGTATAGGCTGGCCAAAAATCAGTACTTTTACAGTACTTTCACAGTAAATTCCCAAGAAATTCATTACCTCCTCAACAGAAAAATTCGGTAATTTTTCAATACCTCCATTAGAAGATATTCGAAAAAGTTCAAAAATTTGAATTCCTCCCTCAAATTGAGACAAAAATGACAAAAAATTAAAAAATTCCGGACCTTTTGCGGAATTTCCGCACTTTTTCAGTACTTCCGGACCCCCTTTAAAAATCAATGCTATTTCCGGACTTGTAGACACCCTGACAATGTACACCTTATAATCTGTTCTTTACCATAGCTTCAAATGGGGAAATATTGATAATCGATCATTCACGCCTCGGTACTGATCATCACTTGCGAATGTAATGGAATCGTATTAAACGGCTAAATATGATAGATTATGGAGATATGGCACATTGGGAAATACAGTGAATGACATCTCCAACCATTGTGTGTGTGGAGTAATCGGTGCAGTTGAGAAAACCTCCTTGAAAATCGGTATTGGGTTATCATTGGTGTCTTCGGAGAATTTAAAACAAAAGAAAGAGATGACAGAAACGAAATAAACGAACAGTACTGTAAAAATAAATCGGCTAAAACCGGCTAACATGGATTGCGCTTGAATCATGCCGCTTTCAAATGGTTCATTTGAGTTACGAGAATGCTAAAGTACGCGGAATACGGCTGACTTGCAAATTCTGTGTAATTGCTCTAGCAATAAAATGCCTTCGTTGCAATTGCAATGATTGCTGTTAAAGAGGCATTGACCCCTAAACGCATGAATATTCAGCTTTCTGTCTTAACGTGTCTTAGCGTGTATATGCATCGCGAAATACGATTTAATCCGAAAATGACGTTTACAGATGCTGATGCGTAAAGAAAATACAACAATCACAGATCTACTCACCTATACAATCAACAGAAATACAAACCCACTTACATGCGATGAACCCAATGTCACTACCAAAATTCTGAAACTCTTCACCTCTCTTAATTAAAAAATCTAAATTTTCGTATATGCACCCATTTTCGAAATTCTCTGTAAAGACGTTAATAGCCTGTGACGCGAAACTCCATACAATTTCAAGAAAGCGATTCGCACGGCAAAAACCTACCGGACCACTTTTTCCCAGCGTCGCGTCGTGACGCAATGACGTGACGGACGAACGGATCATCGGCGTTCGATTATGCAACG
>NW_017547189.1:2327397-2423854 GCF_001854935.1 Bemisia tabaci
ATGGGATATTCCTTTCCTCTGTCGTTCATTTGGAACCGGTCAGTTGATTTTTACCTCTCATCTTTTAAGAAATCTTCTTTTCCTGAAAGTATTGTCCAGTTATCATTCGCTAAGCCGTTTTCTCCTCTCTCAGTTTTGAGGTTAGGTTGACCCAACCCTACCGAATGCGAGTTAGAGTCATAGAGTACATATGAGTCGTAATGTAAATGGGAGAGCTGGCGCCATGTTCTGCTCGACGAGTTCCGAGCCCGGTGTGCGCCGAGTTCGGGTCACTTTTTCGATACATTTTCGATCCAAAATGGCGGTGTGGAATACATGGTGATTCCTATCTCCTTCGTTGTTGTTGTTGTTGTCATCGGATGGCCGGGTACCCGTGTATCGCAAACAATCGATTATGTATCGAAAAAGTGACCCGGCGTCACACAGGAGTCTCGGAATTCGGGACATGGAAAATGCTTAAAAGTGGCGCCAGCTCTCCCAATTACATTACGACTCTATGTACTCTATGGTTAGAGTAGCGGAATTAGTTCCCAGCACTAATAGTGGTTAGTGTACAGAAACCAAAAATCATGTGTGTCCAAATCACACAATATGAGTTAGTGTATAGAAACCATTTTTAGTCATCTGACGCTAACTCATTTTTTTCAGTGTGTCTTAGCGTGTATATGCATCGCGAAATATGATTTAATCCGAAAATGACGTTTACAGATGCTGATGCGTAAAAGAAAATACAACAATCACAGATCTACTCACCTATACAATCAACAGAAATACAAACCCACTTACATGCGATGAACTCAATGTCACTACCAAAATTCTAAAACTCTTCACCTCTCTTAATTAAAAAATCTAAATTTTCGAATATACACCGATTTTCGAAATTCTCTGTAAAGACGTTAATAGCCTGTGACGCGAAACTCCATACAATTTCAAGAAAGCGATTCGCACGGCAAAAACCTACCGGACCACTTTTTCCCAGCGTCGCGTCGTGACGCAATGACGTGACGGACGAACGGATCATCGGCGTTCGATTATGCAACGGACAAAAATATGGTTCTGCAAAGAATCAGGAATTGGACGTACTTCTGTCGAACGGAACTATGTGCATTATGCCGTGAACCCTGCTACGCATATATTCTCATGGGTCTCAGGGCTCATGTCTTAGTGCACATAGTATTCCATTGGGCAGAAATACATCCAATTATTGTTCCGCCGAGGACACCCAGATTGCGCAACAGGCGCGGAGGACCACAAGGTAACGGTGACAAAGGCGTCCTCCCAAGGGGCGCTGCAAGCGAATCGCGCGGACGGCATCAAAACAGGTTGAAAAGATTAATTACGATGCGCGGCTAATCCGGCGAGGAATTTTCCGAAATCCACCTCGCGCCTCGAAATCTTCCCGGTGTCTGTCGACGTCGCGTTGATGGATGGCTGGCGACTTCTCAAAATCAAAACAAAATTGAAAATTAAAGCGAGTGATGTTCGAAATTCAAAGGCGAGATCGAGTTTGAATGGACTAAGCGAGTCATAATCAAAGTTCAAAGGCGCGCATCAAATGGATCGAGTTTAATAAATGCACTACATTTTGCAATTAGGAACTACGATTTCTTATTCATCCGTGGAAACACTTGTGTGCATAGGCCATAGGGTAATTAATGGTACATACGTTGTTTCTAAAGTGAGCTAGAAGTTGTAGTTCCTTAATGCCAACTTTAGTCCGACTGAAAAGGATCAAGTTTTTTTTTTTTTTTTTTTTTTTTTTTTTTTTGAGTGTGGAAATTGAGGGGTCTGCTTATAGGTTACTTGGAAAAGTTCTATACGAATCACCATTTAGTGTATTTCTTCCTCTGAATCGATGCGACTTTTTTAATTCAAAACAGAAGATCCAAGCTATTTGGAATTCGAGAATAGATAGAGATTTTTACGGCAAAAGTTATTTTTTTGGTTAGAGGTATGATCTAAATGCCAATAAGGCTTACTGGTTTCATTTCGGTGGATCTATGCAAAAATTGTCTAGCTTAATATCTAACTTGAATATCTATCTTGTTTGTGCTTGATATTATTTTAAAATCTTATTTTTTCTCCGAGCAAAATCGGGTTATGAAACTTTCCTTAAATACAATAAGTAGAATTTCCGCCTGCAAGCACTGCCCATAAAAGTTTCAGATATGCTACTTTCGCCTGTTGAAAAAAGGAGGTTACTCGAAGTACTTATAGAGTGGATTGGTTCTTTAAACTAAATTCTATCTGCTTGTTTTAACTAGCAATTCGCCGACCATATTGAGAGTATCACGCAAGTCATCTTAAAAAACACATCCGTGCGTTATTATTCATTGAGAGTAATAAAAGTGTTAAAGTCGCATTGTCAGATTGAAAATGGCACTGCAGATAAAAAAAACCAAGAGACAAAAAGAAAAGTGGCTCATCAAAAATAACCTCGGTGAGGCCGTGAAGGAAACTCCATATTCAATCTCAACGGACAAATGACAATGGATTCACGTTTGAGTAAAGTCAAGGGCTGACTCTTATGTAAGGCTCTAAAAGGCTGAGAGGAATCATTGGAAGGATCATAAAAATACAGTAAATAAAGAAATACAACGTGAGTGAGGAACACATGACCAAGACAAAGCACCATAAAAAGGACCTCTACACCCGTTAAAAGTTGAGACCAAGAGAAAGAAACAAAAGAAGTGATTTGCTTCGAAAAAAATCGGACATTCACGATTGTCAATTTGAAGAAAGTTTGTGCAGCACACGATTTTTTTTTTTTTTTAAAAAAAAAACACTTGAACAGAAAAAAGTTGGGAGGAAAACTTAAAAAATATTTTTAGAAAGTATTTTTTAGGCTTGTAAGCGTTAAGGCACTTGATTGTCTCGGTAGATGTCGAATTAAAGAATGAAATGAACCAAAACTGAAACAGAAAAAAGTTAGGAGGAAAACTTAAGAAATATTTTTAGAAAGTGTTTTCCAAGCGAAGAATACATTGCAAAAGTACGCTTTATTAATTCTTAGGGTTAGAATTGAGATCTGAAGGATATTCTCAAGACATGATAGAAAAAAAATGAGGAAAATTGAAGGGAAATTAGGAAGCATAATGAACTTCTCCGGGCCAAAGAGGAAAAAAGAAGAAAAATCCACGAGATAATGGAAATAAACGGTACTTTTTTCATCTCTAGTTCATTTATAGTTATTTGGTTGGTACTGTGTAGACAATTAATTGAACATTACATGCATTCATTCATTTTTTATACTTTTATACATTCATGAATACATTCGTAAAAAAAAGAACAACACTTTGGAAAAATACTTAGGAAAAAAAAGCCCAGATATACGGTGACGGTGACCATGGCAGCTATGAAATACCATATCTCAGGACCATTCTCAAATTCCTTTCTCCGTTCCCGTTTGTTCCTTGTCGAACCCTTGATTCTTCGGTCCATTCCAGATTACAATATTTGCAATTGGTGAAAATGTAATCTTAATTCCCGTTTGTGACACTATGGAGGCCTAAAATACGGTAACCAATCAGAAATGGATTCACATTGTCTTGACTCTCAGTATAAAGGGACTCTACGTTCTTTCGTAAGGGAAACGACGAACTTCCCGTTATCGTGGCGCTCGCTCTGTTGACGACGTCCACCTTGACGTCTCAACCCGAAGACGAATTATACTTCTGGCTGTCACCGTTTGGCAGGGCCCATGCGGGCCTCGAGAACTTGTTTACTTGCGATTTCGCACCCTTGTTGCCGGCGCGGGGGGATGCGCCGACACGGCCGCGTGCGAGACGCCCGGATTCGGCGGAAAAGCGGCAACGCGTCGTTCGGAACGTCTAATTGAGCGGTCGCAGGTCGCGTAAGTGCGGTATTTTTTCGCAAGTAGGGCGCGTGGCCCCTCGCCAGGCACTGTGAAAAAGAAAAACAGACAAAAACCGGGGGCGGGAGGCAAGGGGGAGGGCGACGGGGCGTTGATTAGCACTGCATCGACTCAACAAGTGCACTCGGCCTGCTTCGAGACTCAACCGTCGCGTCGTTCTGTTCCGCCTCTTAAGTTGCGCATGCACGCGCGAGGTACAAATGAATGAATGGACCAATGGGTCAGTTGTTGCGCTGGTCCCAGAATTGTGTTTCGATGCTTCATTCTTGTAGATTTGCTAGAAATATTAAGATCTGTCCAAACCGCAACTTTCTACGTTCAATATTTACCGAGATCAGGGCCGGATTTACCTACTTGCCGCCCATGGGCCGCCTGTATTTTGCCGCCCATGGGCCGCCTGTATTTTGCCGCCCCCTTCTCATTCGTTTTGAAACATCAATAAAAACCATCAAGTGAACGTGCCGGAGGGGAAGGGTGCATAAGACACGTTTACTCGTGTTGGACACATTTCTTGCGAAAGCCCTGTCAACAATACTGGCAAAAGTTCATGGAACTTGGCGCGAAAGGTAACTTCCGTAAACCTATCTCTGTGGGGACGAGGCCTTCCATTTATAAGAAACGAACGAAAAAATTATGAAAGAACAAACATAAATGTGGTTTAGTATTGTAACTTCCTCCGCCGCTCAGCGCTGATCGCACTGCATTTTACGCAATGCGTGAAGTATTCATGTAGTCTTGTAGGCGCTATGCGTTTCCCGCCGCTCGCTGCTGACCGTACACCGTACTGTGTTTGGCGCAATGCGTGAAGTATTCATGCAGTCTTGTAGGCGCTAATATGTGTTACATGCCGACCGCCGCACCGAGGGCTTGTCCTTTTCATCTCAAGTCCTCGTCATCATTCCTCTTTGCGCTGAGCTCCAGGCCAAATCGCGTGTTTAGTTCCTCTCTTAACTCGACTAATCACAGATGCTGTCTCTTGTATCACCGGAAAACGACAAAATTAGAAATTACTATACTCTCAGGAAAGAAAGATTTAGTCCCCTTTCTCATTAATATTTTTTTTTTCTGAATCCGATTTTTTTTATACCTACATTTAAAAAAATTGCAAAATTTGTCACCATGGGCCGCGGCCCATGTGGCCACCCCCCTTAATCCGGCCCTGACCGAAATATCGCCCTGTGAAAAGTCGGGGTTTTGACGTCATCCACCGCGGTAGTGACACGCTTGGTTTCTTCCAACTTGGTTTAATCAGTGAGGAGGGCACACATTAGCATTGGTCACTCGACGTGAAAGGCGGAAGGTGGGAGTAACCAAGAATGTCACTCGGTGGGTGACGTCAAAAACCCAACTTTTCAAAGGGCGATATCTCGGTTAATATTGAACGTAGAAAGTTGCGGTTAAGGCAGATCTTGTTATTTTTAGCTTATCTACAAGAATCAAACGATTCTGTGACCAGCGCAAGTGGCCCAATGGACCGCCTCAAGCATGAAAGGAACCAAACCACATCAGCTATTGCCGATTTTGAATCGGCATTTTAAATGTTTACATGAAAACGGCTATGCAGATTTTTTATGCTAATTTTAGTGAATTTTCTGCATAGTTCGAAGAAAGTTCCGTAAAATTCTCAAAGGGAATCCGCACAAACTTTCTCCTGTAAAAAATTAACCTGCTTCGTAAAATTTGGCAATAGTTGATGTGGCTTGGTTTCTACTAATTCATTCCCAAGAAATGCGTCAAAACAAGATTCTGTGACCAACGCAACTGACCCATTGGGCGTAAATCAGCTCAAAATTCACAAAGACATGGTTCAGAAAGTCTGAAAATTCCATCGTACTATGGATCGCATTCGATACATCAAACGGGCGTTCTATCGCTGGGATTAATTCATTACCATGAAATAAGACAACCACGGACACTGATTGAATCCTGGGGTGTCACCTTCGTCCATGATCGGATGAGCTAACCTGACATAGTCAGACTGGGTCTCCAGACGCCGAAAGTCGCTAGATTGAAGTATGATTTAACTAATTAATCGCTTCATTAATAACCGTGTGGATTCGAGGGGGGGCTCAGACGCACCGCGGTGCGCCGATAAGTTCGCGTGCGCCAAGTTCCAATCAATCAATCAAAGTTCGTTGACGACTGCTGCCATCTCCGATTTGAGGGAAACGGTACCGAATATCATCACTTTCCCGCCAAAAGCGTCACAAGCGCTTTGCGACGTTTCAAAATTTCGTTTTAATCGAGGAAGTAGTTGCTAACGTATTTTGTCTTTCCTCCACCTCACATCGTCACCTCCCGGCCACGGTATCACAAGTGCTGTACATGCGACGTTTCAAAATTTCCGCCGCCATTTTATTCTTTTACAGAGAAATAGTTGGTTGAATCTGTTTGAAAAATTCACTAAATTTTATCGACAGTGCAGAGAAAATTCCGCGAAATTTTTCGGACGGCTCCGTTGAACAAATTCTCTGTAAAAAAATAAAATGGCGGCGGAAATTGTTAAACGTAGCATGGCACTTGTGATACTTTGACCGGAAAGTGATGATATTTGATACCGTTTCCCTCAAATCGGACTTTGGTAGAGAAACTGCAATACGTCACAAAAGCGTTACAAGGGGGGGGGGTTAAAAATGCCGGAGGAGAGCGTTACGTAATTTATGAACGCTTTCTTAGAGGAAACTGAATGATGACTTTCCTGCATAGTTCCCCGGAAACCTAGTTAAATTTTATTTTCCTCGAAAATTTTGACAGCGAATCTCGAACACGTGCACACAGTGATCACTTACACTATTTGAAACGTCATCGGGAACATTCCTGGAGGTGTTCCCGGTAATTTTTCATTGATTTCCCGTTCCTGTTCTCGGTACTTGACTTTAGCGGGAAACTTGGATCCCTACTCACGAATGTCACGTTTAGTAGTTTGAAATGCAAGTTTGCCGAACTAATTCAAATTTCTTTTTGCGGAAATAAGAACGAGAATCGAAAACTTGACGGGCTTAGAAGGAAAAAGTTCGGCCATGTGAGCTTTACCTTCGCGGTGTTCCATATCGTCCAACAGGGTGTCTAGAAAACTTTAATTTTGGATTTTTCTGATTTTTCCTGATATTTTGGACGAGTTTTTGACTGAGCGCGATAACAACTAAACTAACAATCTTTTCATTTAAAAAATCAACATTAATGGAAGAATCAAGAGTTGGAAAAATTCTCGAAAACAGCTAAAGGCACTTGGAAATTTCTGATTTCCTAATAATATCGAATTTCCTGATATTTCCAGATTTTTACAGAGGGCGGGCACCCTGTCCGAGCTTCCGGATTCTATAACCGCTCATTTAGTCATATAAACTGCAGAAAACTTGACTGATCATAATGGAACACCAAACGCAGCGTTGTCACAGAATTTAGAGAATGAAAGTCTCTGACATTTCTCTGACTTGTTAAAGTAAAATTCGTGCTCGCTTCGTATTTGCTCCCTATCTTTGCATATAGAGTTCGTCTTGATGTAGGAAGGACTCTCGGGATAGCGTGGGATATCCCCTCCATTTTAGCTTCAACTTGAGAGCTTTTTTTTGAGCTTGGGAGTTGATCTCAGAGAAAACCGATGGCACCATCGTGTTTCTCGCGAACTTTTACATTAGAATCAATAGTCAAATTGCAAATTCCTCACACATGCAACGTGTCCATTGGACATTGAGTTGACTTTGGACGGATTTTCCTTCCGGTGCGGCAACTTGGCTGGTTCGGCCGTTAAATTTGCGAGTTGAGAGCTTTCGGCCCCGAATTCGGTTTTGGTCGGGCGGACTGACGACGACGTCTCAAGTACGAATCTAATTCAATAAAAGACAACAATAAAACAGCTCTAATGCGGAACGTCCCGAGACAATGGCCACACTCGGCGAGCCGGAGTGCGCGCAGAATCGAAATTAGGGCTCGCCACACGGCTGCCGCTCTTCGGAGGAAGCCTTACCCTTTAGACTTAAAATATAAAAAACGAACCCAAAAAAAAAACCCGTAAGTTGGAATTTTTTAGCCAACGTGCGTGACAAATCAACGTAAAGCTGAAAATCTCAATACGGAGGGAAAAAGCTCATATGAGCACAATTTCCCCTTAAAGAGATATGCTGTTTGGTGCAGCATTATCAGACATATCATTATGATTTCAAGTTAATATCAACTATGATGTTTGGTGGTGTTTTGAGATGTTCAGCTTTATGTTGATTTTTAACGCATGTTGGCTCAAAAATTCCAACTTACTGTCTTGACGACTCATGCGTCTACCGCAATCAGCTTAAAAAAAAGAAAAAAAGGTAGAGATATTTTAAACACTCGGATGAAGGTACACGGCGGCTGAATTTTACATAGCCATGTGTGTGGGGATCAAAGTTTCCGGGAAAAGTCAGGTACCGGGATACTTCCAAAAAACTTTACCGGTGGCTCTTAGATGTTTGGGTGATTACTGATTACCTATCAATGTATATGTGTTTATCAGGATTTCTCGGCAAAATAGATTTCACCTGAGATTTTGCGGGAACTTTCCCGGGAAAGCTCGCATTTAGATCTTTAACCACGCGTACGTGGGAGACTTTTTAGTTGATTTTAGAAAACGAAAAATAATTCATAACAGTTTGTGACTACTGAATAACGACATTTTAATATATATGTTAGAGAGTAAAACCCGAGTTTTCAATCCGGCCCGGCAGCGCCGCAAGTGCAAAGAATGAACTTGATTGTGCGCGTTCTCCGTGTTGGCGCGTAAAAGTTTGGCGCCTTTTTTTCCTGTTTTTTCCCCTCTCTATTCGGCCGAAAAAAACGCGGGCACCGGTGTGGAACTCCAGATGAAGAGACGCTGTGTGCCAAGGTGCCAAGGACGCCATTAACAGGGGGAACCGTCGCGTCGCGACGGACTCACGACATTTTTTTCCTCGTCTATTTCAGACAACGGCCGCGCCGCGTCGATGCGTGATGTAAACACGGCCTTTTTTCCGCGGATTCCAGCGTTACTCAACAGTCAACGCTCGAGATGTTCAGACACCGACAACGTGCTTGGGAAAACGGGATGGTGTGATTCGATTCTCAGAGTAATTAATTAGCTATACCCATTTCGTTTTACCACCGTTATGAAATTTAGTCGAGCACGTGTCGTACGTCACATCAAAAGTAGACGGAAAAAAAAACTCTGGCCGTAGAAGCTGTGCTTACGGGCTGTATGTACATACCGTCCGCGTTACGGGCTCAAAGGCCGAAAGTCCCGGGTGTAGCACCGGGAAACAGTTGAAGCTACGGCTCCAGCACCCGGAACTTTCGGCCTCAGAGTCCGGAACGGACGCTATGTCTAAACAGCCCGTAATTTTTTTTTCAGTGTACCTGAAAGGGAAGTTGATGTCCAGAAAATGATCATAGTTCCCAAACCGAGAGGAATTTCAAAATAAAAGTTTGGTTAATACGAGACGTAAAACAGAAAATGACCCTAGCCTTCGGTTGAGAATTTCAAGAAAAAATGCCAGCTACTTTTCTAAACGAAATTTAATAAAAAAAACTAGTGGTGAACGCCAACGTCCCTCCATTGTTTTCTGCGCTAAATTCACCGCAAACTGTATCAAAATCAACATTTGCGTTGGCTTGTGTTTCATTTCCTGTTTTAACCAAAAATAACACAAGAACACAAATCTTTTCATCTGTACGATTAGCCCAGGAGTCAAGTGAACCAGTTAATTGTGTCTAGCTAAGTACATGCCGTTCTTCGTTCGAATCGTTCTTCTGCATCGTATGAAAATATCTTTAAGCCGATTTAATTCAAGGTCATCCATGCTTCGTCTTGCAGGCCGTACTGCCGTGCTAAGGAAGAACGACGTATGAAAATTCATGAGTTGCCAAATTTCCTTCGGTAAAATGTTAATTTTTGAAGAAAGTTATGAATACATTTCCTTGAAATTTTCTTGAACTTAAGAACAATATACGAACAAATTTTTCTGAAAAATTGAGAGAAAAATATTCATAAGTTTACCGAAGGATTCTTGTTTTATCGAAGGAAAATTGGCAACGCCTGGAGGTTCATACGGCGTTTTTCATTAGCACGGCAGCGTAGCAGTAGTAGCAGTAGCAGTAACCAGCTCATAAGGGAAGGCAGGGTTATCAGTTCTCTGCCTGCCGTCGCCAATTAGATAATCCAGCTCGAAGATGAATTAATTCACGTCCGATTGTACTACGATCAAACCTCCGAGCGGGACTAGTTGTTATTTCAATGACACCGACGGGCAGTAACTCAGCCATGCTTAGGAAAAGCGCCGTATAAACATTCGAATGTTGCCAAATCCACCCCGATAAAATATACATATTTTTGAGGAAGTTTTTCATTATTATTCCTGGTGATTTTCAAATACTTCAGTTTGAATTGCGATTATCATTTTACGACAAATTGAAAGACAAACATTTAAATGATTCTAAAAAAATTCGCATTTTATCAAAGGATATTTGGCAACCTGCGAAAGCTCATACGGTGTTCTTCCTTAGCACGGCAAGGCAGTAATTCAGAGTGGAATCTGAGCTCGTATGGGACCTGGTGACTACAGCTCTCTTGACCTAGTGACTAGTTCCCACAGAGGATGATTAGAGATACCGCATCCAAGGAAAGGTACTAATTCCCACTCACAATGCATAATTCATACGTTTGGAGATTTGAATTATTTTGATCGTTCATTCGAACTCGAGTTTCTCTTATTTTAACTACTAAAGTTTTCACACTGACGCCCCACCAAATCACCTCGCAAAAGCCAATACTTCAGTGGAAAAAAAGTCATGAAAAATTTGCCAAATTTTTAGTTGATTTGGAACGGAATGACTCGTGCAATAGACCCATTTCGTGAAGTAGGACGTGCGTGGGACCCGAATTTGAGGTCATATGGATCTCTGAAGTTTTCGGATCACGTATCTAAGAACTTGAGGTCCAGCTGCCGAAGTTCGGGTCAGACATCTGAAGTACTTCGATATATACCGAAGGGTTCGGGTCACACGTCTGAAGTACTCCGGTACATACCGAAGTGCCTCGATGTCTGACCCGAACTTCGACAGCTCGACCTCAAGTTAGTTTTCGGATGCGTGATCAGAAAACTTCAGAGATCCATATGACCTCAACTTTGGCTCCCATGCACGAAGTTTTTTTCTCCGTGCGATGTTTTACCAGCCACTCAGGACTTGGAGGCTTATAAATAAGTTAGTTTACCTTGGCTAGCGATTATCCATTTCTTGCGGATGCATGAAAATTGGGCACATATCTATTCCTCAGGTAGAAACTCAACGAAAAAGAGGATACGATCTGCAACTACACTTCAGGAACTTAACGCGCGGACACGCTATATTCGCGTTAGGCAGAAAAACATCATGTTTTAATCAAATGGACCAGACACGACACTACGAAGATATTTAACCGAAAACGTTTTTACCAGGCCTTATACCACTTTTAACTATCGTCTAACAGACTTACAGCACGCTACTAAACCATTTGAGGCTGCGAGCTGAGAGTCGCGAAATGTTTGCGGAGTTTCATAGAGAGTAATTAGACCCGTAAATTCGCCAATTCGTTCAACTGCCGAGCGGATCATAAATCTGCTCCAAGGTTCTATTTTTTAAGGAGATAATTAAGAGCTCTCCGCGGTTGCTGCGATTGCAAAACCCGTCGAATCTTTGCCGAAAACCCGAGATTCTTGGCAGATGCTCGACCTTCCGTGTAAGCGGGATCCTTTGCCCTCAAGATTGGCTGCACGGCCTCTAAGCGCGAGTCTATTTCTCACATTTCAAAATAGAAGAAATTTCTATCTTAAGTACCGTTATTGGCAATTACAATGACGATTCACTCTTAGCATCCTACACGATATGCATTCACGAATTGGTTTGGGCCCAATATGCTTTCAAAAGATGACATTTTGTTTCTTTTAAAAGAATTCTGATAGAATATGTTCTTTTTTCGCATACCTATGGAGCATATCGACGGTGTAAGTCGGCAATCACATAAGTCGGTTTGCGACGTCGCAAACTTCCTGACATACTTTATTTTTTAAGAGGAAAACTATAACTCATTGGCAGTTCTTTAAAATTGCCATGATTTTTCTGCTTAGTGCAAAGAACATTCCGCAAAAACCGCAACGAATGATGTCAATTAATTAGTTCTATTGTAAAAAAATAACACGGAGGCGGAGATTTTCAGACACAGCAAACGAGTTATGTGATCGCCGACTTACAAAGGCGATATATTATTATATTACCCTTACAAGCGAGATTTGATAGGATGATTTTCCGGGAAAATCTCTCTACAGAGTTACAAGTTTCTTTCAATGGAATACTTACAATGAACCGTTTTTCCGATATCTTTTATTGAATTATTTCTAAAGATTTTTTTTATTTATTTTATTTTTACAGCCTTGAAATTGGAGAAAAATGCTATATTTTGACTGAAAGTCAAAAATTCAAACTTTTGCAACAAAAAATCCGGACTTTTCCAGTGTTTCCCGGACTATTTTAATGATTGTCACCCTGATCCACCCTAATAGTAGCCCTCCCCGGACATTGGGCCAAAAGGACGGTGCTGGAAAAACGGGGAAGGGAGGTGTACCTTGCACCGTGTTCAGTTCAGTCCAAGTCTTCACATCTACATTTCAAAATGTGACACTGATTCTGTTTGATCCCGGTGCATTCCTGTGGAAGCGGGTAGCGGCGCGCAATGCTCTCAAGTCTCAAGGTCCGGGCTTCGAGGCTCGCGGAAAGAGCCACGTTACTCATCCGCGAACCGCGATGCGACCAGAATTGGAGCCGGCGCGCGGCGCGAGGCCTGCGGTTGTGGTTACTGTGAAGTGTGAACCTCCGGTTTCCCGGGCGCATCAACAACGCTGCCGTGCTACGGAAAAACGCCGTAACAACATTCAAACATTCAGTGCTCCCATTCCATGCCCGTCAAAAGTTCCACGATTCGGAACTTTTTTGTTCCAATTTTTCTCACTCTATAGCCATCAAAAGTTCCGGGATTCTTTTTCGAGTTTTTCAAAAGTTCCGTAAAATGAGAAAATCCCACGATTCGGAACTTTGTGTTCCAATTTTCCCCACTCCATGACCCGTGACCGTCAAAAGTTCCGGGATTATTTTTATTAGATTTTTTCAAAAGTTCCGGAAAATGTGAAAGTTCAAAGATTCGACACTTTTTGTTCCAATTTTTCCCACTCCATGAGCGTCAAAAGTTCCGGGATCCTTCTTGGAGTTTTTCAAAAGTCCCGGAAAATGCAAAAGATCCGGAACATTTCAGGAAGTTGCAAAAGTTCCGGAATTTAGTACTAGTTCCGGGAAATGGGAGCACGACAGACATTCCTGAACTTCCTCTGAGAAAATAATCAAGTATGAAAAGTTGGGGGTATTCTTCCTCAAAATTTTCAAATAGATTAGATTCCATAATGAATACAATTCCGCGAAGAGTTTGCAGAAAGATATACATAAATCATCAAAGGGATTAATCTTATAATAGAGGACATTTTACAACGTCTGGATAAAGATACGACGTTTTTTCTCAAAACAGCAGAACGAAGCGGCCTGCTTCCGAGAACCATCGCGAGGCCATGCCCAACGCTAGATGCATCACTCCATTAACAAGAACGGACGTGCGTGGAGAGTGCCCGACATACCGCTATTCTGAAGCGCCCGTAATACCGTGCCTCTATTTTAACACGAGCCCTGCAGAGCATACAGTTACACGGAGAACAGGGCTCACGAAAAAATTGAGATACAGCCTTGTGTCAGAGGAGCGCCCTTCTGCATGAGGGCTCAAAGAATAGGATCATCGACGGGGAAAAAAACCGTTCATAAAATGAGCAACGCTAAAAGTCGGATTCTCACCCCCTCCCGGAGACGTAACCCTGAACTGGGGATCAAAGTTACCGGGAAAGACAAGTGCCGGGAACGGGAAAGCTACCGGGCACATTCTCGGTGGCTCTTCAGTTTGTTAGTGTTAACCGTGTAAGCGTGCATGTCAATGCGTGTTTTTTTTAGACAAAGCTTCCCGGAAAACTTATACAGTCGTATCACTGGATACTTATGAGAGCAACTTGACAGAAAATAATGTCGATTGGGAAACTGTAAAAATGCGTATCTCAGTTTGTGGCGCTGCAGACTTTCTGCCATGCATTAATTTCTGCGTGGGAGAACTGAACGTTATTTTTTATAAAGTTTGGCGATTTCCCTTCTCAATGTGAACTGTGAAGGATATTCAGCGAAATTTCAAGCCATGATGTTTGTTCGGTCTCCTAAAAAAAATCTGTTAAATTCTGAACGTTGAAATCTGAAAATTAAATTAGAAGCGGAGATTTTGAAACACCGAAATCGAGTAGTATCGTCGATTTGCAGAGGGTCGCATTTGGGAGTGCATCGTACGCGTACCTAGTGGTGCGTTGCACTAGTCATGTTCATTTCCAGTGGTTTGGAACATTATATGACGCTTCCCGACCGCTTTTCCTATATTTTGCTGTAACAATGCAGTTCCCTTCAAATTAAAAAAAAAAAAAAAAAAAAAAAAAAAAAAAAAAAAAAAAAAAAAAAAACACCAACCAAATACCCATCCCACAGAATAGCCTTTTGGATGGCGAATAAAACGTTGAGTCCTGCACCAAGGAACGAAACTCCATTCCAAGGTTGCAAAATTGACTCAAACAATTCAATTTTTCACAAAAATGTACCCATGCAATTTTTGTCAAACATTGTGCTGATTTTTGCCCGAGATCAGAGGAAAAATCAGGAAAATTTTCAGTCAGATATTTGTGAGATTCCTCTGGAAACAATGCATTTTTCGAGGGATGATTTTGCAAAATTGGAACATACTTTCTTTCGTGAGAGAGACGATTAAAATAGCCGTCACACGACCGCGCGGGATTACTTCAACACGAAGGTACCACAAAAAAAGCGAAACTTCTTTCTGTACGGAACTGAACCACACCTAAAATTTTGTTCATCCCCTCACGTGGAATCAGCCACGAATGCCGTGACATCCCAAATATGCGATTTAAATATAATTTATGCAGCAAAATTAATTTCTAAAGCTGTGATTAAAATGCTTCCTTTAAAAATGTCACCTTACTGTTCAATGGCGTTACTTTTTCATGCGACTACCACGTAACACATAAGGATTTCACGGAAAAAATAGACGAAGCATACAATCACGGATTTGTCATCTAACATCTTCAGGAACAAATTTTCGCAATTTCCGAGGGTTAAGCGTCGGAAGTCGAACGCACTTCCCCATTCGTCAAATAAAAGATGCACCGTGACCGATGACCGACGGAGGAAGAAGAACAAAACGTTTCCGCGCGCGTGCGAGACCTCACCCAAGTTCAAATCGTCGCTGCTCTGACATAAGGGCGTATCTCTATTTTCACATGAGCCTTGGAAAGCATGGAGCCATACGGAGAACAGGGCTTACGTAGAAATCGGGATACACCCTTACGTCAGAGCGGCGACGATTTAAAGTGCATTGAAAGCTTGAGCTTCGTCGTTTCTTTGCACTTGAAAATTACAGCTTTGACAATCGCCGAGTCGTGATAGGGCTATTACAGATCGTTTAACTCCGATTATTGTCAAAAGACGCCCACCTGTCTGATCCTTGACGATAAATTGCACGCATTTAAACACTGGGCTATTGTTAGCGCTGAAAAAAGAAGGGAGGATTTTTTGTCGGATTGCTACGTTTCACGAGTTTTCTTATTACATTTTAGACTGTGGTGTTGCAGTTTCACTGGATAGGAAACAAAATAAAAACTGTGCTGGACATTTTTGAAAAAAAGAAAGAAGAAAGAATGGAGCAAATGGACTGTATATGAAGTGGTGAAATTCATGCTCAGTCTAATCCTCTCTCCAAATGAAAAAAAAATGAAAAAGAAAAAAAAATAAAAAAATAAAAAAAATGAAAAAAAATCTGGAAAATTTAATGACTATGAACAAAAAACTCATAAACAAATTTAACCTCTTTACGGAGCATAAATTGCATGAATCATAGATTGAATGAAGTTGGGCTGGATTAAATTAGGTCTGCCGTAATTAAAAAGAGAGCAAAGGATTCATAAAAAAACACAAATTTAAAAATAATTACATAGAGTTTAAAATTTTACTTATTATTCCATCCATATTTTTTAAAAATAAAAAGTAAAATTAATAGCAAAACCATAACCAAGATGCAGTTAAAATTGCGTATATAAAAGCGATATTTGCGTTGTGTACATCAGAGCAAATCGTTACTTTGCGTTGAGCTGCACCTTGGTACAATTTTATAGTGAATTTTATTTTTGATTGAAAGAAATTATTGTAAAAAGAGCGAGTATTTCGTTCCGCTGACGCATTGCTTACCACCAAATGCATAGGTAAAACTTGGTATTTTAGTTGAGGATGGTTCCAACACAGTTTTCGGCCCTAAAGGCTCAGACAAAACACCGCGCAGACATCAAGTTTTGAACAGGGAAGATTTACATCAAATTTTTTTGCGAACGTTTTAATTAAGTAATTGACAAACTAAGGACAAGAGCTTTTGCTGGTGGTCAACGGCTTCAGGGCTTTCAGAATTTGCATTTAGCCGCGACATCAATTGGACGTAATTCTGCTAAACAGAAACATGTGCATTATGACGTGAGCCCTGTTCTGCATGTATTGATAAGGGTCTCAGGGCTCATTTCTTAATGCACATAGCTCCGTTAGGCAGAAATACGTTCAATTTATCATCGAATGTCATAAATTCGGTGATGCAAAATTGAGCGGTAAAAGACGATAGACAGGAACGAAGGGTCCGACTCTTTTCTTTGGTCCGCATTAGCCAATTTCTTGCAACTTGGCATCTTGCTGAATTAACCCGCCTCAAGACCCGCTCACCTTTGCAGCACTCAACCGACAATTACATTTCAGATGTATGAGCACTTGCGTGAAGCAAACAATAAAACTGAAGTTGTTATTCCGCAAAGGGATACGTGCATTAAAATGATTTAACGTCATTATACGGAGAACTCATCAGGGGAAAACATTAACCAGCTTCTGCAGGAAGGAGCGTGAAATGGACCTTTGAATTTTTCGATTTTGGTGAACGCGCTTCGTCATTACGGCGATCGCACCAACACTGCCGTGCTAAGGAAGAACGCTGTATGAAGCTTCAGGCGTTGCAAAATTTCTTTTGATAAAACACGAGTTCCCTGGTAAACTTATAGTCCAGTCAATCTAGCATTTTTCTGGGAAATNGTGACATTTTTCCGTAGCATCGATATTTTTCAAGATAAAAGCTAAAAACCGGTCGCCGGCGGCGTATTTTGGCCCCCCGCCCCCCCTTTTTTCAAGATGGCGGCCTTAGCGGACGGCCGATTTTGGTAAACTTTTGATATGTTGTTCTGGTTGCCTAATGCAACATGTTTCCGCAAAAAAACCTTCTATATATGGATTTTCCCAGATGACCCTTATTTAGAGCTAAATTGACTGGACTATTATGAATATTTTCTTTTCAGTTTTTCAGATAATTTTGTTCGCAATTTCACCTAAAGTCCCTGAAATTTTCAAGAAAAAATATTCAAATATTTTCTAAAAAATAAACATTTTATTGAAGGAAATTTGGCAACTCTTGAATGTCCATACGGCGTTCTTCCTTAGCACGGCAGAAAGGTGCTGTATGATCACTTAATTGGTCCCGTGGATCAATGACAGTTTTTTGCACGATGGTAGTTTATCATAGGGGTTTTTGAAACATGCTTCATAATGGAAAGTTACACGAACGGATTAATCAAGATGAAAATTTTTTACAGATCGAAAAATGATGGAAAGAGACAAGTGTTGTACAATTTCTATTTTTTCGCGAATTATAAGAGTTCGTCGTGCAAAAATCAAAGTCAACTTACAAATGAGGATAGAGCGGAGTGTTCAGTTTGAAATCAGTCATTGGTGAACGATGAAACGCGCATAAAATCGATGGATGAATCATATAATCCTACTTAAAGCGTTTTAAAGGTTTGCACAACACAATTTCACAAAACAATACTTTAATTTCCAGGATGCAAAATCATGCATTTCGAAATTTTGAACTTCCTTTCCTTCGGCAAACTGGTAATGGTTGCAACGCGACCGGATACTACACGAAGCGTCTAAACTTTCTGAATGCAGATTTTGACCGTTTTGAAATAGGATCATAAAAATTGGGTCTTCAACGATTTTCGTTGAGCTGATACTGGAAAATTCTAATTAGACTCTCACTTTCCTAAGAAAACATTAAAAGGAACTGAAGTCGATAAACTAGGATTTTAGTGCTTGTCCGGCACTTGGTGACTTTCTGACGTGCTTCGACGGATAAGTTCGCGGATTGCACATGCTCGTCCGTAGTAAAGCACTAGCGCGATGTTTAAGTGCACTCGGTTAAGACTACGTACTGAAACGAAGGATATCTCGAAGAATGATGAGGTTGGTTGGAAGAAGTTCAACCAGAGCGGAAGGAAACTCGTTTTTTTTCTCTACTCTACTCCGATCCAACATTCTCCATCTACGTGTCTTGTCTTTTAATCTCTGCGACAAAACACAACAAACCGAAACCGTTAATGATAGAGTGACAGCGTTGTCAAACAGTGAATCATTCTGCGTCTGGGTGGAGATGCACCTTCTGGCGATGAATTATTTAATTAGAGGATTGCAATGGACTCGAACAGGCTTATGCCGTTTTTGCCCACAAGCACTGTCAAAAAATGGAAATCGTTGACTCATCAATAATCAGAGCGATAAATGCGATACGGATTTTAAAAGAGAGAAAAAATCGGGGGAAAAAATTTCAAGCTTACAACAAGGAAAACCAATAATTCGAAGTATAAGATAACAGTGTTTTGACGGCAGATGACTCATTCATTTCGCGGGAATAATTTTTGGTGAAAAAAAGCTTAACTTTCTATGAAATAAATCAGAGACTTATACCTATATTTCTAATTGAAACGATTTTCAACATAGGCATCGGTGATTTTGATAAAATTTCGATACATAGGACATGTAATTTTACGCGTCCAGGTAGACCAGCCAAATGAAGCGCACGTCCAAGAAGAAGTCCTACGCTTTGTGAATGATTAGTTCCGCTGATTTGAGCTTACTGCAACTGTTCCTAGGTTAATTTGCTCTTGAGAAATCAAATAAATTCTTTAGCTCGCCCAAGGAAAGAATTTAAGCAACATAAATGCTTGTTCACTTCGTCGGAAAAACAGGGCCGGATTAAGGGGGTGGCCACATGGGCCGAAGCCCATGGCGGCAAATCTAAGGAGCGGCAAAAATTTGCAATTTTTTAAAGAGAAGGTATAAAAAAAAATCGGATTTAGAAAAAAAAAATACAAACGAGAAAAGGCGACAAAATCTCTTATTTCCTAAGAGTATAGTAATTTCTAATTTTGCGGTCTTCCGGTGATACAAGAGGCAGCACCTTTAATTAGTCGAGGTAAGAGAGAAACCAAAACACCCAATTTGGCCTGGAATGGCGCGGAGCAGAGAGCAATGATGACGAGGACTTGAGATGAAAAGGAGAGGCCCTCGGCGCGGCGGTCGGCATGTAACACATATTAGCGCCTACAAGAAAGCACGAATACTTCACACATTGCTGCAAACGCAGTGCGGTCAGCGTAAAATGCATAGCGCCTACAAGACTGCGTGAATACTTCACGCATTGCGTCCAACACAGTGCGTTCAGCAGCGGTTGGTGTGAAACGCATAGCGTCTACACGACTGTCTGAATACTTCACGCATTGTGACAAACACGGTGCGGTCTGCTGCGGATGTATTTTAGCTGATTAGATCATTTTTTCGTATCTTCTCCACTAATTGTTCATATCATGAACTAAGGGTATTCTAGTGTTCAGTTCACTCAGTAGTTTCCATTTTAACACGAAATTCATCAAATTTCAGACACCTGCAAATTCTCTATTGTAATGATATTTGCCTCTAAAGAATTTGAATTCACAGGCTGGCTGCCTTTAGGGCCCAGAAAGCTCCATTTCCTAACTTCAAAATTGCCGGAATGTCCGTACTCTCCCTGTATAGATACGTGGCGTGACGTTGGCAAGCTGAGGTATCCGAGAGACATCTACTAAACCAACAACGAGGTCTCCGATAGTTCTTTCCGAGTGGTCTTGGACCCTGCAAAACACCGCAGGACCCCAATGGCACCCTCTCCAGCTCCTCCGGCGGATTCGGGCTAATCTGGAGCCGAGGCTTCCCGATGACGAATGGATTAGCAGAAAGTTCCACGCTCGGACCAAGCAACAAAGCGACGGCTGGAATTCGCCGAGATGAGTGGTGATGGTAAAACCGACGCGAGTATGAAACTGCAAGAGGCTGACGCGAGATCCAGACAAAGAAGGCGGATGAATGAACTCGTTTTAACCTCGAAAAACGCGACGAGAGAACCCGACCGCGTTGCCGCTCCGAACTTCATCATTCACCACTGGTGTAAACAGTTTTTTTTACCAGTGGCGCGGCGTGAATTGCGATGTATCGATTGTTATGCCATTTTAACCTATGGTAAAGAATCGATTATTAAGGTGTTCGCTGCGAACACCCTGTCTATCGATCCTTTTCCATGGGTTTAAATGGCATAACAATCGATATATCGCAAAGCACGCCACGCCACTGTTTTTTTACGTAAGTCT
Source organism: Bemisia tabaci (assembly GCF_001854935.1). Lineage (NCBI taxonomy): Eukaryota > Metazoa > Arthropoda > Insecta > Hemiptera > Aleyrodidae > Bemisia > Bemisia tabaci. Next base: position 2,347,936 of record NW_017547189.1, read on the forward strand.
CGTGATAAGTATGGGGCAGAGGCCGTATATGGAGGCAGTACCTTCGCATTGAATACCTTTACGATCCAGTGTGAAGGTTCCTTCCACGAGTGAATAAAAAATCGTAAATGAATTAAGATTCTGGAAACTATTGAGAGCTGGTACCGTAGATGTCGTTCATAAGTACGATAAGCTCTGGGAGGGGGAGGAAGGGGTCTCATCTTGCGTCATGGAGGGATGCGGGGCCGCGTTGCGTAACCCCTGACTCTATATTTTTCCTTATTTTAAAAATAAGTTCTACTTATTTGTTGCTTCTCTTCTGCAATTTTCTTAAATACATATTTTAAAATATATACTATTTCGTCACCTTCCTACCAAAGAGGAACACGAGCGCCATGCGACGTGCAACAATTTCCTTCGAAATGTTATTTTTTACAGAAAAATTGTTCAACGAGGCTGTCCGATAATTTCAGTGAATTTTCTTTGAGCTGCAGATAAAATTCAGTGACATTTTCAAACAGCTTCAACCAACAGTTTCTCTGTAAAAAAAAAAAAAAAAAAAAAAAAAAAAAAAATGGCGGCGGAAATTTTGAAACGTCGCAAAGCGCTTGGGATACTTTGACTGAAAGGTGGCAATTTATGCACCGTAATAATTTCACCCTGTCAAAAAATCCCCATGGATTCCCATTACTCCCATGGGCCCTGGGTCCCCATGGCCCAGTCTGAATGGGGACCCAGGGCAAAAACCCCAAGGGAAATATTGATGAGAAATCCATGGGGATTTTTCCCATGGGACCGTTTTGACAGCAGGGCACTCTTTGAAACAGGGAGATTTTCTGTAGTCTGAACGAGTAATTCCTATCGCGGCAGGATTCTTTCCTCAGGAAACTTTTCTCATACTAAATTAATGTACCCATCGTCGGGCAATGATACGATTTTCGATTTTCAGACGGAGACTTTCTTCTCAGGAAAAATTAAAGTCAGAATGAAGTTTTGAGGCGCTGCAAATAGGATGCGTGTCTTACAACTGTGCGGTCGTTACAGCATGCTATCAAGACTAACTGCTGCCAATTCGGAACGAATTGAACATCCACCCGTGGGAGTTAATATGTATAAAAAAGAGCTGAATTTCCGTCCAAGCATTGCAACGTTGAGCGACCGCCTCGGCAAAATATAATAAACCGTGAGAAGATATAAAACTCACCAGTTCGCTCGTAAAAAGAGGCAGTAAATACTAGTGCGGATTCAAACTCACCTGAAACATACGGAAAAAATGGAATGCATCAGACACTGAAAAATTAGGACGAATTAGGCTAGAAATGACAAAACTTGAAGGATAACAAGACGACGCACAGTGGATCGAGCCATTAGGAAAGTCTGACAAAATCTGAAAACTTTGAGAGCGTATAACTCCGTTTATTTACAACTTTGAGATTTTAAAAGTGGCTCCATTAGTTTTCTCGTGAAATTTTCGTCTGAGCGCACCCCTTAAAATATAAATTGTGACAAATTAAACATCAAAACGTAAAGGTTTAGTAAAAAATTTCATGTTCGACCTGTGTGATTGACTCAATCCACTGTGCGACGAACAATGTGAAACACTATCAACAGCTTGAACCCGCTGACTAATTAGAAGGAGCTTAATGATCTAATACAAAGTAAAATTATGTGGTTTTGTTCTTTCGGTGACGAAGATTTTTTTTGGTCATTCCAAGTAACAAAAAATTCCTCATATTTTCTTAATTGCTAAAATCTCTGACTTGTGGATGTACATATGTACATGAAAATCTCCCAACTTTTCTCGTAACTATTATATTTATTATAAATTAAGGTTCCCTAGTATACTAGGGAACCCTCCCTTGCCGTTACGAAGTCAATTTTTTGACGGGTGCTCCGCGCCCATAAGGAGCTACTTCATGGCAAATGAAACGCTTGCGGTTTATAGTTCAGGCATTCTCTGTAGAAACGATGCATTCTTAATAATTGCAGTGCGTTACTGATAACGCAATTTAATGCATGATGTATAACGTTTTTAAGTGTTCCTCTTAAAATATTTCATAATTTCACTCCATTTTTGACAGCATCATTATAATGCCTTTTTGCGTGATTCACTGCGAATTTTCTACGAGGCTGTACGATCTGAGCATAAGTACAGGTAGTGTACGTTGTGTCTCAGAAGATTGCTAGCTCAAAACATTTGAAGACAATACGCTCATTAAGATATTGAATAACTTGTCAATAGCAAGAATAGAATTATAAGAAGGAGCTGTTCGGACTCTGGGTAAATACGGCTGAAAAATATATTTTCCCGGGTTTGACAGAAGCACATGCACTCATGCACGTCCGCACAGAAATCAATCGCATTTTGAAGCGCTATCGAAAGTAGTGATGATATTCATGTTGATGATAATGACTCATCGTTCCTCCGATCATCAGAGCAACATTTGTGCCGTGGATTGCAAACGCACCGCAATATGCGCAAGAATAGCCGGGAGCCTAAATTTTTTCATGTATGCAACATGCACATCCCCCAAGTTCGATTAGGTGCATCAAGGCGTTATGATCCACAACACGTGTGAACATGCTCGCTATGACTTTTTCCGGTAACTTTCAACAAACTCCAACGATTTAAAACGCTGTATAATCATCTCTAGGATTCCATGGAAATACCTCGGGAAAAATAATAATATTTTGGGAGTCGGAGAGCTCTCACGAATGATAACGATCGCGATATGCAAAAACGAGAGAACATCAGTTCCTGAAACACAGTTATTAACTGTGACACAATCAGGGAACACAGGCTCATCGAATGGTAATTAATCGTAGGTGGGTACGAACTCACAGAAAAGATATAATTCTGCACTGCGATCGTCCAATGAAACTAGCAATCTACGAGCATGAAAGAGGAAAAATTCAAGGTCATCTCTCGAGTTACCCACGTTGGAGTGCAACCGAAAAGCCAACCCAGAGGCGGATCCAGCAATTTGGCAATACCGGGTTTCCTCCATTTGAGCATATGTTAAATGATCGATTCTTGTCGGAGCACCTGGCCCCTCCAAGAATCGATGCATTTCCATAGGTTTAAATGGGAAAAACAATGTTGCCAAGTTGCTGGATCCGCCTATGAGCCAACCCTGGAGGAGGTTCAAGGTTGACGCGGTCGCCGGCTGAGAGGAAGACAGGATCGCTGTTTACAATTTATTTACGTAACGCCCAGTTTCATATCAACTTTTTTTTCCGTTCGAGGATCTCCGACGCGAGACCGATCGTTGCAAGAGCGAAGAAGAAGAAGAAGTTGAAATAATCAAAATAGACATATTTCAGAACGTCGAAGCTGACGTTCTGAATCAGTCTATGTCAACGCTATAAAAAAGGAGGGTAAAAAAGGAAGCAAAAAATAATACTGACTACTCGATAGAGGTATCCTCGCGAGATGAGAGGCGGATCATTGTGATGGATGATAATAAAAGTTTATGTAAGGATACCTCAACAAAGGAAAGATAGCTAAAGCAGAAAAAAGGTTAAGCTCTGCTTGTTATGCCGTAAATAGATGATATAATAGTTTGTGAAGACCAAAATGAAGGAAATGAATGAATTTTCGAGGGATTTTCGAGGAGATCTAATCCGGAAAATCAAAGATTTTAAAGGATTTTTTCGAGACGGTTAAATAATTGTGAAGGGCGAGCAACGAAGTTTTAAAGCAGCACGACTGAAAAATAAAGACCTTGAAAAATGGATATAAAAAATAATGCCTTCTATCTATACTTTCTATACCTAAATTTTTAGCTACCTATTTACTTAATAGGAAAATGTTCAACACACGTACGCCGTTATTTAACATTTTCATCAATAGAAATGAAAAGATCTATCCTCCATATGGTCGGTAGCAAACAACCTAGATGTAAAATACTAGGAATCGCAAGTACCTCTAAGCAATTTTCTCCAAAGTCTATTACATTCAATGCCAAGGCGTCGTACTCATTGATATATATATTGTCGCTTTATAACGCACTCTGGCGTTCTACGACACCCAAACGCCACATATGCCTGTCTTCCCAGAGGTTATCGGGCAACTGACACCGCAACATCTCTTCGTCAACGCCCTGCCCTGCCGCCAACTCTTTACGGGACGTCCCCGTCGCCTCTTCCCAGGTGGTACCCAATCCAAAACTTGTTTGGGCAACCTCTCCTCTCAACTCATTGATAAACTTTTAAAATCTAATCTAATAGTAGAAGGGTTAAAATTTCCAACATCTTTCAATTTATTTCAATATTGAAGCTTATCCAACTGATTTCAAAAATTGATACCAGGAAAGTTACACACATAATAATTTGCTTTAAAGGAAGACCCCCTAGCTCGATTTATCGCTTTGACCATACTGACCGAGATCTAAGGCCAAACTCCGGGTCCGCGGAAGACGGTTCCATCTGCTCATGGACTCGTATACTGCCGTGCTAAGGAAAAACGCCGTATGAGTCTTCAGACGTTGCCAAATTTTCTTGATAAAACGCTAATTTTCTGGAAAACTTGTGAATATTTTCGCTCCAATTTTTCAGATAATTTTGTTCGCAATTTCACCCTAAGTTCCTGAAAATTTCAAGGAAAAATATGCATAACTTTCTTCAAAAATAAATATTTTATTGAAAGAAATTCGGCAACTCTCGAATGTTCATACGACGTTCTTCCTTAGCACAGCAGTATAGCTGGAGGGCAGAGTGGAATTCGGCCGAACAACCGTATACGCTTCGATTGGGTTTTGATGGAAATTTGTACGTGTATTGCCTCGGGTTTGCACGTGAAAAGGTCGGATCAAAAGGCGGAAGTGGGAGCTATGAATGGAAACTAAACGTTATGCTAATTAATCGTGTATGAAGTAATTCACGTAGGCAGCATTGCCTTTTTTACGTCATTACTACATAAAGTATAATAAATATTAATTGTAAATCGAAAAATGTAAATGGGAGTTTGCCGAGCTGGTTTAACGTATGCGGTTTCTCCACAAATAGCGGCCGATAAGTTTTCTTGAATTTCAACATTTACATGATTTTTCCAATTTAAAGGTAAATGCTAAGGCCAAAATAAAAGCGGGCAAACGGTGAATGTCTTTCTATTTTTACGGCTAGAATGCGTGGATATAGTATTTTAATTAGGGCATTTCCGCTTGGAAGAAAATGGTTTTTCACGCAAACTCCTCTACTTTCCCAGGCTATTTCCTAACCTTTCAGTTGTGCAAAGAAAGAAGTTCTTTCCAATGTTTCCTTCAACAAAGATGGTGAAGTTTTATTGACGAATCTCATGATAAATATCACCGGGCTAACAAAATTCCTAATCAGAGCAATTACGTTGGATCCTTTCCAGAGTTCCGTTTAGAGCAAGTAGAACCGATATGACATTCTGCCGCACATAAACAGGGGAAATTGTGGTGTGATGCAGCTAGACGGCATCAGGTAAGATTGATTAGTCTGTTAGGAGTAATGAGATAATTGACACTTCAGCACCGTGCCGCGAAGAGCGAAGCCTCGATCCTCAAACAGGGAATCTTCCTCTTCAGTAAGCATATGCTAATGATCGGATCCACAAACCGTAAAACGGTTGCCGTTTGACAAGGTAATCACAAGTCGTTTAACTAAAGAAATACATCTGCACTAGAAGTCTTGCAAACGCTTAAGATTGCTTGACGGTGCTTGAGGCTTCGCACACATCAAGACAGTGCGTATACATGTACAGAATGTACACTGCTGGAACAAAAATGGTAAATAATTGCCTTTCAGCTCCGCATGGAAAATGAAGAAGATAAAAACCATACGCTTACTGTAAGACTTCACATGGGTGGGTCGCAATTTATGCCTCCTACATCAGCGAATATTAAAATTTAATATTTTCATTACATGCATCTTGTACTTGTGCTTGGAAAAATTTGAAAAAAATGTTATGCATGGTATGCACACAGCCTGTGCACCCTGCACAGGCAGTCCCTGTGCAGCCTGTGTGTGTTTTTCTTGATACGGTAGCGTATTTATTGCAGAAAAAAGAGAGAGAAAAAAACGATGGTTTCAGAAATTGTACAACCCTGCATGACGAGCCGACACATACGGCACCTTCCGATGTGAGGCGCTCTTCTTCAGTGGAGTATTTCGCAGTCTGCGAAAACCAGTCGCTGCTGGAGTAATTGATAGAGTTCACCATGACTGTCACTAATAACCTGGTTCAATTGAGTTTGATAGGTTTCCATGAAGGAGTGGGAAGCATTGTCCGATGTCCGCTCTGACTTGCAAGACTCCACGGGCTCCATGGATTTTTTCCCCCTTCAAACGCATGCACACTGCACATACTGCACACTGCAGACACGGTGAAGAGATTTCACGGGGGTCCAGAGGTCTTTCAGTCTCTATCCGAGTTGGTTTTTTTCGAGGGAGAAACAACGAGTTTATTATTATTTATTTATTTATTTATTTATTTATTTATTTATTTTTTTTTTTAAAAAAAAGACAACTTGTTGGTCCGGTCATTCAATTATAACTGTTTTCCGCCAGTCTTCTTTTGACAAAATATTATTCTTATAGGTAGAATATGTATTTAGCTTATGTAAATTTTTGACGCGCCGAAATACATATCATTTAAATTATCCACGCAAATTCCACAAAATCATCACTTTATTTGTGAACTGTAGAACTCGTATTATCGCTCATTTCTCTTTCAAATCAACATCGTTCAGCAAATAATATTAGTGCCCAACTACCCACTCCTGACCTCAGAGAAGGTAGCAATAAATCCATCATGTCGCTACGTAACTTTCCACGATTATGTACCAGAGAAAATCATTATTACTGCTCAGGGCCGGATTCACCTATTTGCCGCCGGTGGGCCGCCTGTATTTTGCCGCCCTCTTCTCATTCGTTTTGAAACATCAATAAAAACCATCAAATAACGTGCCAGCGGGGGAGGAGTGCATAAGACGCGTTTAATTGTGTTGAACACATTTTTTGGGAAAGTCCTTTCAACACTACTAGCATAAGTTCACGGAACTTTGGGCGAAAGTTAGGTCTCGTAAACCTATCTCTGTGTGGACAAGGCCTTCCATTCATATAAGAAATGAATGAAAAAATTATAAAAGAACAAACATAAATGTGGATTAATGAGTTTAACTTCCGCCGCCGCGCCGTTTGTGTTTTGATCAATTGTGTTTGGCGCAATGCGTGAAGTATGCCGACAGTCTTGTAGGCGTTATGAGTTTCACGCCGACCGCTGCTGAACGCGCTGTGTTTGACGCAGTCTTGTAGGCGCTATGCGTTTCACGCTAATCGCACTGTGTTTGCCGCAATGCGTGAAGTATTTGTGCAGTCATGTAGGGGCTAATATGTGTCACATGCCGATCGCCGCGCCGAGGGCTTCTCCTTTTCATCTCAAGTCCTCGTCATCGTTTCTCTCTAAGGCGCGCCGTTCCAGGCCAAATTGCGTGTTTGGTTTCTCTCTTAACTCGACTAATTAAAGGTGCTGTCTCTTGTATCACTAAAAGACGACAAAACAGAGGAAATTACTATACTCTCAGAAAATTAGAGATTTTATCGCCTTTTCTCGTTTGTAATTTTTTTTTCTAAATTCGAATTTTCTTTACCTACATTTAAAAAAATTCAAAATTTGCCGCCTCCTATAGATTTGCCGCCATGGGCCGCGGCCCATGTGGCCACCCCCTTAATCCGGCCCTGTTACTGCTATGATTTATTTGGAAACCTAGAATAAAATTTGCGAAATGTAGATCTTCTGTGCCGAAGAAAAAAACGATTTCAAAAGTATCGCCCTGAGCAATTTTCCCGGAAAATGTCCTGCGTCATAAAATGTTGCGCCAATTTCTTCGATTACTTCCACCGCAATGCCAGCAGGGTCCAAATATGGAAACAGAGCCGATATACATTCATTCAGACTGCACTGTGTTGATCTGCAATGAGACAGCCGCTGATACACTCATCTTTCATAAAGTTCGCCAGTTATTCATGTGACGTCAAAATGTTGGTCCCAATTGCCTTTTGAACATATTTCAATTTTTATGCTTGACTTAATCATATATTTGATGTAGGTGTAAAAAGTATTAGAAATATCCACGGAAAAATAGTCCGGTTTTCCCTCAGGAACAAGAGTGGAGCCCCAAAAATCATAAGCGCAAAAAGAATGTCATAATGTCCAATTTTTTCGATGACACCTCGCAACCGTGGCGCATGAATTCCGGCTGTATATGAAAACATATTTCGTGCGTCATGAGTCCTTCTTACATTCTACATTCCAGTTATTTGTTTGTGTATTCTATTTTTGGCACTTTAAGACTACTGCTTCTTTGTAAGTGTTCTTCTAAAGGCGATTAAGTTTTTTTCTTAGATTGCCATAATCCGTAGAAAACACTCTCCCGTCGAAATTTTTTTCTTCTTTTTTCTTTTTGAAATGAATGTTCTTAACTTTAATTTGAAAGTAGAAGTGACAAATGTTCGAATTAATGAATAAAGAAAATGCTGATTCTTACACTGGAAAAAAACACATTGAATGTAGAGTCTACAGACTCTTGAAAACATTGACAAGAAAAAATACTCTTGATTCAATCAGATTTTAGCTAAAATCAAAAGGAAATCCGCTCAAATTAAGAGGCTTGGTTCTTGATTAAAGTAAAAATCCGATTGACTCAAGAGTATTTTTTCTTGTCGATGTTTTTAAGAGTCTGGACTTTAGATACAATGTGTTTTTTTCCCCCAGTGCATCAGGAAAGAGTTTCACGGGAAGGAACCATAGGCTAAAGAGAGATATTTCTGTGGCTTGGAGGAAACCTACGATTATCACTATGCAGTTAGCTCTTTTCTTTGATTTGAATTCACCAAAAGAAAATCTGAGACGGAGCTGGACTACATTTTGCGATAAGGAACCATTAATGCTGGCTTGCCTTGGAAACAACTTTAACTACTTTAAATAAAGGCATTTAGCCTTTAGTGTCAATACGCAGATAGGTGATTTAGGTTATGAGTCAGAGGATTCCTTACTCTGAATTAGCCAACATTTTTGAATAGAGAATTACAATTTATGTTTCATTTCACGGACACCAAAGGTGTCGTTAGTTTTCTGGTGCATGATACGTACTTCTGTAGATGAGTTAAAATTAGTCGTTATTTCAAAATGTAACCTAGTTGGTTCCAATTTTTTGGCACTCAGGAAAGAGGGGCCAAGTTTTTAACAAGATAATAATATGACTCCGCAATTCCCGTCAAAAATTTTGCTGATTCTGCGTACATAGTTAGAGAAGAAATCAGTTAAAATGTTCAACTTTTCAGTTCAGTTCGAAATTTTTAGCTAGAACCGCAAAAAAGTCTTCGAGGAAAAATCAATTAGCGAGTGAAAATTCTACAACGCACTATGGAGCGCTTTCAATCTCGTATGATACTGTGCAACACCTATGTTGCGAAATAGTTGCTTGAAACGCCGTAGCACTCCGCGGCGCGGCGGGCGACCAGCGTGACACGCGCATAGGCGCCTACAAACCTAACAGGGATACTTCACGCATTGCGCAACGCGTGAAGTATCCCGTTAGGTTTGTAGGCGCCATGCGCCAGTGGGCATTTCGCTCTGTGTAAAAGGCTCAGATATTTAAACTCGCGGAGTCATCGTTTTTCAACTCATGATATTGAAATATTTGCACGCTCTGTGAAGTTACGCTTTGATAAGTAACGTATACTTCCGTCCGGGGAAAAACGACCGATTTAGGGTTGCCACAGAATTTAGAAAATGAAATTCCCTGACATTTCTCTGAGTTTCTGACACATTTTGGTGGAATTCCCTGACAATTTAAGATGTGACGGATGGTTAAGAAGGCATAATTGAAAATAGTTTTCACGCAAAATTTGTTATTCGAAATCTCAAACCCATTCTAGGAAGCAAATGAAGGTGATTAAACAAATCCCTGACATTTTCGTCATTTTCCTTGACATTTCCCGGTTTTCCCTGACTGTGGCAACCCTAAGTTACGTACTTCCGTCCGGGGAAAAACGAACATTCGGGGTTACCACAGAATTTGAAAAATGAATTTCCTTGACATTTCCCTGATTTCATTGACAAATTTTTGTGAAATTCCCTGACAATTGAAGATGTGACGGATGGTTTGGATGGTTCAGAAAGCATAATTGAAAATAGTTTTCAGGCAAAATTTCTTGTTCAAAATCTCAAACCCATTCTAGAAAGCAAATGAGGGTGTTTTAACAAGATCCCCGACAATTTAGTCATTATCATCATTTCCCCTGACATTTCCCGGTTTTCCCTGACTTTTTGAAATTCCCTGACATTTCCCGCTTTTCTCTGACTGTGGCAACCCTGCCAATGGTATGACTTGATGTTCAATCTTGCTGCGGTTCATGCCGATCACAATTTAGCCTATACAGCGGGAAATTTCCGGGTGGCAAAAATTGAAAAATCGCCTGACCTCGTTCCCTCGAGCGAATTTGACGGGTGGCGGCGCGGACTCGGTTTTCACGGCACGGGAGCGCTCTTTCCTTGGCGCCGCGCCGACACCGGGTCCAGAATCACGCGGACACCGAATGACACCCCCCCCCTCCACCACCTGGCGTGGGATCCGCGGGGGACAGGGTCGGGGTTGCCGCTCCCCCGGTCATTTCACGAACGACGACAGCTAAATTCGCGAAATATTCGCACGGGATCATTGAAAACGCGCCAGTGCTGCCATTTCCCAGAATTAATTCCGAAACTCGGAACTTTTCAAATAATCGGAACTTTTACCGGAATCTTCTGAATCCCGGGAATTTTCAGCTGCACTGGAAAAAAAAAAAACACATTGGATCTAGAGTCCAGACTCTTAAAAACATCGACAAGAAAAAATACTCTTAATTCAATCAGATTTAAGCTTAAATCAAAAGGAAATCCGCTCAAATTAAGAGGCTTGGTTCTTGATTTAAGCTTAAATCTGATCGAATCAAGAGTATTTTTTCATGTCAATGTTTTCAAGAGTCTAGACTCTACATCCAATGTGTTTTTTTCCAGTGTGTGTACGGACTTTCCTCGAAATTTGCGGTTTTTCGCCAGTTTGACCATTAATTTGATCAAAGTTAGGGACATGATCATCGAATTTGACGATCTTGGGTACCAAATCCGGGCGTGATTCGGAATTTTTCTCGGAACATTGGCAAATCGGAATATGTTTTTGGGTATCGGAATTATTTCGGAATCTTTTGATAAAATAAAATGGCAGTTCTGAAACGCGCGAAGTTGAGGGCGATCTAGAAACTGGGCCGCACATATCGTGCTTGGATTTGATTTAGAATTACAGTTTTTAACGGTGGCCGAGAATGATGTAATTTTAACTTGAAATTGCTGAAATTTAGACTTTGGCCCCCTTCGCGGTAAAGATAACTGACCAATAGTCTTGGCTTGAATCTAATTTTATGTAATTGTTTTACAAAATTTGGACACGTTTTTATGATACAGGCGAAAAACGTCCAGGAAGCACCATTCTTTTTGGGAGGCAAAGAGATGGAATATGCCTGGAGAAAACTCTCCCTACACTGAAACAAAAAGTTCCCGGTGGCTCTTTGGAGTGTGAGCGATTACCTTGCAGACGTGTACGTGTGCAAGATTTCCTTCTCGGGAAAGTGGATTACGCAGGAATGCAAAAAATGCGCCATCTCGCGAACCGTACATCGCACAGTGGATCGGTTCAAAAGGAGAGGTCGGACAAAATCAAGAAACATTAAAAGTTCATAGCTCCGTTTATACAAAACTTTGAGGTTCTAGAAGTGGTTCCATTGGTTTCCTCGTAAAATTTTCTCCTGTAGGCACCCCTTAAAGTTTAAAATGTGACAAAATAAACATAAAAATTTGCAGTTTTAGTCAAACATTTACTGTTCGACCACAGTGATTGACTCGATCCACTGCGCATCGCATGGAACGTGGCAAATATGTGGCCATGAGGCCATTCTCAAAAGTAATGACTTTTTTCAAAAAGAGAGCTTGCCGCTCGAAAAAAGGAAGCAAATCGCACACCGTGACATGAGATTGGGCATTGTTCCGTGGGATAATTCGAAAATGTCTTGAGGCAAAAGTGCCGCTCCGCAAGATAAGACAGAGTTTTGGAACTTTTCGCACCCATCCAAAATTATTTTATACCCCGGATCGATTTTATCTTGTTGGGGTTCAATTTCAGTATAAAGAATACACTCGAAAAAAAAAAAAAAAAAAAAAAAAAAAAAAAAAAAAAACCCATTGGATCTAGAGTCCAGACACTTCAAAACATTGACAAGAAAAAGGACTCTTGATTCAAGCAGATTTAAGCTTAAATCAAAAGGAAATCCGCTCAAATTAAGAGGCTTGGTTCTTGATTTAAGCTTAAATCTGATTGAATCAAAAGTATTTTTTCTTGTCGATGTTTTTAAGAGTCTGGATTCTAGATCCAATGCGTTTTTTTTTCCAGTGGAGTACACGCACTCAGAGTACTTATTGGAAGTTAGCAAACAAGTTTTCTAGTTCCAAAAGTGATCCACTGGAGCCGGATACATCATTCGGACTTTGGAGGGCCAAAAAAAATTAGAAGGTTTCTTTCAATCGAATGTGGTATAGAGCGGGGCAAGGCTCAAGTCTTAGTGTGAAAAATTTAAAAATCTTCACGACGATAATAGATTAAAAGTTTGGGATCAGAAGCATTTATTCATGCAAACCTTGGCACGGATCATACCTTCTCAAAATTGTCTTTTCAGGATTTACCTGATTGCCTCCCATTACCTGAACGTGACCGAAGCCATGGAGAATGAAGATGCACTACTGGGTTAGTAGACAAGGTCTAAATTAATTCACTACATTAGCCGTTTGCATTTTAAAACAAGTCAAACACGGCTAACAAAATCGAGAGTTCAAAATATACATTTAGGAAACAAATGGGCGTTGACACGACAATCACTTTCAATCGTATAGTTTGCAAACCCTACCTATAGGTACTAAAAATCAAGATGGATTTTTTTGATGGATTCTTTTTCAAGATGCCTTTAATCCACGATTCGGTAGGGCTTAATTTTTCTTTTGCTTCTATATTGGGACTGTTTTCAGCATGGGCATTACCCTGCTAATCAGTGCTGCCATTTTATTTTAGCAAAAGATTCCGTAATAATCCCGATTTCCAGAAACATATTCCGATTTGCCAAAGTTCCGAGAAAAATGCCGATTTTTTCCAAAAATTCCGGGGGAAAATTCCGAAATACGCCCGGATTTAGTTCACAAGATCGTCAAATTTGATCAAGAAGTCCCTAAATTTGATCAAAATAGCGAAAAACCGCAAATTTCGAGGAAATTCCGAAAATAGCTGAAAATTCCGGGAAAAGTTCCGATTATTAGAAAAGTTCCGAATTTCGGAATTAATTCCAGGAAATGACATCACTGCTGCTGATAAAATATCACCCGATGCCGTTAAATATTTCCCGATAAAATAAGGTGAGCAGGAACATTAGAAATTAGAAAAACGCGCGAACTGGCAACACCGCCCTCGGTCCCAATGAAGCCGCGGCGTAAACAACCCGAAAGGCCGACTCTCATTAACTTTCGCGCGACAAACATCGATTAGCATGTCCCTTGAATTCTAGCGCCCCCCCCCCCCCCGGTCCCCTTTTTGTCTAGATGACCCCCTCCTCTGGATTTAAACTGATAGTTGTTTTGGACACCAGTTTCGTTTTCTCGTTGCTTCGAGCGAAGCCTTGTTTACACTTGTCTGATCCCGATTCCCGATCGCGTGCCTCGGATACCTGTCGACGGAAGTCAACTCAGGTGGAAGTCGAAGGGATGACGATGGCGACGTTAATTCATGTCCCTGATCATTCATCAGGTGGAATAATTGGATTCACAATTTGACGACCGGTCATCACCCTCGGAGAGCGTGGAGAGAGATAAGAAGCCACGACCAATGACAGGAGCGCATTGGCAATGGGTCACTCAACATTGTGTTTTAAATGGCCTGGTTACACGCTCAAATTTCCGTCAAATTTCGATCAAATGATGACCAAAATGGCGGTCGAGAGTTACCTAGATTGATGAGTAAAATTAATTAAAAAAGTGTGTTGATTGAAATAAGCATGAAATAAGCACGGTTGTGTGGAAATCAGATGAAGGATGAGTCCCACAGTTCTATCATCTACCATCAAATTTTTGCAGGCCGCAAAATTTTGATGGTAGAAGTAGATGACGCGTACCAGTCACCATTTGATCAGGAATTGATGGGAATTTGAGCGTGTAACCAGCACATAATATAATATTCTGAAATCACCAGGTGAGTAGGTCAGTTGCGCTAGTCACAGAATCGCATTTCGATGCTTGATTCTCATGGATTACATAAAAACAATAAGATCTGTCCAAACGGCAACTCTCTGTTTAATATTAACCGAGATATCGCGCTTTAAAAAATGGCGGTTCATGACGTCATCCACCGCGGTAGTGACACCCTTGGTTTCTTCCACCTTGCTTTCATCCGAGTTTCGCGTTGAGTAGCCGCAGTGCAAATGTGCGTCACGCTGATTGATGAAAGCAAGGTGGAAGAAACCAAGGGTGTCACTACCGCGGTGGATGACGTCGGAAACTCAACTTTTCAAAGAAAAGTTTCTGTTTGGGCAGAGCTTTTATTATTCTCAGCTGATCTACAAGAATCAAACATCAAAACACGATTCTGTGACCAGCGCAACTGACCCATTGCGTATTTTTGGATCCGAAATCCCGGACAAGCCGAGAAGCATAGTCGATGCTGAAATTTTCAAAGCTCGTGCTACTGATAGAATCAACACAGAACACAGTAACACAGAGCACACCGGTTAGGGTCATTTGAAAGCGTCAATTTTTAGTTTTTGAGTAGAGTCCATGGTGTAACCCTGCTAAAAAGTTCGTTTCCGTCTTAAAACCCACATAGTAAAAACACAACGTTTGAGTTTGTATGAAATTTCAATTCCTGAGGGTGTAGCTATCTCGTAACGATTACTACTTCTCCGCTGCCACAAATAGGAGAGAAGACACTTCACCGCACCATTCATGAGACTTTCCTGAATCATCAGTCATACCAAAAGGCAAATCTACGCATACTACTGTATTTTTTAAAGCAAGTTTATTTTGATTCAATGCCTGGTCTCTACCCTAAAGGGAAAAGCTCTGCTTCAAAAACAGGTTTACGTCGAATAAGATGGGGAAAATTCAAGAGTGAAAATTAGATACGGTTGACTATTATGATATTCATTTACAAATATCAAGGTTGAAGTTGGATCGACAATTCATCGACAGCATTCCGCATAGATATGCCATAGTCGGCAGCGTCTTCGTCTATTTATAGTATTGAAATTCTCTGTTTCATAATCTCGAAGCTCTCTTCAGGAGAGGGAAAGGGTTTGAAAGAGTTTCGATGTTTCAAAATCGACCTTCACTAATGGTTCGGTAGTCGCCTGTTCAATTTAAATACTGCTAAATTTCAAGATATTATTGTTTCAGCACCTTGACCAACGAGTTAAAAGTATTGTACAGGGAAAGTTCCGTCAAAATATTCCTTAACCAATTGAAAATAAAACTAAAAAGTAAAGTTTATTATAATCTAAAAGAATTTTTTAAGGAACCTGTATAATTTCATTTTGCTTAAATCTTTGTAATTGTTGTATAAATTGTAAATTTGACTTGTGCCAGAGCTGTTTACTATAGGCTGTATGCATCAATAAATTCTATCTATCTATCTATCTATCTATCTATCTATCTATCTATCTATCTATCTATCTATCTATCTATCTATCTATCTATAATTCTTTTTAAAAAAAGCCCGATAAGTCAAATGGATTAGATTTTGCAATAATGAATCGCTTAAAAAAAGGGGGAAAAATTGCATATATGCTGTTTCTGCAATGAGCTAGAAATAGTGGTTCCTCATTGCAAAATTGGTCCAAATCATGTTATGGCAAAAAAGATATTTCCACACAAAATTTGATTCTCTCAAAAAATTATGGTTTGTGGTACAGTGTTATGAATTCATACAATAATTACCGACATACTCTGGCAAGCTCAAGCCACATTCACCAAAAACGTTTTGTCAATGCTAAAAGACGTCTGATTTTCTTTACCTTAATTACAGTATGAGTATCATTGTGTTGGGAATCAAGAAGGCTCATGACAGATTCTCCATATTTTTTTTCAATGTTGGGAAATAATTTTAAAAAATCAGAGCATACGGCTGGAATTAATATTGCACATTGTTTTGTCTTTCGATCAACGCGATCACTCAAAATTTGAGTGGCTGTACCGGGAACTTCCCCACCCCAATTCCCGACACATGACTTTCCCAGCAAGCTTTGTACACTCGAAAATCTGAGTAGAAGACACCGAGCTGCGTAGAGAAGCACGGGGATATGATTTTGAAATCAACGAACGTTCTGGTTGGCAGTGGCGCGGCAAACATTGCGATATATAGATTGATCTGCCATTCAAACCTATGGAAAAATATCGATAAACAAGGTGTTCGTAACGAACTCCTTAATATTCGATTCTTTACCGGAGCTTCAAATGAGGAAATATCGATAATCGATCATTCACGTGTAGCCACTGCATCAAGTGGACTCGGGTCGGGTGTTCTATTTGGCATGCTCGCGCCCATTCCGCCGTGCTAAGGAAGAACGCCGTATGAGCCATCGGGCGTTGCCAAATTTCCTCCGAAAAACGACGAATTTTCAGGGAAAGTGAGTATTACTCCTCCAATTTTTCGGAGGACTTTCTTAGAAATGTTATCTAAAAAGTCTGAAAATTTCAAGGGAAAATATTTATAACTTTCTTCAAAAATAGATATTTTCGGAGAGGTTTGGCAATATTCGAATGCTCATACGACGTTTTTGCTTCGCACGCGGCAGCACTGCTTTCAACAGAGGAACACGCGGAGGCGTGGGGCGTTCTCGCACATTGAGGTTGATTTTTTATTCCCGTCCCTTTTCCCGTTGACTCTTCCGACTCCTGTCAGACGGGTTGACGACGTCAAACCTCACTCTCTTGCCAGATCGACGGAGAAGTATTTCGATAAAATTCAAAGCGAAAATGCTGGATATTAAAAATAATTCATTGGGGGCGTTCATTTATTTTGTTACTTAGCGCAATGTTTCTATTGTTTTTACTCCCGTCACATCACATTACTGCCGTACTAAGGAAGAACGCCGTATGAACATTCGAGAGTTGCTAAATCTCTCTGGATAAAAAATGAATTTTTGAAGAAAGTTATGCATACTCCTCCTTGAAATGATCACTATCCTTGAATGATAGAATTTGCAATGATCAAAACTCGCAGCGTAGAGAACGCGTAATGCGAGAAGTATTCCTACAGTCTTGTAGGCGCTATTATGCGTTCCGCGCCAACCGCGCCTCATTTGTTGTGATTGGTTTAAGGTGATTCGATGGACGCCATATTTTGTGTCAACGGCATGCGATATATCGCATCAATTGGCTCTGTCTTTCAGCTACTCGTCATTTGTCTTGAATTTTGAGATCGCAATTCTGTTGCCAGGAGACTAAACAATTCACTTACCAATTTTGACAAACAAATTCAACCTAATATAGGTGTGATTTTTTCAGAGAGAAAAAATCGCATTCGAGTGCAGTTTCAATATCAGTATTGAATGCGATATTTTTTCTCTGAAAAAACCACACCTACATTACGTTGAATAAATTTGTCAAAATTGGTCAGTGAGTTGTTTGTTTAGTCTCCGGACAACAGAATTCAGATCTCAAAATTCGAAAAAATGACAAATAGCCGAGAAAATGGAACTAATTGATGCGATACATCGCATGTCGTTCTGACACAAATTATGGCGTCCATCGAATCACCTTAGACGTTTTGAATCTCCGCTCAACATTTTATATACTATTTATTTTCCCTGACACGACTGGCGCGAGGAGGATAAAAATATGAAAGAAGGACAATAACCGCGTATCATCCAGCATTTTCAACAGCGTTGACCGCAGAGAAAAAAAGAAAGCGAGAAAAAAACCCGTCACCGCAACCCGAACGCCCTTCGAATGCCGGGAGAACTATTTTTTGGTCTAGTGGAAAGGTCTGCTTGTTTGTTTCGCTCGCGGGGAATGCGTCACAACGCGGCCGTTAACAAAGTTTTCGCCCTTCGTCGCGGCGACGGCGCGCGAGTTTGTTTACTCCACGCCGTCATAGTCATAATTCGTAAATAGCATAATTAATTAGGAGTAAATCTTGATTAAATCTCTCCGAATTGCAGCGAAACGGAGACATTAATGCCGCGCGAACAGTTCCAAGCGCGACACGGAACAGGTTGGACCACGACGCACAGAGGGTGAGAGTTTGTGTCATCTTGATAAAAGCCGCCAGCGGGCCGATTATTGAAATTGATAGACAAAGCTATAGACAAATAGGATGTGAAGGCATCTTATTGGTGGAGGCAGGTGATTGCAATGGACAAAGGAAGTAGGTAATAGACCAAGTAACGACAACCCACGAGGGACCCGATAGTTAGTCCATCATTTTCTCTCTTAGTCTATAGGAACCATCCTGTTCAACCAATAGGATAACTCCATACTCCCTATGCCTTCTTTGTCTATCGCCTTGTCTATCAATTTCAATAATCGGCCCGCAGGTTTCGGATAAAATAGAATGTCAACACGGAATGGGGTAGGGCGTCTATAAGTGGACGTATTTGAAGTTTGTTTTGAAAACGTCCAATTATACTACCAATAAACGTCCAATAAACTACCGTCAGGGCCCTGAGACCCATACTGCTGTGCCAAGCGAAAACGCCGAGAATCCATCAAGATTTTCCCGCGTTTTTTGGAACTTGTCACTTTATAAAATATAAACTGTTTTACGCATGCGCGCCTTCAATTTTGCAGACGCAACACGGACATCCATCAAGTACGAATAGTTGTATCTCTGCGCCTTTATCAACGTGCGCCCTTCCTCTCGCTCTATTTCATCTTATATTGCTTCCACTTGTCCAAGTTATAGTCGTGGTTTTATCACATTCACTACACAATTCTGCCGTGCTACGCAAGAACGCCGTAAATCCATCAAGATTCTCCCTCGTTTTTTGGAACTTAACACTTTATAAAATAAAAACTGTTTTACACATGCGCCTCTTTTCAGGTTAAGTTCGTGATCGTTTTTGCGAAAGAATTCTGTAAAGTCTTTGTCCCAAGGTACACGAGTTTTTCTGCTATGATAAATTGTTTCCATAAAATTTAAAATGGCGTTTATGGCGTTTTCGCGTTGCAAGGCAGGATAAGAATACATGCATGACAAGGCCCGTGTCACAACACATACACAAAACATTCACAAAAGAACGTAACTGCATTTCAATTTCGCCAAATTTCCTCTCGCATATTGCATTTCTACCGGGAGAATCTTGAGCATTTTTAAATGCAAATTTCACGGAATAGTCTTATCAGCTCATGCAAAAATCAGAAACAATTGGGACAAAAATGGCACAGGGAAATTCTTGTTAAAACAGTTATTGTTTTGGATCAATTTTGCGACCTTGGAATGGGCCTGTTACAAACTTTTGCTAGAGCAGAATGAAGAGTTGTTTCCTATAGATAATGCCTCAAAAATCACGATGAGCGCATTGGCAAAGTCTGAAATGCACTCATAAATTCACAATCTGCGTAAGAGATTTGCGTTATTTTGAGCTTCCCGCTTCAAAAACGATACTACTGCACAGGTGAACATTTTGTCAGAGGAGTCGCTCCATCGTCGGCAATATTCATCATGGCCGACGCTTGCGCAGTTCCTCGCGTAATTCGAGGAGAGTTCAAGTTCAATTAAGGCGGGCGAGGAAAATATGAACGTGAACACGCCGATTGTTATACGGTTTAATCCTGTTTAGGTGTTATCTCGTCCCATCACACGTGTTTTGGCGGACTGGCGTCGGCCATGATGAGTATTGTCGCCAATGGAACGACTCCTCTAACAAAATGTTCACCTGTACCGTAGTATCGTTTTCGAAGCGGGAAGCTCAAAAAACCGCAAATATCTTACGCAGATTGTGAAGTTATGAGTGCATTTCAGACTTTGCCGATGCGCTCATCGTGATTTTTGAGGCATTATCTGCAGGAAACAACTCTTAGTTTTGCTCTAGCAAAAGTTTGCAACAGGCCCACTGATTTACGTTCTGTCGTCTGGGAAGCGACGAATAGAGATAGGATAAGTCCTTATGGTTTGAATAAGTTCCACTATCAGGGTCTTTGACGAAGCTCTTACAAACTTCGGTCGGCGTCAGTGAATCGTTCCTCCATGCTCCGGTATTACTCTATCGTAAGTTTTTCTAGACTATAAAAAAGAGGGAAAAGCATAGTATTGCACACATTTCAGGTTACTTTTCCCTTGAAATATTAGGCCATATCAATCGACAACTGATATATTGCAACGAATTATAAGGTTATGTGATCAAACTGGTTGAGAAAGACAAAATTGCGGGCTAATTTGAGATTCTTAAAATGCTTCACTGTAATTATATGCATTTTCCATCCGAGGGTTTTTTCTCTCGAAAGCAGGGTTTTGATGTCTAACACTTTCGCTAATTACTAACGGGAATTTTCCAGAAAAAAAGGATTTCATGGTATTTTCATGACTTTCTTATACAATTGCACTGACGGAAGACAAAAATATGATGGATCGACAGAACAATTCCATGACCGCACTCGCTTGCGTTAACGTGACGTTTCTGCAGATGCCATAACGTGACGTTTCTGCAGATGCCATAACGTGACGTTTCTGCAGATGCCGTGTTTGGGAAGATTTAATTTGAAATACATCTTCTACACGAAGAAATATACTCATGTTACGAATAATTTCGGTTGATATAGGAAGTGTAACACAAACCACCCAAAATTTGTATTGATTTTGGTTTGCGTTGGATAAAATACAAGAAATAAACACTTGAAAATTTTATTGTATTTTTGGATTTCGCATTTATTTTATATTGACTGTTGAAACTGATTGAAAGCATCTTTTAAAACATCTACACTGAGGAAAATCTATGGTGATTCATATGGAACACCACTAATGTGGTAAAGGCAATTCATAACGGTAGCATACAAACCGTAACGTAGTATGTATACCTTAGTAGGTATGGTATATCAGACCGAGAATCATTAATTCATATTGGTTTAGTAGTGTTCCATTTCCATATGAACCATACTAAATAGTTTAGGAGGCCATAGATTTTTCTCGGTGTAGAATCATTATCAATCGTTAAAATGAAATCCATGTGACATAGCTAACATATGGTAAAACCATACAACCATGACGTTTTGGGCCAATTGCATGCCCATTCCTAAGTGGAAACAAAAGCTAGAAATAAAAAAAAGATAAAAATGAGGATAGAATTAAAATATGAACTCTAACAAACTCTAATAGGTTCGAAATGTCCTGATTGAGTTTCTACCATATTTTAGCCTCGTTAAATCCATTTCTTCGTGTTTTCTTTTTTCTTGTATTTTATCGTTTAAACGAGCTGTTGCGTCGCGTTTTTTTCATCACTTTGAGTTGAATTCAACACAGACGAAAAACCGGGAACCCGAGAATCAATCGGAGATTCGAGTTATTATTGTGTTCTACATTTCCAAAGCTTTTGTGTCATTTGCTCTCTCAGAGCAGTGTTGTACGTTTCATAAAATGAAGCACAGTTGGAGCGCGTTTAGCAGAAAGGAGCCAAGCCACATCAGCCATTGCCAAATTTGACTGGGCATAGTTAAATTTTTCACTGGAGAACGTTTGTGCAGATTTCTTGGAAAAATTTTAGGACTTTGCTTCGTACTGTGCGGCAAATTCACTGAAATTTGCACAAAAATCCGCACAACCGTTTTCATGTAATGAAGTTACAGGCTCTTAAAGGTGCTACGTCTGTCAATTTGCCTGAACTTTGAAAGCTCAATGAAAGTTGAACGGGGCATCCAAAAAAATTAAAATTTACGTTTTTCAACTCAGCTCAACGAACAGATGAGTGTGCCGAATTTCATGCAATTCTGAGGGGGTCAGGTCAAATCACTGGTCTGATTTGGCGTGGAATGACCCAAAAATTTAAATTGCCCAGTTAAATTTGGCAACGGTTGTGACTTGGTACCTTTTTGCTTAAGGTGGTCCAGTCGCTCACTTCCTGGTTGGAGAAAGCTGGGATCGGGACGTACCTCATGTGGACATCCAGGGGGCGGGCGTCCCGCTGTTGATTTCCGCGGATCACTGAACTATTCACTTCGAAAAATTTCAAAATTTCAAATTGGGGAAAATTCACACGCGCCTTGCGAACGGCGGATGACAACTGAAAGTTGGAGCCGTTGTTCGGATGACGGCGGCTAAATTTAAACGCGAATTTGGCGCCGGCTCAAAAGCGCGCTCCGCGATTGAAGGTGATTCGAGCCCAGGAGCGGGCCGCGCCGCACAAGGGATCCAGTTGATAGGGGAGGTCGGATAAACTTTGGAAACTTTAAAAGCTTATAACTACGTTTATACAAAACTTTGAGATCTTAAAAGTGGTTCCAATGGTTTCCTCGTGAAATTTTCTTCCAGAACCACTCCTTGAAATTGAAAATGTGACGAATTAAACATCAAAATTTGCAGTTTTATTCAACAATCTCATGTCCGATCTCTCGGATTGACTCGGTCCACTGTGCGCCGCGCTGCATCAGCTGTTGTCTCCCAATCATTCACCCTCAGCGTGCAACCGTTGCATCGCTGCACCCTCACTAAGCAAAAACGACTTATCGACATTCGAGTGCTGCCGAATTCCCTCCGAATTATATACTGAAAAATGGTCCACCGTATGAGCTGTATGTAGTATATTTAGTGTAGCATATCCATCGAAATATTTTCCATGGAATCAAGAATATGAAATTCCCTGTAGTTTCTCTGATATCTCTGGCACACTTTGGTTTTCCCTGGCATATGAAGATATACAGAGTGGATAAAAAGATTTAATTTGAATTCATTTTCATGAAAAAGTGTGGTTTGAAACATCAAGCCCATTCTAATAGACAAATAAGGAAGATTTAAAATATTTTCTTGGACAAGTTTGCTATTTTCCCTGACATTTCCCAGGTTTCCCTGAATTTGTAAAATCCCCTGGAGTGTTTCCGATTTTTTTTGTACGGAATTTTCTGACTGCGGGCAACCCTTCCGGCCTCTGAGCCCGGAACGCGGACAGTATGTCTATATAGCCCGTAAGTACGGCTTCCACGGACGGGGTTTTTTTTCAGTGTGGGAACTTGTACTTTTCTGATTCAGTAGGACCAATCATATGTTGACAATAACGAAAGTTTTAAATTTTATTTGAAAATAAATTTACATTTCAATTAATTTAATTTTGCTGCATAACTCTTTGTCTGATTTTACTCGAAACTGATCTATTTCGTTGGTTACTTCGACCGCGATCAACTTGAGATAAAGGTTAAGTTGGCAAATTTTGAGGGTGAGAAGCGATACCCCTCCCAATCCGAGCCCGTGGCCGCTTTTCTGCGCACTGATTTTGTTGGTTGTTATTCGTCGGGGGTAATTACCGTGCTTGTTTTTTCCGGTGTCGCGAAATTAAGGAGGAAGGTCGCGGCTAGAGCCGGGGAGGGGGCTATAGGGGCTTTTAGCGCTATCCGCCGGTGACAAAAGGATCCGAATTCCGAGGTCCGAGGTGTGAGGCGCATACTCATTTCACCGAGTTGAACGCACCAACAGATCAGGAAGCCGCACCCTTTCTCGTTTCCATGCCTATGTTCCTCACCATTGACGAGCTTCCAAAGCTGTCAAGTGGCGTCAATGTGATGTCTCATCGAATGAATAAAAAAAAAAAAAAAAAAGTAAATGGAAAAAAACAAATAATTAAAAAGAAATGGACCGAGTTTATCAGATAGGAACCAACCCACATTTTCGAAAAAAAAAACTGAGTTAAAATTTTAGTCATGTATGGACTGCATTTTGCAATTTGGACCTATAAATTCTGGTTCATCTGAAAAAACACGTATGTGCATAAGGAAACTAATGGCACATGCGTTGTTTTTAAACCAGGCTAGAATTTATAGTTCCAAATTGCAAAATGCAGTCCATATATTCTTCTGTCAAAAACTGAAAGTCGAAAATAAGAAATTAGTTTGCAAAAAGAGGGGTTAAAATGTATTTTGTACATTGAGCCTCACACAGGAATATGACTTCAAACTTGTTTTCTCAGTTTCAACTTAATGTGGGTTGGGACCTTTCTGATAAACTCGGTCAAAATGCATGATTGTGTGATAAAAAAATCCGTTTCCATAGGTTGGAATTGCAGATATATCGATAATGATGGCACACGCCACCATTCCCCACGATAATCGGACGAATCAAAGTTTCGGTAACTTATGTCAGGATGACAAAATTCAAGAAAATTACGAATTTTCAGACTCAATGAGGGATTTTCGTTAAAAAGATTCCTGACTCCCCTGAATACGCTTTTCATGCAACATATTCGCCGAACATTCGCCCAGAATTTCCTTCAAGAAATAGGTTCTGCAATTTCACGACTAGAGCACTGAAGCCGGCAAAGTAAAAAGATACACGCATACCTGTTTAAAGAGAGAACTTAGGAAGGGTCTCATCCTTTCCTAATGTTGTTCAATTCTTTTAGGAAGTCTCGATTCAGTGATACAAACAATATACCGAAGCTGCTTTTATGCAGGAAAATCTTCGACTTGAAAATAAGCCTAATGTATGGAATTTTATACTGACTAATTATCGATTTTGAATATATTTCCTCAGAGAGCTTGTCAGTTGAGGGGTTTCCTTTTCTCTGGATCCGTTGCCACAAATTCAATTTCACTTTCATTATTTTTCAAATTGCCATTCACGACTCGTATCATTTCCACTTTCCTACACATTTTTTTCTTCAATTGCTAATCAAGTCAGTCACTCAATCATTCTCTCGATGGAATGCCAGCCTTGTCATGTGGATGAACGTGATGCCAAATTTCTATCAATTTTACGTTGATCTACTCCTCTCTTCGGGCCTCCTAGCTTCTTTTTTCGCCGTCCTTGTTTTAGTTTAACGTTCGGTCAACTTATTACCTGTTGGGTGGCTCGACTACATTCTACATTCGTGGCAACGAATAGCTTTATTACCCGTTCCGGATGACCATATTCGTGATAGAGCAGTGGCATGAATTGCGATATATCGATTGTTATGCCATTTAAACCTATGGAAAAGGATCGATAAACAGGGTGTTTGCAGCGAACACCTTAATAATCGCTTTATACCAAAGGTTGGCATAAAAATCGATAAAAAAAAATGGCATAAAAATCGATACATCGCAATTTAAGCCACGCCAATGACTCGTAGTGGAGTAATTTTTTATTACTCATCCTGCCTTGACTTTCCCGTCACTTAGTCATTTGCTCAACCAATTGTGGATGTCCATCTCATTTGGAGGATAATTAAACCATTTCAAACAGGATCAGCCCAGCTATCTTTTACGTTGCCAAATTTCCTTTCGTGAATTATTTTCTCAACAAACAACTAAGCAACGCTAACTCGGGTCAAATTCTGTGAAAATGACCTTTCTCTTTGAAAAAAGATACGCAATTTTATGAAAAATTCGTCATGAAAAAAATTAGGGGAAAAATTTGAATTTTTTTAAAAAATAATATGCGTTCCATTTAAGTTCTTCCGGACCTCGGTTTTCAAAGCCAATACTGTCGTGCTATGGAAAAGATCCGTGCAAGCATTTGGATGCTGCCAAATTTCCGCCCATAAAATATTTAATTTTGAGAAAGTTAAAAAAAAAATCCCTTGATATTTTCAAGTAATTCAGATAAAATTGCGGGTAAAATTCTTTGAAAAATTGGCGGAAAGATATTCACAAGCATTCCGGGAACTTCTCATTTTATCAAAGAAACATTGTCGTTATATGAGGGCTTATACGGCGTTTTCTCTTAGTGCACGATGAACTAGACACCCTGACTAAATAATTAACTTAAAATTCTTTGAAATTTGCGGAAAGATTTTCACAGACTTTCCGGGAACTTCTCATTATATCAACAAAAAGTTGTCGTTATATGAGGGCTCATGCTGCGTTTTTCCTTAGCACGATAGACTAGACACCCTAACTCAAAAATTAACTTAAAATTCTTTGAAATTGACGGATAGATATTCACAAGCTTTCCTGGAGTTTTTCATGTTAACAACGGAATGTTGCCGTTATATGAGGGTTCATATGGCGTTTTTCCTTAGCACGGTAGAATACTGCCGTGCTAAGGAAGAACGTCATATGAGCCTTCGAGAGTTGCCGAATTTCCCCGAATAAAACATGTAATTTTGAGAGAGTTTTGCATACTTTTCCTTGAAATTTTCAGATATTTTAGATTCAATTGTGAACAAAATTCTCTGAAAAATTTGGAGGAAGAATAATCAGGATCTTCCCAGTAAATTCGGTTTTTATCGAAAGAAACTTGGCAACGTCTGAAGGCTCATACGGCGTTCCTCCTTAGCACGATAGACTAGACACCCTCACTTGCTTTTTTACGTGTTGCTGTCTACTTTTCACTTTGCTCGCTCGCCGAGGATCCGCGGGAGGAAATGAGATGAAAACAAAACGAAGAAACTTCCTACAAAGGAGCGAATTAGCCCCGAGCTTTGAGGCATTGTCAGCGAACACGAGGTCACGTTCGCGTGGGTAGCTCAGACGCTAGTGAAAGATACATCAATCTCCTATCGCTCGGAAAGCGAGACAACTTTCACACTGTAAACACGGGGGAGATACGCGACTCGGCATAACTTTCGGCAACCACGCCGCGGATACGAGCACCGTCACTGCGGCAAAAGAGGGGATGACGCCAGACCGGAAAAATCAAAAACGGTTGAGCAGAGGGATGCAGAGTCCCCGAGGGAGCTACGGGACCATGTTACCGCTTCGTTCCTGATTTTCCGATTTTTCCGCATTTCACGTGGGAAAAAGTATCACAATCCCAGTCCTCTTGGCTGATTTTGGCGCCAAATGTAAAGAGGAGTTGCACCAATCAAAGGTACGGTTGAGTCTGCCGAAAGTGTGGTTGCATCAACTATTCCTCTGGTTGGTGCAACTACTTTTATACCAATCGCCAAAATCAGCCATGAGTAAAGTTGGGATTGTGATACTTTTTTTTTCTGTGTTCGTGAAAATGAATTAGCCTCCGAGGTTTTCCTTAGGTCACTGGAAAAAAAGTCGCTTGGATCTAGAGTCCAGATTTTTGAAAACAAAGTCAAGAAAAATACTCTCGATTCAATCGGATTTTTGCTTGAATCAAAAGTAAATCCGCTTAAATTAAGAGACTTGGTTCTCGATTTAAGCAAAAATTCGTCTCTTGAAATGGACAGAATTTTAAAATTCGAGAAGTTATAGGTCGGGTTCGTCCTTGGAACGGGTGCTGTTTTCATCCTATTTTTGAAATGGCGTAAATGCTAGAACTGGGGAAAGAAAAGAAGAGACAAAAGTCACATAAAGTTTGGATGCAACAATCATCAGTTGGCCCATTGGTTAGCATGTAAATATCTGTTGAATGGTGCAATTTTTGGATGTGACATTTGTCTCTTCTTTTCTTTCCCCAGTTCTATCACTTTTCCTATGCAGATATAATTCAATGTCGATCGCGAGATATTAGCTCCTTATTGCAAATTTTAGTCCTTACGCCGGAAGCCGTTAGACCCGAGACTATTTTACTGCGTTTTGAGGGTAAGTCTCAAAACGTTTCCGAAATTGGAACGGGCGTATTTTTACATTATCGTTGGCATCTAGGTGACGGAGAGGCACAGGAAAAGTAATCAACATGAATGAAGAACCGCTGCGGGGGTAGCTGTAGTTGGGCTTCTTTGAGCCGAGGACTGTTTACCCGCTCCAAAGAAAACGTGGCGAGAGATTAATTTTAGATTGTGCTGTTGCTCTTGAGTCTCGAGGAAGCGGGTGAAGGTGAAGGGCCCTCGGAAAAATTCCGAGAGGAGGAAAAGTCATCCTTTCGCCATTCGCGTCATGCGCTCGGGTGAAATATTGAGATATCGCATGTCACAGAGAGTACGGGTCGGGGGGTGCCCCGTTCTTGATCAGATTAGTGCCGGAAACGCAATTTCAACTCAGAGCGTCGCATCGCTTCCTCAAAGAAACCGAGGAGGTAGACTGAATTTCAAAAAATATCTCAATTAGCAATAAATAATAGAATAAGCTATGTTTCTTTTTTCTTTATCGTGTTCCATCATGGTACTCACGTCTCCTTTTTCATTTACCCGATGTGAGTTTTTCGGTAGTCAACTTAATACACCGACGTATGTTAAGTTGACAACCGGAAAATTCACATCGGGCGAAAAAGGAAATGTGAGTACCAATAAAATAAGCTTTGCTTATCTCATGGTTACTTTTATCAATCTTCTTAGAGGGTTGAAAGGGAACGATTTTGGTTAAGATGTACGTCACAGAGAGTACGGGTCGGACGGCGCCCCGCTCTTGATCAGATTAATACCGGAAACGCAAGTTCAACTCAGAACGTCCTTTTCTCAAAGAAACTGAGGAGGCAGACTAAATTTCAAAAAATATCTCAATTAGCAATAAATAGTGAAATAAGCTCATTAATGATGGATATTACATAGAAATTAAGCTCGAAGCCATTTCTATACTCTTTGTCTTGAATAGAATAATGATGGTTACCGATAGTGAAAATGCAGATTAGAAAAGTGCAATGAAAACACTAGGGTGAGCTGCGAACGAAAAGATTATTGGTTTCTAATAATTATTATCGAATGAGTTAAGAGATAATCATGCTGAAACATGTGCATGTAAATGGGAAATATCATCTAGTGATGTCACAAGGCGGTAAGTTTTCTCAATTTTAAAGACATTTTTCACCAACTCTCCAAACTAGAAAAAAATGTTATAAAAATGGACTTCGGCTCATCAGTACTTTCATGAGAAGCGATAAAATTTCCTCGAGCATATTTCAATTAATTCAATTTAAAAGACACAGAAATTACAAAGCATACAAACTTGTTAAAACAGTGTTTATCAATTTTCACTCTAAACGATATTTGCTTGTCCATTGAGACATGCACAAATATATAGAATATAGAAATCGAGACAGCTTGTCCTGCAGAGAACACAACAGTAGTAAATTAAAATAATACAAAAAGGACGCCCTCTCCGCTCAACGCCACGTAAAGCGACCAAACCGAGTGATACAACTATTTGAACTTAGGAGTAGCCTACATTGCATACGCAACGCATTTAAGGCGCTCTGAGTTTTTCGCTTGCGTTTTCCCTGACTCGCTTTACTTGAAGCCCATCATATCTCTCCTTCTAAGGTTCTGAGCTCGTCGATCAAACTCATGTGCTAAGATTGAGTTTGTAGGGTTCCTTTTTTACATAGGTATCATATCATAAAGAATAGAATAATATATTCGAAATTTTTTGTCTAAAAAACTGTAAAAACTTTGATTGTTTACGTATTTCTGATCCTCAAAGTCATAATTGCGATCGAAAACATCACTTCTTAGCATGTATGAAAACATGATACCCAATTTTAACGTAAAAAGAGCCAAATTCATTCAGAGGAAGGAACAGAGTTTCTACAGGTTCCATCTCACAATCAGATTCACTCCTGGTTAAATCAAATTCATAGTGGTGCTTATGGAGTTTTTCTTGGCAATGATAATGAGAATTTTTTTTTTTTTTTTTTTTTTTTTTTTTTAAACTTGGTTCTTCATTGTAACACTCGATCTGAGAGAAATGTCCCAGGTTTCGCATAGAAATATGCCATTTCTTCTCTGACTGTCAGGAATGAGCAAAGTTCCCTCACCTTCCTAAGTTTTCAGAGACTTGTTAAGTCTCCTTATCACACTCCTGGAGGCATCCAGGCATTATGTATTCGCTTCTTACTAGACTATTAGAGCGGAACCAGTAGATCAGCAATATTTGGGAAACTATTGATGTTCGTATGAATTCGCCTTAATTTTAATTTCGGGGCGATTTTCATGTAACGGAGTGCTAACTCGTGGAGTTCACGGGAGTTCAGCGGCAAGTGCGATGCATATTCATGCGGTACGAACAGGATCTTCTGCGAGTGGAAACGTCATCGTCATCAAAGCCGCATCGATTTCGAAGCTGCTCGCCAATGCCGAGGATCAAGTTCAAGTCGAAATGAGGAATGAGGCGGCTATGGCGCACAGTGGGGAGAATCGAGAGACCTGTTGCAAACTTCAGTTAGAGCAAATAGCATAATTACACTTTACAGAAAATAGCTCAAAAATAACGATGAGTACATGGGGAAAGTCTGAATAATACACTCCTAACTTCACAATGTACGTAAGTTATATGCGTTTTCTTAAGCTCCCCGCTCCAAAAACAACACTACGGCTCAGCGCAGCGGGCTAATTGTTGATTTTGACATTGGCGGATCCAGCAAATTGGCAACACTGTCTTTTCTCCATTTAAACCTATGGAAATGTATCGATTCTTAGAGGGGCCAGGTGCTCAAACAAGGATCGATCATTTAGCATAGGTTTAAATGGAGGCAATCCGGTGTTGCCTAATTGCTGGATCCGCCTCTGGTATTTGAAGCGAAAATTGATCGACCAAGTCATAGACAGTCATAGGTGTCGTTTTTGAAACAGGGAGCTTAAAAAACGCATCTTTCGTACGTAGATGGCGGAGTTAAAAGTGTATTTCGGACTTTTCTAATGCGCTCATGGTGCTTTTTGAATCATTGTCTGTAAGGAGAAACTCTTCTTTTTACTCTAGTTGAAGTATGCAACAGACCTATTTGGACAGGTCCGACATGACGCTAAAACTGCAATAGTTTTTATTTTCTTTGGTGCAAAACGCAGACTGTAGACTAAAGTAGCTGTAATCGTTTAATTGTGAGTATGATTTCCGTCGAGAAAAACCTGGTTAGATTTAGAATGAGACTGGATAAACTTCAGAATTTGAGGTTTTAGCAAAGGATTTGAAGTCCGGCCACTCCCAAAGGGCCTAGGAATCGTTCCCACTGTGAGACGAGCGGCTCGCGCGCTGGGAAAACCACCGTCGCGCGAGCTATCCCAAGGTCTAGAGCACTGGATTGCGCACGCTTATTCCGATTCTAATGTTGCTAAAGTTTCTCTGATTGAATTCTGCAAACATGTAGGATTAAAAAGCCACAGAGAACTTTTTATCAACTTTCCGAAAACCGCAAAAAACTAATATTTTTTTTTGGCATTCTGCATTTTTTAAGCCAAAGCTTAATTTAGGGATTAGAACCACCGTGGTTGAACTTGAAAATATCATTGGGCAAAGTCGATAATATTACGCAGATTTCCTAGCAGGAAAAGCTCCCTGTTCTTTGATCCAAACTTTTTCAAGGCGTGACCTCAGAATAGTTTTTGGAGGACATAGTTCTAATTGTATCTACATAATTATCATTAAAGAACTTGGAGTAAATGATTTTTCCCAGCTTAGAATCCATAAGATGGATATTTCCGAAATTTTGGAGGGTATAGCTACTCCTAAAAGCTCAAAATTTAATTTTTCCCTAACATTTCCCTGACACATTAGGGTGTAATTCCCTGACAATTAAAAAAATGCCAGATTTTTAAAAAGACATAGTTAGAAATAGTTTCCAGATAGATTGTTGTTTGAAACGTTAAACCCACTCGAGAAAGTCTAAGAAGGTGATTTGACAATTTTTCCCCGACATTTTCGTCATTTTCCCTGACATTTTCAGGTTTTTCTGACTCTTTAAAATTCTCTGACATTTCCCGGTTACCCTGACTGGGGCAACCCTGCCCCTTGCAATTTCAAGATGCTTTAAATTAGATTGCAGGGGGATTCTCTAAAAATTTCCAACTCACGTGTTAACGGGAAAATTCATAGTCCATCAGAATAAAGGCAAAGTTCGAATAGTACGGCGTTTTTCCATAAACACGGCGCAGCGGCATTCGTTCAAAACAGGTTCGGCGTCGAAAATCTGGCGGATTGATTGGTTAAAGGATTATTTTCCCGCAACTTCATTGGTCCAGCTAACGTAAAAAAAACGGCACGTGCTGGAAACTGCTTCGTGAATATAAATAAGTTCTTCTCGTCGCTAATTGGACGTCAATAATTAGAATCAGCCGAGCTGCGTTTCAAGTTAGTTACTTTCCGCTCATCAAAAACATACTTCCAAACTGGAATCCTCTTGTTTTATTCGCTCATTTAAATTTCACCGTGGCGTGTGCGGTAAAACTCGAATACTGATTTTACTCGAGGTATCTCCCGAGTAGGCACTGGGTTACAAAATGAATTCCATGAAAAAAGGGCTTCAGTTTAAGTCGGTTTTTGACCCAGTTCCTCCAATGAAGATACTCAAACACAAATCGACAGTGAAACTACCAGACCTCGATTTGCGACGTTGCAGACTTATTGCCATATTTTTTTTAACTATAAAAATCACTTATTGGAAACTTCTATGCTTTTCCTTCTTTGTACGCAGAAAACTCCATGAGAAGCTGAATAAATGAGATTGATTCAGGGTGTCTACAAAACAGGCTGGTCGAAAATAAGTACTTTTACAGTACTTTTTCAGGACATTCTCGAGAAATTCAGTACCTCCTCCAACAGAAAAATTCCGCACTTTTCCAGTACCTCCATTTGACGAAATTAGAAAAATTTCAAAAATTTGATATTGCGCAGAAAATTACAAAAAATTTAAAAAAATTCCGGACTTTTTTGCGGAATTTCCGTACTTTTTCAGTACTACCGGACCGCCCTTAAAAAATTAGTACTATTTCCGGACTTGTAGACACCATGGATTGATTCGTTCTCCTTCAAAAAATAAAGAATGACAGTTAGTCTGCAACGTCGTAAACCGAGATACGTGGTCTGGTAGTTTCGCCATAGAGATGTTTAATGCTTAGTCAAATTTTGATCACACAAAATCGATAAACTCCACCAAACACAAGGGCGACCAAATCCGTGATTCTTCAACTCTTGTCTCCTACTCTACCGTCTCAAAGGCTACATTTTTAATAATAAAGAAAGTACTATTTCTGGTTCATTTGAGAGCAAAGTTCGAAACTCACGTTTGGATTTTACGACCCATGTGGCGCATCAAGCTTATTAGGAGCCATTGAAGGTTTTTTAGGGGCCAGATTGACTTTTTGCCCATATATCACGGCGTATTTAATGATAATTTAGACGCAAGATGTTTTAGTCGCAGAACTAGTAACTGTAACATGGGGGAAATTTCGAAAATTCACCAAAAAGAATAATTTGGAATTTTTTTTTTTTTTTTTTTTGAGGGGGAATTTTTAGGGGCCACGTTGGCGCAGAGCCTTCATTTTTTAGGCGCCATGACCGATTTCTTGGGCGCATTTGGCGTATTGGCGCCTGTGAGTTTCGAACACAGTTTGAGAATCATCATATACTTTTAGATTCACTAAACAGATAGGAGAGTTCTTGTATATTATTGCAAAATGTAATTTCTCAATCTGACCAACATGCATAACATACAATGCCGCAGTGCACACACCGAATTTGATAGCGCGGTGCGAGAAATGGCAAAGTTAGGAAATTAATTTTTCCTCGCGTTTTCTTCCAGACTGGTCCGCTTTTGACTCATGACACTGCAATGACACGCCTTCAAATATTTCGGTTTGACCACGCAAGTGAAAAAATCAACTGATTTCATACGGTTTTGCACGAGACACTGATGAAGTTCGGCAACCCTGCGCGGCCGGCGCGGTGTCCCATCATGCAAGGCGTGAAGGTTCAAGGTTTCGCGAAAAACAGCTCCATTTTTCGCTCTAAAAAGAGAGAATTACGTCGCTCCTCTGACGCAATATCTCCATTTCCACACGATCCCCAGAACTATCCCTTATTCCACATCTTGACATACTTATTCAAATAAGACGTTTCCGAACGATGTGGTGTATTTTCTTCAAATTCGACAGAATTGATGAGTTTTTTCTAGGGAAGTGCGATTTCCAAGCGAAAGTGAGAACTGAACTGCCGTGCTATGGAAAACCGCCGTACGAACATTCGAAAGATGCCAGATATCCACGTATAAAACATCTGTTCTTGAGGAGAGTTATGAATATGTTCTCTCGAAATTTTCAGATAATTTAGATCTAATCGAGAGGATAATTCTCTGAAAAATTGAACGGAAAATGTTCGCGAGTTTTACTGAAAATTCGTATTTAATCGAGGTCAATTTGGCGATTGACGAATGTTAATACGGCGTTTTTCATTAGCACGGCAGTGTAGGTGTTCAGTCAATCAATCATCGTAAATTAAAAAAAAAACAAAAAAAAAAAAACACGATGATAAAAGGATGCGTGGAGGAGCTACGACCCGCCCAACACTCTAGCTACACTTGATCTTAAGCCGAATCAACTCGTGAGCTCTGCATTCTCCACAAACCCAATAATGACACGTTTAACGAAAGCGTGTTATTCAGGCTAATTCAGCGGCAAATGATTAGCGATTTCGGCTTATTAGCATACAGGTTTAACGGGTAAAAACTTCTCAACTCTTCGAGCAAACTCAGATCCGGAGCAGAAGTTGACACGAAGGCCAAGGCTCCGGAGCTATTGACGGTCGTCTGACCCGTAGTTACCGAAGCGACCAGCTTTGACGAAAGTTCACAGATTTTAGACAGAGTGTGATTCAGATGGGTACCTTTATAGAGTAAGAATAGTCAGTGGGTCATACGGAGACCCCTAGGCAAGAAGAAAATGACGGTAAGATCGGGAGCAAGTGGTCAGCGGTTGTTGCCAACCTTTGACTGTTCTGCCGTGCTATGGAAAAACACCGTATGAGCATTTCAGACAGGGCCGGATTAAGGGGGTGGCCACATGGGCCGCGGCCCATGGCGGCAAATCTAAGGGGCGGCAAAAATTTGCAATTTTTTTAAGTGTAGTTATAAAAAACAATCCGATTTATACAAAAAAAATACAAACGAGAAAAGGCGACAAAATCTCTCATTTGCTGAGAGGATAGTAATTTCTAATTTTGTCATCGCTTAGTGATACAAGAGACAGACCTTCAATTAGTCGAGTTAAGAGAAAAACCAAACACGCAATTTGGCCTGGAACGGCGCAACTTAGAGAGAAATGGTAACGAGGACTTGAGATGAAAAGGAGAGGCCCTCGGCGCGGCGATCGGCATGTAACACATATTAGCGCCTACAAGACTGCACGAATACTTCTCGCATTGCATCAAACACAGTGCGGTCATTGCGGTCAGCGTGAAACGGATAGCGCGTACAAGACTGCATGAATACTTCACGCATTGCGATAAACACAGTGCGTTCGGCAGCGGTCGGCGTGAAACGCATAGCGCCTACAAGACTGTCTGAATACTTCACGTTTTGCGCCAAACATGGAGGGCCTTGTCCACACAGAGATAGGTTTACGAAACTTAACTTTCGCGCAAAGTTCCGTGAACTTTTGCTAGTAGTGTTGACAGGACTTTCCCTAAAAATGTGTTCAACACGAGTAAATGCGTCTTATGCACCCCTCCCCCGCTGGCACGTTCACTTGATGGTTTTTATCGAGTTTCAAAACGAATGAGAAGGGGATGGCAAAATACAGGCGGCCCATGAGCGGCAAGTAGGTGAATCCGGCCCTGATTTCAGAGTTGCCAAAATTCCTCCAGTAAAATGTCAATTGTTGAGGAGATTATTGAATATTTTCCCTGAATATTTCCAGATACTGTTCATCAAATTGTGAATGAAATCCTGTAAACAATTGAGAGAAATACATTCACAAGTTTTCCAGGAATTTTGTATTTCATCGAAGGAAATTTGGCAAGGAAAAAATTTTGGGGAAAACAGGTGAACGAGAACAAGAAGAGGAACGTGAAGGAGAAAGGAAGTAAGAGGATTGAAATGAGGGAGAAACAGTGAAGGAAGAGGAGGAGAAGAAAGAAAATCTTCTTTTTATGGCCTTCCGCTTTGATCCTCTCCTTGTTTCACCTTTCTTTTTCTTCATCTTCTTTTTCCCCTTTCCTTTTCTTCTTTCACCTTGCTTCTCCATTATTTCCTTCTTCTTCTTTCTTCCACTTTTCTGCTTCTAAATTATCTTCTTCAACCTTTCTTCTTCCATCTCGTATCCTTCTTTCTTCTTTTACCTTTCTCCCTCTTCTTTTTCTTCTTCATCTCTGTCTTCCGAAGATTTTTGTCTGAAAGGCCCGATTCGGACAGACTAGAGTTAAATGCAACGGTTTACGACCTAACGCTGCCTTGAACCTTCACTTCCGCTCTCCGGTATCTCCAGCGCTCGCCTAACGTTCCGCGAGGGGAAACGGGGCGTAACTCCATTTGAACGTATTTCTGCCAAACGGAACTATGTGCATTATGACGTGAGCCCTGTTATGCATATACTCTTGTGGGTCTCAGGGCTCATGTCTTAATACACATAGTTCCGTTTG
Source organism: Bemisia tabaci (assembly GCF_001854935.1). Taxonomy (NCBI): domain Eukaryota; kingdom Metazoa; phylum Arthropoda; class Insecta; order Hemiptera; family Aleyrodidae; genus Bemisia; species Bemisia tabaci. The sequence continues at coordinate 2,384,318 of NW_017547189.1, forward strand.
GCAGAAACACGTCCATTTTAAGGAAAACGCCGATCAGCCGTAATCGCACCTGCAATTACCGGCGCTGTGCATCGGGCCCTCTCGCGATCTATCGGAAATCAGTCGCGGGCTCGTTTGAATCGAAGTTCAATAGGCGGAGAAAAAGAGAAAAAATTATCGTATCCGAGTAATTGATTCGTTTACCGTCCGGGTCGTTTGTTTTTCTTCTTCTTCCTTCCTCGTTTTTCCCAGACTCAAAGGCGCCGTGTCTCGGGATGCGCTTCTCATGCAGTCTACGATGCCGCCTTGTTTTGGAATATTTGAGAATTTGAAACCGACTAAGAGTACCGCAAGACAAGGTCGTAATTGTGTTTGGAAAAATTTCATTCTATCATTCCCTGATTTCTTCTCATGAAATTTCCTGCCTTTTTACGATAATGTAAGGGCACTTAATTGATGTGGTCACAACGTTGGCACAACAACGCGATCAACTGGCCCGTCACGGACCCAATTTTTACGTGGGGGGACCGCCACCTTCACTAAAAATTCCCTGACTTTTCCCGGTCGAGTTGCATTTTCCCTGATTTTTCCCCGTCGATTTGCATTCCCTGACTTTTTTCGGTCGAGTTGCATTCCTTGATTTTTCCCGGTCGAGTTGAATTCCCTGACTTTTCTCAGTCGAGTTGCATTCCTTGATTTTTCCCGGTCGAGTTGCATTCCTTGATTTTTTCCGGTCGAGTTGCATTCCTTGATTTTTTCCGGTCGAGATGCATTCCCTGATTTTTCCCCGTCGAGTTGCGTTCCCTGACTTTTCCCGGTCGCTACCCACTCTATTTGACCAAAAATAAAACGTTTCCTCAACGAAATATCACGCAGAACAAGTTGTCGGTCAAAGAACATGCATTTTCCCTGATTTTTCCCGGTCGAGTTGCATTCCCTACTTTTTCCCGATCGAGTTGCATTCCTTGATTTTTCCCGGTCGGGTTGCATTCCTAGATTTTTCCCGGTCGAGTTGCATTCCTTGATTTTTCCCGGTCGAGTTGCACTCCTTGATTTTTCCCGGCCGAGTTGCAATCCCTGACTTTTCCCAGTTTTCCCGGTCGTAACCCACTCTGTTTGACCAAAAATAAAATATTTTTTCAATAAAATATCACGCAGAACAAGTTGTCGCGATAAACATGCAAAAAATCTGTTATAATCTGCATTGAATAAAGAATTCAGATTACTGGCTCATAATTAATTTTCCCGATTTGTAATTACCTCCACTGTAACATTCGCACCAGGCATATCTATTGCTAGTGTTGAAAAGCGCTCATTTTTATTGTGACGTTTAGGAATCTCCAATTATGTTTAATTTCTCACGTAAAAACCAACCTAAGTAAACCTGAATAACTATAGCATAAGAATAAAAAAAGAAAAAAAAATAATAATGATAATAAAAAAACTCTAAATACAAGGGGTTGTACAGAAAGATAAGAAGAGGGATTTTTAAACGACTCTGACATGCTTAAAGGGTTATACTCTCAAAGTTTTGGAAGAAATCTGGCACCGACTTGTTCAATTAACCCGGCGCGTATTTCCTATCACTAAAGGTCACGCGTCTGACTTCGAGACTATTGATTTAAGTGAGCGGTTACTTAAATGCTTGTTTTACCGGTAAACGATTGCTAATGGACCAACAACAGTGGTTCGGTACTTACACTCTACCCCTCCCCCTCAATCGCGTTGCCGAGTTGTTTTTTCACTTGAAAAAACTGATTGATACAACGCTCTTTGCATTATCGAAACGGAGGATATAAAAATGAGGCAATGTATCAGAATTCCTGCAGTTTTATTAGCTAGATTTCGTTGCATCACTCCATATAGAGATTCGATTTTGGTCACGGAGGCCAAAAAAAAAAAAAAAAAAAAAAAAAAAAAAAAAAAAAAAAAACTTTTTGAAGAGTGGCAGTGGGAATTTTCCAGAAGCCAGGAAGATTGATAAATGACTGATTAAAGACCGTATTGAGAAACATTCACTTACTCAATGGTGTCTATGATTGCGAAGAGTTAGCCACACTTACCTGGAAAAAAGGAAATAGAAACGATTAGTATTAAAGTAATTGTGACAAAATTATTCCTTCATTAAGGAAGAAAGGGCCCGTAGTAAGGTAACTAATACACAACTCAGTTCTCACAGATGACTGGGTATCGTTTGGGCATAATGAGCAAATACAACCGATTTGAAGGTAGATAAAAAATAATTTACCATATTTTTTGCTGACATTGGTCTTTACATTTAACACACATGATAAATCACAGATCATTAATTACAAAGACCAAAATTATTATTTTTAAATTACAGCTTCCGCTTACACCGCGCGGGCAAGGAAACATAAAGGAAAAATCAATTTGCATGGTATCTTAAAATTTATTTTCTGGATCTATTCCTCGAACAGTATGCGGTTGGTATTTATGCTTCCCGTGTGGAATCATCCATTTTAGCGGGGTATCCAAAAGTTGGGAACTTTCGGGGATATCGGAGACACCCTTCCAAAATGGGGGATAATCGGGGACATTGGGAACTTTTGGGGACCGGTAGATACCCTGATTACAGACGTAATTAACCCGCGGATACTGCTAGACTTAGAACCCAGGTCACGGGTATCAAACGACTGACACCGTAAGCTTTCCGCATCCGGAGAAATATAAGTAAAAAAATTTAAATGAAACAAAATAAAATAATAAACGCGGTTTCAGCCATATTTCCCGAGATCTGTTCCTAGTTTGATTTTACGACCTGGTCGCGGTCGGTTGAATATCTAAAATGGTAGATTTCACCGACAACGGAGAGCGGAAAGTTGAAGTCCCGTCTGAGGATTTTTATCAATTTTATGTCTTTCCCTAAGGTCGGGTACGGAACTCGCTCAAGCCGCACAGTGGACGGAGCTGTGGAAATTTGGACACGATGTAAAAATTTTAAAAGCTAATATCTTCGTTGATACCAAACCTACCGCGTGCTAAGGAAAAACGCCGTATGAGCCTTCAGGCGTTGCCAAATTTCCTTAGATAAAACAATAATTTTCTGGTAAACTCATGAATATTTTCCTTCTGATTTTTTTTTAACAATTTTGTTCACAATTTCATCTAAAGTTTTTGAAAATTTCAAGAAAAAATATTCATAACTTTCCTCAAAAATAAACATTTTATCGAAGAAAATTTGGCAACTCTCGGATGTTCATACGGCGTTCTACCTTAGCACGGCAGAAACGTAGAAGTTTAAAATGTGTTCCATTGGTTTTCTCTAAATTAGACAGCGTTTAGCCGAAAGAAACCATGCCACATCAGCTATTGCCAAATTTAACGGGGTAATTTTGTTTTTTATGAGAGAACGTCTGTGCGGATTCCTTTGAAATTTTTAAGGAATTCGCGCAGTACTCCGCAGAAAACTCACTGAAATTTGCACAAAAATCCGCAAAACCGTTTTCACGTAAAAAATTAAGTTGCCCAATTAAATTTGGCAATAGCTGATGTGGCTTGGTTTCTTTCTGCTTAACGTGATCCAATTCGTCGCCTACTTGACACAAAGGCGTAACTTCACTCTGGAATGAACCCTGTCCTCCATACAATTCAATGTTTTTCCGGGCTCATCTCAATGTGTAGTTACGCCCTTATGTCAGCCAAGCGACGAATTAATCCTCAAAAGAAACAATCCTTAAAATTTATGATATAAGGAAATATGTAATGCAATTTAGAGCTTTATTAAAAATTGCCATGTCCAATCTCTCCTAAGAGTTCGTTCCTGTGTGCGGCGGCGAAAACCCACATCATAAAATCATCGTTCGTGCCGCTTCCGTGCTTTTTGAGGCTTGCCCTCCGCAAGGCTACAAAATCTTGCGATATTCCGTATATTTGTCCGCTTGTACAATATTTTAAAGATTTTCGGACGATCTGGAAACCTGTCGATTTCCTGTAGCCATTTCGCGTGCTGTCTTCGTCCTGAATTAGACGGAAGAGGTTATAAGAGTAAGAAAACTTGCTCCACAAAACCAGTAATCCCGGTATTCGATGCTATGCGTTCAATATACATAGACCTGGGCGAGCTGCTGGGTTACACATCTTCAGCGAGGGTTACTTTGCGTGAACGAACACAGCTGGAAATAATCGATTGGCTTTCTTGAAATTTACCGCTGATTCACAAATTTTTCTTAATGCTTTCCGTTAGTTTTTCCGCGGGGAAGTTAAGTTTCCCGAGCTTCCACTGACTTCGTGATGGTTCAGCTCTTAATCACGCGTGAATTCTTTGAATTTATCTACGGCTCTTGATTCAGGGTTGCCACAGAGTTTTGAACATGAAATTCCCTGAAATTTTCCTGATTTCCCTGACGCATTTTGGTAAAATTCCCTGACAATTGAAGATGTGACGGGTGGTTAAGAAGGTATAATTGAAAATTGTTTTCGGGGAAAAATTGGTTGTTTAGAACCTCAAACCCATTCCTGAAAGCAAATGAAGGTGATTTAACAAATTTTCCCTGACATTTTCGTCATTTTCCCTGACATTTCCCGGTTTTCCCGATTTCCATGACTACGGCAACCCTGTTGATCTTTTCCGCACTTTCAGAAACCAGTAATGAAAATCGCGGGCTTTTGACGGACTGTATAATCCGATCATTTAAGTTACGAACTTTAAGAGACTTCAGAAAAGTTTACAGACCCTGTAAACGCTTTGAGAACCCTATCATCCTACTATAGCTTTGATCTTGCGAAAAGCCTCGTCCATTTAAAGAAGGCCTCATATTTGATAACTTCGCTCAGCGCAAGAGTCGTCCTGAGCATCGTCCAAGCGATGAGCGGCGCTGATTGTACGTCTCATGGCTGTAAAATTGAGCGGAAATAATCGTGCTTAATGGGCACCTCCACACACCCTCTCCCCCTCCAATCCTTGGTCGACGCGATGAGTCCCGCCGCAATTATGCTTGCAAATTATTGGTTCTTCGGTCGCCCTTAAACGCACCGCTCTTCGTACTCCGCAAGGAAATAGGAATCTTTCCTTAAAAACTCGGCGATACAATGTACTCGGTACGAGCGGGGCTCTTCGGGAAGCACTTTCTTGAACCTTACGCAGTGGCTAATTAAGAGAGAAAAAAAAAACAGGAAGAAAACGAGAAAAAAGTCCACATGGAACACTGCCCGCTGTCGGTATGGATGACCACGAGTTTTGGTCATTTGGGCTCAACTTTGATTCAAATACCTATCCAAAGTTTGTGTTAGCTATAAGTACAATGTATAAATACACTTGCAGTCTTCATCAAGGAATTCCGTTGTGCCTGTGATCCTATGTGCGAATTCAAAAGGTTGTCTACTAAAACAGGCTGGTCAAAAATAAGTACTTTTACAGTACTTTTTCAGTGCGTTCTCAAAAAATTCAGTACCTCCTCTAACAGAAAAATTGCGTACTTTTTCAGTACCTCCATTTGACGAAATTTGAAATATTTCAAAAATTTGAAAACGCGACAAAAAATTTAAAAAATTCCGGACCTTTTTGCGGAATTTCCGAACTTTTTCAGTACTTCCGGAGCGACCTTACAAAATCAGTACTATTTCCGGAAATTCCGGATTTGTAGACACCCTGTTCAATCACCGAGAACTTCATATAGCTGGATCGAAAACTTTAGTCTTACACATTAATTGAAGTTAATGTTGTCCGTGTAACCAAAATATTAAGTAGGGAGGAGAGGAAGAGGAAAAGGAAGAAGAGGAAGAAAAAGAAGAAGAAGCTTAAGAGAGGAAGAGGAAGTAGTGGTAAATGAATTCTTGATTTTACAGTATCCCTTTCAATGGATAAAAAATATCCGGAAAAATCAGGGAATTACTCAGAGCATTGGTGTCAAAAACTAGGAGTTTATGTCCTGAGCACTCCGACGTAATGTTTACCTTTGAATTTGTCGGTGTTCATTGGTGAACTAGCGTCACAAAATTGAATCATAGGCGAAACATTTTATAATGTATCGTAAATTTAGGAAAAAAATCCAAGTATTCCAGAGAAAATAGAAAAGAAAATGAGAGGAATCGTCGGGTTTTCGATAAAAATTTCTTTTTTTTATCTCAGCAATATACGGCATTGTTATCGACATGGCATAGGGGATCCGTGACTTCTCTGACGCGCGGGAATCATTTTGCTCGGGCGTCGTCGGTCGGGACGCCGAAACGTGAGACAGAGAACAGAGAGACCTACTCTGCCCTGCTAAGGAAAAACGGCGTATGAGCCTTCAGAAGTTGCCAAATTTCCTCTGGCAAATCACTAATTTACAGGATATTATATGAATATTTTTCTGCCAATTTCTCAGATAATTTTGTTTGTAATTTGATCTAAAGTGTCTGACAATTGGAAGGAAAAACATTCATAAGTTTTCTAGAAAATAAACATTTTATCCGAGGAAATTTGGCAACTGTGGGATGTTCATACGTTGTTCTTCTTGGCACGGCAGTACTCCCGGTTTCTGATACACCCATTGTGAGTATTATTATTCGTGTGGCACTTCAACTTCGCGTCCAGAGCGCCGGAATCCGAGGCCTCGTGAGCCATTTCTCAGTCGGTGACTCACTATCAGTTGGTGCAAAATGCTAAAACATGGATTTCATTGCCAAATGCCTAGCATTCGATAGGAAGGCGCGATTTATTTCAGAGGCTGTCCACGTTCACGCTAATTCCCGAGTGAAAATTCTCAAAGTCCATCAAATCGTCGTTTTCGAGACAAGAGAGCGTAACTAAGTGCATCTCGACATTGCAAACAAAACACTGACAGGGGGACGCAAGTTCCCTTGAATTTCAAAATTCTAAGATTTTTCTAGAAGTTTACAGGGTTTTGAATCTAAACTTTTCTGACTGTTTTAGTATCGTTCCTAAATATGAAGGTGATTTTCACGAAAAATGTTTGCAATGGGCAAAATTCTCTGACTTTACCAAGTTTCCAATGACTTTTCAAAGACTTGCTATCCTAAACCAAGCGTTCCTGAATGAAGTGTTCGCTAAATTTTCTTCCGACTACAAAAACAAAAAAGAAAAAAAGAAAAAACGAAAAAACAAGCAGTGAACTCCAACACAATGTGTTGATAAGGCGCGTCATTAACTCGCACATATCAACCCCTTTAGTTTTCATTTACAGAGATTTCAAAATAGGCAAACAGCATAAAAAGAGAATTCACGATCCAACACTGCGAGGTCAAAGACGCACCTTGACGAGACCGTGTATTGTGAAAGTAGAAAGCTATTCGATCGAATTTAAGTTTTTTGATCTGCCTCAAGCAAAATCTTATCAGATTCTTGAAGAAAAGTGCTACGGAATAATTTAAGCGAAGAAAGGAAAAATTCTGTCGAACTCCTAGAAGATAAAGTCGATTTAAAGGTATTTTGGGGCTAAAATACCCAAATCACCGGTAGTAAAAATCCCGTTATATTATTGAAAAGAAATTGACTCGATATAAATGCAATTGCATTAAATACGTCTTGATTTTGTTATTTTAAACGTCTTTCCATGCAAAGAAGTTCAACCATGTCGTTGCTTTATTCATTCATGAATTGAAAGTAAGCAATCTACATCCCGAAAATCTACTGATTTGCCGTAAAAAATTGCAGAAACTTGATATACCAGGTCGATGCACCCACTCGTTGAATTTACCAACCAATTTTGTGAGTGCAAATGTGTAAGAATCAATATGCTATAGTCATTTTGGGTGCATTTATTTTTCATGAAACAATAATAATTTCAATCCCGAAAAACCATCAATTTTCCGTATAAAATCGAAAAAATCAAAATATGTCAACTCCCCGACGTGAAAATTAGATTCTACGTATGTAAAATGTAAATACTTATGTATCGATATGCTGAACAGAACTATGTGTGGACAGTCAGAAGCCCGCGGCAACATTAATTCAACAGAAAAACTGTAAAAATTAGATAGGATTTTAGCCGCTTTGCCCGCCTCTCCTCGCTACTTACAACAAACCGTTCTTATACTCATCTCAAAATTTTTCTCAGAGCTTTGGGTTATTATCAGCTTCCATTTAAACTCCGGTTCGATGGCCGAATCGGCTGCCAAAAAAGCAAGCCACTGTTGAGGGGTTCTATGAGAAATTCGTGATATTATCGGCTCTCAGGAAATCACCCCATGGCTAAAATTGGTGGTATAAATGTTTAAGTGCTTAAAATAATCGTATTCAAGAAACTAAGGAATTAAACTATGGAGTCAATTTCTTTTTAATAATATAACGAATTTACTACCGGTGATTTAGCTATTATAGCCCCAGAATACTTTTAAAGCGCCTTTGCGTTCCAGAATCTCGACGGAATTTTTTTTTTTTTTTTTTTTGCTTAAACGATTCAAGAAACATTGTAGTTAAAAATATAAAGATTTTTCGATTTGGACGTATGAAAAATGTTTAACTCGTTCAGGCACACCGTGTATTGTATGGAGTACTGCTGTTATTCGACCGTTGTCTTCAGGTCAAAATTCTTACAAAGAAGCCCCTTGCAAGAGGCAAATTTTTTGTAATTTCTCCCAGTTTTTTCAGCGTTAGGTATATAAATGAATTGTTTGTCAAATTTTGAGGTCAATTATATTTAATTGTAATTTATACTTTCTTTTTTTCCCCTTCATTTTATTTTTCGTATCGAGGAGTCGAGGTTTTGTTGATTTCTTCGGATTTCGATTACTGTAACTTCTCTTCTATTCGGCCGATTTTTATGAATGAGGTCTCTTTTTATTTGTGTTTTAACGGAGAGTAAGGAAAAAATTGCTAAATACATGCGAAACAATTTTTTTTGAAAATTGGATGAATCCTAGCGTGACGGTGAAATGGTTAATGAAGCGTGAGTAATTGGGGTACGGGTATCGGCCGCGTTGGGACCCAAGGCCCATTGTTCTTCGTGACGCCGACGCAGTGATCAGGAGCGTGGGGACGAGAGGGCTTAGTGGACTCCTGTATGAGCCACGTTTAGCAAATGGTCTAATGAGTCTCGAGGCTCATCACAGATTGCACTTACCACTATCCTGGTGGCCCCGGCTATCAGAGCAAGGAGTACCAACTTTTGAAAAGGATAACAGTGTTGTGGAGATATGTCAAAGCAACGTTGTGAACAAAACGGAGTGAGTGAAATTCTCATTCAAGGAGTGCCGAACTGGTCAGCCATCCTCGAATCAGTTCGCTTGCTTCCGCTTATATATGCATATTTTAAATCAGCGCGCCCCATTCTAAGGTTTTCTTAAAAAAAACCAAGAAACGTAGACTCTTGGTATTCATTACACATAAACTAGCGAGCCCCAGAATGAGAAACAAATTTTAATCATTATTATTGACGGATTAGTAAACTTTTTACACGCTTTGGAAAATCTCAGAAGTTCGCGGTAGTCACTTTTCGGTAAGGNGGGGGGGGGGGGGGGTCGAAACGATCGCAAAGGCGGTATACTACGTATACGCGCCAAAATTGTAGAGAGAAATTAAACAGCCATAACATTTTAAAAAAAATTGAATAGGCGGATTGGAACACAACTTTGTACCCTCTACTGGTATGAAAACGAATTCAACTTCTCGCGACATATTATTTATATCACAAAAATTAGTAATCGCCGACGAATTGCGATCCATTGTGTTGGATGAAAAATTGTAAACATTCAAAAGTAAAGAAACAAAATATAAGGTAAGCACTGATTATTACGCTTGGAGTTAAAGCGTACGTTTCTCCCTTCTTCAATGCACAATGCGAGCTGCAAGTGTGCGTAGTGCAATCAGCGACCTCTTTTGGGTTTGGATAAGATAGGCAACTAAACTAACTTCCAAGCGATGCAAAGAGTATCGCCCAGATTTGAAGGCGCTCCAGGGCGAGGTCGTGATTCTAAGTTCTTTACAGATGAGACTTTTGATTCCCAATTCCCACGATTACCTGACAATTGAAGATGAGGCAAACGGTCAATAACACATAATTCAAAATAGATGGCAGGCAAAATTCGTTGTTTTATCGTCAAATCTACTCTAGAAAGCTGATAAAGGTAACTTAACAATTTTTCCCTGATATTTCCACGATTTCCCTGACTTTTTAAAATTTCCTGACATTTCCCGGTATTCCCTGACGATGGCAACCCTGATACAATCCTTAGGACGGCGCAGAATATATTCTTAGGATGAATCACCTCAATCGTTCAAACAAAACCGATTCATTTTTTCTTCTTCCTTTTTTCTGTTGTTTAATGGCTTTGTGTCAAGCACCTGAAAACTGATTCATTGATACAGCTTATCTTAATTTTCTCTCCGAAGCGTTCTCACTTTCCTAGGGTTCGTTGAGCTCACAACCGCGAAAATTTCGATAAATATTTTAACTTAATTTTCCGCGCGTCAATCAAGTTCAAATTTTGCGCGACGTCATCGCGGCCGGGGTCAAGCGAAGGGCACCGCACGCCATATTGCTTCCGCCTCCCTCTGCCCTCTCGTGGCGTCCAACGACGGGATGACACCCTCTGATGAGCGATGCCGCCCCCTTTCATCAATTTCAGTTTCATTACCGTTTATCGAACCGAACGGCCCGAACCGAACTGCGTCGCCGAAATCGCGACAACGTTGCCAAATCCACGTATTATTTTTCTCTACCCCCATGGATCCGTGTACAGCAAAGCTAAGTTTTGGCGCGATCCGGCAAACTAAATACACGATGTTAATTGGTGACGACGGGCCATTTAATTGCTTGCGAGGTTGCCAAATTATTGTTACTTGTCCGCTCATGGGATTGGCGGTTATCTCTGGGAGCGTGACCTCGATCCTGCTAACTGATTGATGAAATCGATAGACAAAGCTATAGACAAAAATGACATGAGGAGTATGCAGCGATCCTATTGGTTGAAATGGGTGGTTCTTGTGGACTGAGGGATAAAATGATGGACTAACTGAAGGGTCTCTCATGCGTTGCCGTTAGTTAGTCTATTACCTACCTCCTTTGTCCATTGCAACCACCCGCTTCCACCTAAAGGGTCCCTCCATATCTTTTTTGACTTCTTTGTCCATCGCTTTGTCTACCAATTTCAACAATCAATTCGCTCGAGGTGGCAGAGGAAAAAATAATTTTTTCGGCCATTGAACGGGGCAACCGCATGGCAAAGCAAAAATATTCGGACGTGACGGTAATTTCTAGCACATCCTCTAGTAATGAAGGCGCAATCTACAATGCAAATTTAAGGTTTGCATAAAAATTAGTTATGACAGTTATTTGCTGTAAACGCTCGTGGCTCCCTTTTTGAAATTCAAAATACGAAAATATAAATACTGAGTTTTATTCAGATAGTTTTTCTAAGATCTCTTCGTTCTTGCAGGATACGTGCAGCTGATTAAAAGAAACTCCTATACATAGTGATTTTAATAGATAATACTGGCCCACAAAGGATAAAAATTTTAAACAAGATATTTTCTTCCATCGGTTTTAGTATCTAATATTCCTTGAACTATTCTACACAAAGTTTTTTCCAAAAATTTCCGGCGTAAAAATGGTGCTATTCGTCAATTTTTTCCCATATCTAATCAGGTACTAATAATTTATGATTTTCTAACGTCTTTTGTGTCCTTACTGATATAAATACCGCGTTTCTAACTTCGAACTGTGTTTTTAGCATTTAATGTTTGATTTAACCCTGGTAAAAATTGGCAGTAGAATCTGTGTTCCAAAACACCATAGACCTACAACCGGCTGTAAGATTTCCAATAGCTTCTATAGCCGGCTACACAATTACTTACAGCCTTTTATAGCCGATGGCGATTCAGCAATAGCCAGGCGATAAACTGTATGCTAAACGTTACTAATTACGGATGCTAGGACTTAGTGAGTTTTTGGAATACAGCTCTCTTTTTGGGCCGTAGTATCTTGATTTATTTTGCGAGGAAAGCTCCGTACTTTTGATGAATGCCTGCCATTACTAATATATTAGAGCGCCTTCAGTTTCGTATGATACTGTGCAATACCTCTGGTGTGAAATAGTTGCTTCAAGCGCCGTGGCAGGCGGGCAGCCAGCCCGAAACACGCATTGGCGCCTACAAACCTAACAGGGATACTTCACGCGTTGCGCCATGCGTCTGTTAGGTTTGTAGGCGCCAGTGTGTCGCCGCTCCGCTTTGTATGTATGTATGTATGAGCCGCTTTTACGGCGCGCTAGGGCGCTCTGCGACGCCTATTCTCCACAGGAATCTGTCATGGTAGAGATCCTCCGGAAGGTGGCATCTCTCCATCTCTTCATGGATGCCCTCTACCCACCGTTTGGCTGGACGCCCTCTCCGTCGCCTACCTGGGGGGACCCACTCCAACACCTTCTTCGGCAACCTGGTATCAGCCATTCTCTGCACATGCCCATACCATACCAATTGCTTGGTCATGATATCGTGCACAATCGTCCCCTCAACGCCCATTATCTCTCGGACACGTTCATTCCTGACACGTTCTCTCCTCGAGATTCCAGCCGATCTTCGCCAGAAATCCATCTCGGTCGCCTTGAGCATTTCTTGGGTCCGCTTCTTCAACTGCCACACTTCACTGCCATAGGTGATAATAGGCTTGACAACCGAGTTATAAATCCTCTTCTTGTTGTCTTTGGAAATCCTTTGGTCCCAAAGGATCCCATTAAGCATGGCGATGGCTTTCCTTCCTAGAAGATTACGGTCCCGAATGGCCTGATCCAGCTTCCCATCCGAAGTCAGGTTCACCCCCAGGTACTTTCCGCTTTGTATTAGGCTCTAATATTTAATCTGGCGGAGTCAGCGTTATTCAACTCATGATTTTGAAACGTTTGCACATCCTGTATGGATTATTCTCATTTTAATTGATGAAAAAAAATATGTAGTAAAGGAAAATATAATGCGTGTTTTGTAAATATTAAGGTGGTTCCGTATCAAACTTAATGATTTCCAAAGCACACGAATTTTTACACAATTTATTATAGCCTTTTATAATCGATGGCGAAAAAGCAAAAGCCAGGCGATAAAGTGTAAAGCCCGGCGACAGGAACTATAGCCCGGCTACATACTGTTTTACCGCTTCGTATAGCCCGGCTGCATACTGTTTTACCGCTTCGTATAGCCCGGCCGTGTGATTTTCTCCGCATTCTACAGCCAGCTACATGATTTTCTGTAGCCTTCTTTAGCCGGCTATAAGAATTCCTATGGTATTTTGAAACGCAGCTCTTATCGCCAATTTTTACCAGGGTAGAACTAATTTTGACCTGATGTTTGATTTTCTTCTTACTCGGCCCTCTCCAAGCTATCCGTCACTGCCCGGGGTCAAGGTAAAGTCGGATTAAATCAATAATTAATGACGGGCCACGTTTGATTGGGCATTGAGCCTTCGTAGAGAGACGGAGACAGGATCACTGTGCTTCGAGGAAACTTATCTACTACCGCGGCGCGCCAAGTGTCATTTGAGGAGATCAATATCCTTTTGAATTTTAAATATTGGAAGCTCTTTTGCGTGACACTAACTTGTCGGGAAATTTATGTTTTAAATATTTGAATAGTTGTTTGTGTTATATTCGCTGAGGAGAGGCCAAATATATTCCTGAGGAAAATTCCCAAGAGTCAAGTAGCGGAAGCAATATCTAGTATCTAAATTGAAATGTTGAAAATTATTTAAATGCAACTTATTTTTTTACAGTGAAATTATTTCAAACAAGTTCCATACTACCCTCCTGACAGTCTTTCAAGGGTCTACGGAATTTTCCAAAATTCAAGCGTTATTCCTGAATTCTCCCTAGGACGGTAGAGAAATAGGAAAATTTAACTTTTGCATTATCGAAAAAAAAAGAGGCAGGGGTTTTTGGATGATGCGGGTATTTCCAATTAATTGTGGTAGTAGCCGAATAAATAAGGTTACTAACCCAAATCTTTCATTGCTACCCCAACCTGAGTTATGTTACTACTAAAATCAACTGGAAGTGGCCATATCGTCCAACAAATTGGGGTAATACCACAATTTACTCCTGACGCACAGTGGATCGAATCAACTAGAGAGGTCGGGCATAAAAGGTTTGACAAAAACTGCAAATTTTGATGTTTAATTCGTCACATTTTAAATTTAAAGGGATGTTTCTGAAAGAAAATTTCAGAAGGAAACCAATGGAACCACTTTTAAGACCTCCGAGTTTTGTATGAACGGAGTTATAAGCTTTTAAAGTTTCCAAATTTTGTGCAACCTCCCTCACTGACTCGATCCACTGTGCGTCGTTGCTAATTGGGACAACGGAAGTTTTGGAATTTCCAAATAAAAATCCGATCGCCTAATTATCGAGAGTACGTTCTTAAAGGCACTAAGGAAACTCTCTGAGTGCTTTTTCTCTTGTGAAACTTGGTGCCTATTTAGATAGAGCAAAACGAGCTTTTGTAGGTGGCGCTGCGCTGCCTCATAAAATCTTTGCGAGACACATGATGAAAGCTCGCTTTCCTGACCCACCTGGCCTAGTCCTAGGTCTAATGACCCTCAACCAAGGCTGCCGTGGGACATAGCCTAGGATTACTGTCAGTCGCATGCATCGGGTCAAGCGCACCACCGACGGGAAGAAGGGGGGTTTGGGGAGGGGGGAGGGGGCATTTGGAACCGGATCACCGGCGGGACCTTGGTGTCCCGCAGCTTAGGAATAAAAAGTCGAACCCTACGGGTCCATTGCTGCCACATTACGTCAACCTAGACAGCAACATACTGTTCAGTTTTTATCAGTTCTCCCATTATATGATCGTCAAAAGTTCCGGGATTCGGAACTTTTTAGTTCCAATTTCTCCCACTCCGTAACCGTCAGAAGCTCCAGGCTTCTCTTCAGATTTTTTCAAAGTTCCGAGAAAGCTCTGGAAAACGCAATAGATCCGGGAAATTCGTGAATTTTAAAAGTTCCGGGAAAAATTCAGGAAAATCTCAGAAGTTCCGAAATTCGGTACTAGTTCCGGGAAATAGGAGCACTGGTTTTCACCTACATCTAAGATAATTTTTCTCGAAAATTGAACACGATTAGCTGTAAAAATAGTAAAGAAGTCGCAATAGTGCATTTGGGTAAATTTCTCGTTACGATAAGCAAAGAAAACTACATTTTGAGTCATTTTGCATTACATTAACTTAAGACGTCCGCCATTTTTGGGTCCTAAGGGCTCCATTCAGCCTGAGATGGCTGAGCCAATCAGAGGTGGTAACACCAGTGGCCATACTCTCTTAATACAGGTACTCTACATCCAACAAACTAATACTCTTTCCTCCGTGAGTGAACCACTTGGCAACATGGCTCGTGGGAGGGCCGAGTCCGGGTTGTTTTGTGCCAAAACCGTGAGTACGGAGCAAACGGCCGAGCCGGATCGGAATGCTAAACGCTCGCGGTTTTTTTCCTTCCTCTCCCGAAACCGATCATTAGGATGCGCGCAACGCTGTCATTTTGAATTATTCATGTGCGGATTAAAACTTAAAACCAAATGGATAGAGCCAGGATCCTTGCCGCCCGGACTCGAGCGCCACGTCCAAAAAGCTCGTATGTCCCGTCCAGATTCCGCATCACTTACGTCGTTCCGATCTATTAGACCGCGATTCGATACTACCACTTACAGCTCACCCCCCCCCTCCCCGGCCCCCTCACTACGACTACTTACCCCCGGAGAGGAGGATGAGAGGAAGTTTGGTTTATAGAGTGAGTATTGTGATTCAACCAGCATCATACACTTGTTTCACGGTCATTCATGATTTGTTTGGATAGGTCGAAATGTCAGGAGGAGCCGCTTCAAGGCCGAATAGGCGTTAGGAATGAGGAGAGAAAATCTCGGAAAATAAAAGCTTACGCATTCAGAAACTTCAGGTGATTCGTCGCGGTTTCTGGATGGGTCGAACTGGCGTGCAATACATCGCATCGATTTTGTCAAAAATCTCGGCTGATTTTGAATTTTTAGCCAAAACGAGGACGGTAGCCCCTTGCCCATGAGCCTAAAGAATCATTATATTCCCAAAATTTCAAAGAAATGAAAGCATAATCCTGTTAGGGAAATAACCTCGTATTCGAAACAGATATCGATGCCTACCGAATGTGAGGGTTTTTTTCCCCCAACAGGATTCTCCTTTCATTTCTTCGAATGTTGCCAACTTTTTGGTTTAGAAGAGCAAACAACGGAGGATGATAATCGTTTTTCTACAATTTTAGGCCACAACGTGACGTTTTTTTTTTGTTTTGCTTTTTCCTCTATTTTTTTTTTTTTAAAAAAAAAGCTGAAGTGAGCCTGGCACAAGTGACCGTATTTTTTTTAGGCCGTAGTGTAGTTTTCTCAAAATTGATGATAGGAATTTTGGTGAGTGAGCTCTTCGATCTCGACGGTGCGGTGTTCATCATCTTCGTGAAACCGTAAAAATGCGCCTAAGTAAAACACAGCTGAGCGCTTCTCGAACGTTTTAGAGCTTTCCCGCTTGTTATTTTTTCAAAATGGTCTTCATGGGACAGACTGTCCACGTACAACACACTTACTCTAAGTGTTAAGATACAGTGGGAAAAACAAGGAGGAAAAACGGGAAACACGGCTACAATTAATAAAACTCGAGACGATTCGACTCAAAACTGAGTCATTTTCAATCAGAAACAATTAAAATTTAAAAAAAAAAAAAAAAAAAAAAAAAAAAAAAAAAAAAAAACGATGCAAAAACCTGAGCCCGACGTGGTGGTGGTCAGGATCTGAGAAAAAGAGAAAATTCGGTGTTAAGGCACTCTAGCTATACATACACTCAGAATCGTCGCCAGAAATTACAACTCAAATCCAGCGACATCCAGACATGCGAACCACGGGTACCGGGTACCCAGACTCACTGTTTTCGGCGCGACGTCACGGCCAAGCCTGGTTGATGATAATGACCCGGTTTTCGTCTTTTGTTTCTTTCGCTGTTGACTCTTGGGCGCCCGACCGCATACTTATGTCAGACATGTAAAACTTGTCGACCATTTCGGCGCGTAGACGCTCCGAATGTGTTTACCAGTGCGGACTGCTGTTTGCAATTATCCTAATAGCCCTGATCTCGAATGCGCAATTCCGTCCTGATTTGAATAGATCGACAGAGCGTAAACCGATTAACAGTATGGGCTTGACGTCATAAACTCCGATCGATAACCCGATCGGATCAATTTGGGTTGAATTGGAAAAGTCGGCTTATTAAATGTTTCTACGATGATAATTGGACTAATCGGCTCATACTTGCGCACTTCATTGGATTTGATATTCTTCAATCCTTATACACATACAAGGACAATTTTTCGATTGTTTAGGCTCAAGTACGTGCGAAAGACGAGTTGATCTATTTTTATCTTCTGAGTTTCAAAACAAAGGAGCCTTCGAGGTTTTCAAACATCGATCAGAAAGCGACAAAAAGGATTCAAAGTTAACATTAATGAAAGCCTTAGATCTAAATTTGGTCGCCACATTGTACGCAAAAGTTGGCTCGAAATGACGTCCCATGCAGGCAAATGAATACATACATATAAGTCGCTTTACAGCACTCCCTCGCGCTCTACGACAAATTATTGGGCGCCCAATGAAAGGTTGGAGGGAAGGGATTAAAGCGGAAATGTTAAGGTGCTCAATCCCCCAAGATTTGTGGTTTGAAAGGGAGCAGTGGAGGTTAGGCAAATGAATCCAGGCTATAATTATTGTTATTCCGATGAACTCGACATAATTTCGTCATAAAATAAATAGGGAGAGAATTGCAATATGGGTACACTAAAAACACTAAAAATCAGGACGATTCGAGCTGTTACCGGCTCATTTTCAGCTGCAATATGGTCTCAAGAAGTTGTGCAGCCACAACGGTTTCAACAAGCTTCTTAATCGAGTAATGTTCATTTCCCACCATGTGTTGTTCAAACTATAAACAATTTGCTACAGCTGAGCTAAAGCGTCAAGATTGAGTTTGTCAGATATTTATATCGCAGAGACTGTCATGATAACGTTTAGCGCACGATGCGAATCACGCAGAACATTGAGTTTTCATGAGCGGGTGGTTTGAATTCAAGCATCAAGAATCATTAAATATCTTTGGAAGGAGTTGATTTGGTAATTTTCGTAGTGCGCGTCGTATTCTACGTGAAATTTTAGTTAAGAAACATGTATCAGGATACTGAAATTCGCACCTTGTCTAGTGGTCCATTAGTCCTAACGTGAATTTACGATGAAAAGAGGCTTCATCCAATTGAAGGGGAAATAATCAGTTCTCTCGTCTTGTTGCTTCATTTTTTCATTATATTACTTTCTATTTTCAACGAGTGGCCTGCGAATTGCCGGCGACATAGTATAAACAAATGCTAAAACTGTGATGAATATTAACGTATTTTCAGTCACTCCGACTCAGAGGCCCCTTTTGGCAGACGACAACGGTGAATCACAGATGGACGCGTGCTGATTTACATGGCGAATTGGTAGAACAATAAGCTCCTCTGACGTAAGAGTTATCTCAATTTTCACATGAGCCCCGGAAAGCATATAGTTTCATTCAGCACAGGGCTCACTTGGAAATTGAGATATGCCTTTACGTCAGAGGAGCGAGGATTTCTACGTGCAGGCAGGATCCTGGTCCGATCGACGACCCGCTTGGATATGGGCATGAAAGCCGGCCCCGGCTACGGCTGGTAAATTACCATTTTTTCCGATCCGCTAATCCTGTTACGCAACGGCTGCCCACGGAGGTGTGGGTCATCAGCGAACGCGGAAAAGCTGATCGGCTGATCGGGTGGGTGGAGGAAAAACTAACGGCTCAGAGAGACTAGACAGTTCCAACGCAATGGCTGTGACGTAAGTGCGGCCGTTGTCTTTTGGAGGGCTCGATCTGAGACAATATGTTTCAGATTGAGCGAGCTGAATATTGAAATTGAGCCAGTGTTCGAAACTCACAGGCGCCAACGCGCCAAATGCGCCTAAAAAATGAAGGCTCTGCGCCAACGTGGCCCCTAAAAAAAGTGCCCCCCCCCCTCAAAAACAAAAATCCTACTTTTTCTGTTTGGTGATTTTTTGAAAGTTACAAGTTACAGCTACTGGTTCTGTAACTAAAACATCTTGCGTCTGACCTTTTACAAAATGCGCCGTGATATATAGGCAAAAAGTCAATTTGGCCCTTAAAGGTTGAGCTTGATGGGACACATGGCTCTAAGGTGAGTTTCGAACACTGATCGAAAGTGACAGACATAGCCAGTGGCGTGGCGTGATTTGTGATACATGGATTGATCTACCATTTAAATGTATGGGAAAGGATTCATACACAGGGTGTTCGCAACGAATACCTTAATAATCGATTCTTTACCATAGCTTCAAATGGGGAACTATCGATTATCGATCATTCACGCCTCGTCACTGGACACAGGGATAGACAAAGAAGACATCTGGGAGTATGGAGCGATCCTATTGGTTGAAACGAGTGGTTCTCATGGACTAAAGGGGTAAATTAGGTATAGACTTACTGTGGGGTCGATTGTCATTAGTTGGTCTATTCTATCTCCCGCTTCCACCAATAGGAGCGCCCCATTTTTCCTGTCCTTTATGTCTATCTATTTGTCTGTGAATTTCAATTATCAGCCTGCTGGAACTGCTACATTTTCTACAAAGAACCCGACGCCTGGACCTTAAAAACTTACTGAGGGGTCGATCGTCACTAGTTGGTCTATTTTACCTCCCGCTTCCACCGATAGAAGCGCCCCATTTTTCCTGTCCTTTATGTCTACCTATTTGTCTGTGAATTTCAATCATCAGCCCGCTGGAACTGCTACATTTCCTACAAAGAACCCGACGCCTGAACCATAAAAACTATCAAAAACGAATAGCTAACATCTTCAGCGTGAGAATTGTCGTCATCGTTGACGGATGAAGACGTCGATTTAATTAATAAATGACGTCCCGACCACGAGACCCGTTCTTGATTCACCCGTTTTCCCTCTCATCTCCTATAGCACCTCCCATTATTCAAATTTATGCACGACACGTGAATCCGAGACCTTTGCGGCTCGGATTCAGACTTCCGAAAGCGAAAGAGAGTGACATTTCGACGCTGAAATTCAGACGTGGCGTGGTTACGTCCTTACGTCTCGCCGCTTGGATCACGTCAAAATTGCCGGATCGTGAAATTAACGTGAGATACATATGGGTTTAAATGAGTAATAGTGCTGATTTTCAGCACAATCTGGCGACAGTGGATCACGGCTTTGCATCACGGCAGACGATCATGCAAGCATTCCGATCCAATGTTCTTGTTACACGATCGGCCTGAACGGAATGAGATGGGATTATTGGAGAGATACACGGTCAACAGTTTTTCTGACGCAAATTCGTTGCGTGAAATTCGGAGAGGACGTTCGTTGAGCTTAGTGACGAGAGTTGATGACGTGCGTTACCAGGATATTGAAGGTACTAACTGTAAGTGAAATATTCTGACGACGATTCCAGACTAGAAAATGGATATTGAGCTCTTCTTAATTTTAACATTCAGAAATTTTGATTGTTACGTGATCGAGGACAGATTCCTGTGGCGGGTAGGCGGCGCAGAGCGCCCTAGCGTGCCGTAAAAGCGGCTTATGTATACATACTTGATCGAGGAAGCATAACGCAGAGTTCATTGTATTCTGAATTACTTGCGTTTTAACGCAATTTTTTTAATGTTTGCGCGAGGAAAGTGAAGAAACAATGGTAGTTGTAGAAGAATATGTGTACTTTATAAAGGTTCCTCAGCAACTTCGGCCATCCAGACCTTTGCAATTTCAAATGCGTATGCTATGAGACAAGGGGTGGAGGAGGATATCAGAAGGTGCCAATTGCCTGATGATCTCTGGGAGGCTAGGGGGCAATGGCGATTGGGCGTCGCAGAGCGCGAGGCGGCGCTATAAAAGCGGCTTTATGTATGTATTTCGCATAAATTTTCTCAGTTTCAAAGTCCCAATCCTTAAAGACACTTGCCTACAATTCGCTGTTGGTCATACTGGTCAATCTTTCAAATGCATGGGTTGGCATCTGCACTTTTCTAGACATTTCCGATTTAAACATTGTCGCTATTTTGGGCTCTAACAACTACATAAATCGACATGTATGCTCTCCCTATGAAGGTATACTCCATCAAACTAATGTGATTCCTACAAATATGAGCAATGCGGCAACAAGGCAGCAAGGGCTCCACGGTCGACACAGACGCGACGGTCTTTTCCTCGTCTTATTGGGTGAGAACGATGCAACGCTCGCATAAAGTACCTCGCGTCTTTCCGCATATTTTATAATATACTTTTTTCCCATTCATTCGGCCTTCTTCGTGCCGGCTCCATGTTGCCGAATGTGTTCGCTATAAAAATCTACCGCTAACCTTTTCGAGTAAGGTCTCAGTACTTATTCCTATTTTCGCTTGATCCGAATTAAGCTTGATTTCTGTATGCGACGCTTGTGCCCAAAGCAAGAAAACACATTTTGTGACTGAACTCTGCAGCTTTATTATTTTTTTCGCCCAATAAAGCACTGGAGAAAATTTTTTCTGAATCCGGAGTCCAGACTCTTGAAACATTTGACAAGAAAAAAGTCTTAAAACATTGGACAGCCTCTTAATTTAAGTGTCTCTCAATTTAAGCGGATTTCCTTTTGATTCAGCAAAAGTCCGGTTAAATCAAGAGCATTTTTTCTTGTCTAATTTTTTAAGAGTCTGAACTCTAGACCCAAGAGACTTTTTTCCAGTGTGTTAGTATTATTATACACACGATCTTCAAAATGGTAAATAACATAGTGCGAACATTCATCATTCGTATTGTTAAAATGACAGCGCGATGTCCTGCAGAACTTTCTACACTGATAATGTGAGGCATGGAGGACGGAGGTGATAAGAAGATCTGGCCATCAAGAATTTAGTACTGGTGAGAGACCAGGGACAAGAGACTCTCCACTGGCCTCCTGTCGACAGGTGGAAGCTTTTAGTTTCGGGGATTCAACACTTCCTTCTTCGGCTGTTGACCTACCTTCTTGGTGGATGATGAGCTTCGGGTGACGTCATGAGCTAAACAAGTTTTCCGAACTTTGGTAAGTTTGCAAAACGAAACTGCCAACACGTTGTTAACCATAGACCAAGTAAGTGGGTCAACAGTACACAGGAAAAAAAATTCGCTTGGATCTAGAGTCAAGACTCTTAAAAACATTGGCAAGAAAAAATAATCTTGATTCAATCGGATTTTTGCTTGAATCAAAAGGAAATCCGCTTAAATTAAGAGGCTTGGTTCTTGATTTAAGCTAGATTCTGATTGAATCAAGGGTACTTTTTCTTGTCGATGTTTTTAAGAATCTGGACTCTAGATCCAATGTGTTTTTTTTTCCCAGTGTAAAATGTTGAAGTCCCGAAAGTAAGATACTAGTGGAGGGTCTCTTGTCTCTGGAGGAGACCTAGGCTCAAAACTCCGAGAACGGCACTCGGTCATCGACAGAAATCGGGGTCGGGTATCTTTCCGGAACGGATCCAGGATTTTTCCTTGCTCCAGGAGGGGGGGGCGGACTGTGGGGGTTTTCCTGGCGTACTGGCGCCTGCCGATCAAAACCGTTACCGCGCTCCGAGAGAGCCGAGCTCGGTGGCGGTCGACGCGGCGCGCGGC
Source organism: Bemisia tabaci (assembly GCF_001854935.1). Taxonomy (NCBI): domain Eukaryota; kingdom Metazoa; phylum Arthropoda; class Insecta; order Hemiptera; family Aleyrodidae; genus Bemisia; species Bemisia tabaci. Next base: position 2,406,902 of record NW_017547189.1, read on the forward strand.
GTCCGCGGCTCGGTGTCACCAGCCACGATTCCGACGCACATTCTTTTCCGATTCCAAGTTCATTAACTTTTACATAATTTGTTCCAGATTTCTGCGCCGAGCCCGACCGTCACGTAGCGCACGCATTCCCACGCCCGACTCAGAAACCCGGACCCCACGCCGAGCAACTCATTCGGCGATTCGAAAAGCTACGCGTCGGTCACCTCGCAAATGAGAGCAAAACGGAGCACTGCACTGGAAAAAAAAACACAAAAGATCTAGAGTCCAGACTCTTGAAAACATTGACAAGAAAAAATACTCTTGATTCAATCGGATTTTTGCTTGAATCAAAACGAAATCCGCTTAAATTAAGAGGCTTGGTTCTTGATTTAACAAGGGGAGCTTTCCAAGTGTAACCGGAATTTCGAGTTGAAACGCATGAAGATACTAGAGATGATTTTAGGGATGCCGTATTTTTTCGTTTTTTCGAATGGGGTCGGGAAAGCCCTCAAAAAAAGGGCTAAAGATGCGGAAAAATACGGCATCCCTAAAATCATCTCTAGTATCTTCATGCGAAATTTCAACTCGAAATTCCGGTTACACTTGGGAAGCTCCCCTTGTAAGCTTGAATCTGATTGAATCAAGAGTACTTTTTCTTGTCGATGTTTTTATGAGTCTGGACTCTAGATCCAATGTGTTTTTTTTCCAGTGCACTGAAAAAAATTAACGGGCTATATAGACATACCATCCGTTTCGGGTTCAAACGCCGAAACTTCCGGGTGCTTGAGTCGTAGCTTCGATTGCTCCAGGTGCTACGCTCGGAACTTTCGGCCTCTGAGCCCGGAACGCGGGCGATACGTTTACATAACCCGGAAGTACGGCTTCCACGACCGGAGTTTTTTTTCTTTCAGGGTGGATTTCTAGAATTGGTGCGTCATTTCCTCTATTTTTGCTTTATGAAAAGTAAATAAAAGGTCTCCAGCGCAGGAAAATTTTGAGTTCCAAAGTGTTCTCCAAACAGACTGTCCCTAAATTACGTAATGGACTTGTTCCGCATTTATGCCCCCCCCCCTCCCCTCATCCTTGCAACACTTTCGTGACGTAGGTCCCTATCCTTTAACACGTAAAAATAAAAAGGCTTCGAAAAAAAATGCTTTAAGTACTTTTTAATTTTAATTTTTTTTTTTTTTTTTTTTTGGTGGAAAAATCAAGTAAATTGTACTGAAGCGGGTGCATAGCTTAAACGATTAGAAATTTTGTATTGGAGGTTTAGAGAATATATTAAGGAAAACTGGAGGAAATGTATATGGATCCATTAAAAACTGAATCTGATTATGAAAGGCACTGAAAAATAAAGATATTCATTGAATGGGGCAACGATTCTTCTGCCCATTATTCCGGCAGCTCTGCACAAGAACTTGAAATTAAAACTTGGTCAAAGGGACGAATAAAAACGGCTAAAATGAATGAACGAATACAGTTTGTGGCCCCGATTGATGAAGTCTTGTCATATTTTTTTCTTTCACTCAAACATACGACTAACGTCTGCCTATATCGGCGTAACGGTCGGGATAACCGAGGAGACTTGAACGAAGGGTAAGGAAAGTAGGCGAGATTATTCCATGTCTTGAAGACTCAATTTTTGGCGTATTTTACGAAGGAAATATGTACACAATTCTTTCTTTCACTCAACCCCGCGTCCCCTGCGCGGTGGACGGAATAACTGCGGAGACTTAAACGAGGGGTAAGAAAAGTAGGTGGAATTGTTCCATGTCTTAGAGACTCAATTTTGGCGTATTTTACGAGGGAAATACACTATTTTTCTTTCACTCAACCACGCGGTAGAAGGAATAACCGCGGAGACTTGAACGAGGGGTACGGAAAGTAAGCACGATTATTCCATGTCTTATTAGAAACTCTGTTCCAGACAAAGAGCAGCCTGCATCCGAAATTGAAAGCTACTCCTACAAGATTAACTCAATATTAAGTAATATTTCCGAATGGATTCACATGTCCATCGATATTTGAAACTAGGTGCCTGATAAGCATTCAGCAGCACACTTCCTGAATACCTTACATACAAAAGTGTCTTCAAATGAGGGAGGAAAATGTTTGAGACCCTCACTGAAAATTAAAATAGATTCCCTTAGTTCCCTAATCATACGGTTCATTGGTTCATAACAAATGGAGGCCGTCAGAACACTTAAGCTTCATTCTGTAGCAATGTTGATACAAAAACTACTTCCATTTTTGATAATTATGAAACTGACAAAATTTTGTGTGTTTTTTTTTGTACATTTTAATTTAGTGCTTGGAGAAAACTTTGTGCATGAAACATGAATGTTTACTTGAGATTCTTTCTGATTTACGAATAGGTATCTTACACAGAGCACATACTACTTAATTGGAGACAGATTGAAGTGTGGATTGCTCTTTGGGTGAACAATGTTCAAAAGTAGCAAATTTCCTGGTGCAGATTAAGGACAAAATGGATTGCATTTTGCAAAAATAAACCAAGAGCATTTCAATGTTGCTAAGATTATGCAACTCTTTTAACCTTGCAAATATAAGCTGATCATCTATACAAGCTTCATCTTCTTTCCCAATAAATCATAAATTCAAGACAAAAAGAACCTTTATAAATTTAATTGCTTCATGATTTCAGTAATTTTATTGCAAAGAATGTGAAATTGCACAATCTTAACAACATTGGAATGATCTTTGTTCCTTTTTGCAGAATGCAATCCAAATGGTCTTTTAGCTGTAATATTTGGAATGACAAAATATTTTCCTCACTGCTTGGACACTATTCTGTTAGTTGCATTGTCTATGTTTATGAAAGGCTCTTTTTTCCCCTCATAGACTGATTTTAACAGTAGCATTAATTGCTAAAAAGATGAAAAAAAGTAATCACTCACCAGATCACAATCGGTAGCCTGATACAGATGACAGTGAAGAAGCGGTTCATTTACATCCTTTTCGACGTACAAAAAACTGTAAACATTTGTGTGGTTCACTTTGAACCACCGCGAGATGAGCACCAATGAGTGCGTAAACATGAAGTGCTGACTGGCTGTCGACAACCAGCCTGGGGCTACTAATATCATCCCACCTTCGATGCTCAACGTCACCTGCAAAATGAAGATAAAAATTAATCCTTACTATACATGCAAATTAAAGATGAAAATGAATAAAGTATGTTATTAGTTTGCAGAAGAAAAATATGTAACGATAAGCATAACTAGGCATTTTAATTAGTCTCTCTTTTAATTCTTAGGTTGAGATCACAGCGTTCCATGCTTAGATTACACTTTAGGGAGAAGATCGGGGACGACCTCATAAACCTAGAATTCTCTTAGTTTATGCGAGAATACCGTTGCCTGGAGAGTGAACCACTACTTTGCATCTGAGTAATAGGGTACCACAAATCAAGACAAGTTTGACTATAATTGGTAAAGCAGATTATTAGTAAGCATCCAGATTACTAGTGACCATCCTCCAATCAATATGAAGATCTTTTAAAAGCTAAACAATTTTGGTTGATTTCACTTGGTCAGCAAGTGATACACATTGAATGTAAGTACTGACTCAGTTCATTTCGCACTTGTTAGCTCAAAATTTGCTAAGGTTTACTTAACGTTATTTTAATTGCATTTTCAGTGGTGAGGTCTCAAAATTTTGGTGGCTGAGACTGATCAGTGGAATGATTTGTAGACATACTTAGATCTTGATTGATAGCCAGGTAACAGTCGAACAATAACAACAAGAAAAGTTAATGATTAAGGGATGTTATAGATTTAATTTACAAAGGAGGGGTTGTTTTATGATGAGTTTGGCAATGAGTGAATAGACAATAGGTAGCTGAATTTTCCATAACGCAAGAGTCACAAACGTATGTATTCAGAAGATCCGAATGGACAATGTCTTTTCTAATAAAGTCTAATCTGCTGACAGTTTAGAGGACCTGCAGTTGTCAAAATTGCGTGCTTGTCTAGTGGTAAAAACTAGACTAGGATGAAATAGAGCTATATGATTGCTTGGCTATGTCAATCAGAGAACAAACAATCTCAACGCCAGCCTATTTTCAGGCCAAATGCTCGACTTGCTACCTGATTGTACCTTTTTCATGACAGACAACTTATAGATTCTTTTGCTGAACAAAGAAATAGTGACTCTATCGCCAGTCTTTCAATCAACGTAACCTGCCGATTGCATGACTCCGTTCCATTTGGTGTATCCTTGTCATTAGACCAACGCAAGTCATCAGTTATCAACCTGCAGCACAGGCATGACATGTATGTCATGGTATTCACCATTACAAATCTATCAATATTAGAAAATCAAGAAAGATGGATTCAGTGATTAAAGTTTGACGGCACTGGAGCTTCCATTCCTTAGAAAATAAAGAGAGAAACTATGGGTACACACTTACTTTTATCACTTTGTCGTTCTTGCAAATTTCCGCAATAATCCATGGCACCATAGGACTTGACAACCGTTTGTCGACAGTTTTAAAACCGAGGTAATTCAAATGGAAGAGCTTCATTTTGATAATCTATGAGCACCACTCACGAAAACTTAACAAATTGAATATTAGATGGAAAAAGTAATCATACTTTTGCTGAGTCTATTTACATTCTGAGAATTAATCGTCACGGATACGAGAGGCGCACAGATAAGATGAAATAATCGCCATGAATGAAACAAGAATCTTTCATTTGAAACATTTAGAGAAAGTTGAAGGGAAAATTTGAGGAGACAAAAATGTGATCCGGGTTTACTGACACCATTTCCTATCAAATATTCGCAGATCTTTGATGAGAACATGCAACTAATGATTACGAGTAAACTTGATACCGAGATAATACGTTAGAACAAGAACACTGATTTTACAAACACTGACTTTTCGAGCGATCAACAATCAATGGGGACGCAGGTAATTCATGTTGAGGAGGGTCGTAACGCGAAGGTATAAACGCGGACACGGACAACAGATGTCTGCCGAAAACCGAACAGAGAATTAAAATGTTGAATTCGTGAGCTGACAGAGAGAACTGGTAAATTGTTAGATGCAAAACTTCACTCGACACCGAACAAGGTGAACAACATTTCGAGCTTCATTAATATTCAAGCGAGCCATTCAAACTACAACGACTGATCGGCAACAAAATTCAAAGGCGGACACTGCTTGGATCAAACCAGACAAAGCACGGATTTAAGCTCGTGATTGGTTTAGAAAGTTCAATTTGTCACACGGAGACCGGAAGATGAAGCTGATTCTCAAACAGCCGAAATACAAGTCGAGTCATAAGCTTAAGCACGCATTCATAACGACTTTTTGAAGTAAATAAAGGTAGTGTCAAAGTACGTCAACAGGTTGCGCTAACTATCAATGGGAGTGCTTATGGTCCACGTTTTTACCAGTAGACTGCGCTGCATGAGAGTTGGAAGCGCGAAATTTGAAATGCAGAACTTAAGCATGCCACCGCAACGCAAACACTGCCGTATGAGGAGTGTTATGACTATTTTTCCTCAATTTTCAAATTCGTTATGTAGATCCAGGATATTATTCGAAAAATTAGAAGAAGAAAAAAATTTCAAGTTTGCCTGAAAATTCGCAATTTATGGAGAGAGATTTGAAATTGAAGCTTCCTACGACGGTTTTCCTTAGCACGGCAGAACAGGAAAGAAGCTTTTTGCAGTGCGTACTCAACGGTTATGCCGGATTTAGTAAACGAATTTAACTGGTGCGAGATTGATTTCGGCTTCTCATGGGTCCTAATAAGGGTCCAAGACTCTGAAAGAGAATCCAGAGGAGGACCTCAAAAAATTTGGGGTATTCCACGTGGCATGATAAATAAATTTAGTATTTTCTGTCCTTTTATTGACTGGACATGAAGTAGAACATGAAAGCAAAAAATTCACAGGTCCCATAGCTCTCTTTCGTTACCGGCCATTCTCCCTACATTTTTAAATTCGAATGGTTGTATTTTTTTTCATATCCAAATAATTCACAAATTTACTAATTCTAAAACCACATTTATTATACTCTCTACCAGGTAAAAAAATGAAATCAACTTGGTTCATTCAAATAAATCTATCTGAGATAAAGAAATAATAACTAATCAAAAACTACCCACTGATCTAACATTCTGAATGTAAAAAAGTGTGCGACAACTCACAAAACGCTGAATTAACCGCCAGAGCAGTTAGTTTTACATCTTGACATTGCGGAAGTAACTGCTGAGGCGGTTAATTCATAGCGTTTTGTGAGTTGTCGCACACTTTTTTACATCCAGAATGTCAAATCAGCATCCTTTTTTTTTCTGTGTACCTAATGGGACATAGAATAAATATTGAATGGAGCTTCAAAAAAGTAATATAATGCCAAAGAAACTTTGATTCGTTTTTTTATGAACTCAGTCTTTTATCGGTGCTCCGATTCGATGCTCCCAGAACTGACCAGAAACGTAAGATATACTTTCTAAAAGCTTCGGAACCTGCCTTACCGAGCTCAAAATTAACTGTTGGTCGATTTAAATTTTCTGACAGGACTTCTTTCTATTTTTTCAGCGAGAAAAGAGAATGAATGAATAAATAAGTAAATAAATGATAAATAAATAAATAAATAAACAAAATAAGTAAATAAATAAATAAATAAATAAATATGTTAAGATTCGCGCTCGAGTTTTTCCTGGGGCAACCATGAAACGACTTCGCCGCATTCTTCGTACTTACGCGGAAAAAATTAAATTGCTGATTTAACAATTCACTAAAAAAGTGACTGCAATGTTTCAATGTAGATTTTACAACAAAAAAATGCTACTTTAACCACCCCCGTAGTTAAATTAGCTTAAAATAGTGGTTATAGTAGCATTTTTTGGTTTTAAAAGCTACATTGAAACCTTGCAGTCACTTTTTTTAGCAATCGAATTGTTAAATCAGCAATTTAATTTTTTTCGTATAGATTAGAAAAGGCAAGGGCCGCAGCCCACATTTTAAAACGGTTCCGTTGTTATATTATCAAACAATCAAGATATTATTCGGAAAATCTTCAATGTTGCGATGTAAACGAAGAGTAGCATTTCATCGGCACAATAGGCAAAGCTGGATTTAAGTTAAGGTGTTAAAGAAACACTAAGCCCCCTAAAAAAGTGTCAAGTGTGACGAGCACTCATTTTAACTCTTAGATGCAACTATTCGGGCTTTATGGATGTCCGTGTTGCATATGGACGCAGGTGAAGGCGTTTTGACTTTCCGGGCACTCCTGCTTCATTCGCGGCCCGGCGCCAACGGTGGTCTTTACTGTGTGTATCCAAAATGGCAGATCGCTATCGATTCTTCGTTTATGCTACGAAGATTTCTCCTAGGCACGATAATGATAGTTGCCAACAGGCGTAGGATGTGAGTATATTTTTTGCTTCAGTTTTGATATCGCGATGTCCTGATCATGATTTGTAGAGCTGCAGCTGTTCATACCTAAGAGTTGCAACCGCAGTATAAAAGGGTGGTTTCACGATAACTGGAATAGTTTTGTCGCCGTAACAGACAACACATTTTTCCGTCAAATGTTTAGTATTCATGATAATCACTCGAATTTTTTTGCATTAATGTACACAGGGTTACGTGTTATACCACTTTTCAAAGATTTATCGCTCTACTTCTCAATCTTAATATATAAATGGCCGAAAATGTGCTGCCTGTTACGCTGCCTTTTTACCGCGTAACAGACGGCATATTTTCGGAATTTACATAATTTTAATTGAGAAGTAGAGCAATAAATCATTAGAAAACGTTATAGAATTGAAGAAGATTTTGAAGATTAATGTGAAAAAATTCGAGTGAATATTACTACTGAAAATATGACCGAAAAATGTGTAGTCTTTTACGGCGACAAAACTATCCAGTTATTGTGAAACTACCCAGATGAAAAATTGAATGCACCCTGTCAATTTAGGGCCTCGCTCGCAGTAGAGCCCGCCGCGCGATGAAACGAACCTCTCAGAGAGGTGGGGCCTGAAGATTTCGAGTAAAACTGCAAATTCTTATGTTCCTTACTTCACATTATAAATTGTGTGGGGTGGCTCTGTAGAGAAATTTTAAGAGAAGCCCAATGGAGCCACTTCCAAAACCTTAAAGTTCCGTTTTAACATCGACGTGAGCTTATAATGTTTCCATATTTTGTATGACTCCTCCCGTGGAGCGTGGACTCACTCCACTGAACGCCGCTGCTGGTGAGGCGTTTAGTGTCAGCGGTCGAAACGCCTTCACTCTTATGAATATGCAACACAGACATCCATAGAGTTCGAATAGTTGCATTCAGGAGCTATAATGAAATTCTATTGGTATCCGTCGAGTCGTATACGACACTAACTAAACTGAAGCTCTGATTGTTTCTATCACACTTGAACTTAATACCAGCGTTGCCTACTGTGCCGATACAGTAAATCACTACTGGTTTTTGTCGCGACATCGTTAATTTCCCGAAAAGTACATTATTTAAACGTTGCCAGACCTCGAAATCGCACAAAAATTAGGTATCTGACTTTGATACGTAGAGTTTCTTTTAACCTAATTTAATGAGTCTTCCTTTTTTTGGATTATCAAAGAGCAATCCTGATAAATCACACTGCATTCGGGACAAAAACGATGACTATTCGTCTTCCGCAAAAATGAAATTCGACATGAATCCTATAACCCGATCTGTAGGAGTACAATGGCGAAACTAGAGCAGAATAAATTCTAGTATATATATTAGTGAAATTACATTATATGCTGTTGTTTTTTTCCTGAAATTTGAGCTGCGTCTAGCTACATCTTATACCATCATATGAAGTCATAAAATAACGCGTAAAGCATAACGGACGAGGCATAAAGCGCTTTGGGGGGTCTGATCGCGAAACAGTCAGAATTCGTACTGCTATGCTAAGGAAAAACGTCGTATGAACATTCAAGAGTTGCCACATTTTTTCCGATAAAATGTTCATTTTGTAGAAAAGTTATGAATATTTTTCAATGAAATTTTCAGATAATGTAGATTAAATCGCGAAAAAATTGAAGAAAAATATTCGTAAGTTTACCAGGACATTCGTGATTTATCCAAGAAAATTTGGCAACGCCAGAAAGTTCACACGGCATTCTTCCTTAGCACGGCAGTGTACCCGTTAGTTTAATTTAGAGTACCTGTATAGTGAGAGTATGGACAGATCGCTTCATGGAGGGCTTAGGGCCCAAAAGTGCAGCTACCCTTCCAACCAGCTTCTAACGCACAAAATTTCACTGCCAGTCTGCAGATTTCAATTCTAACTAAGATGGCAAAGAATGTACATAAATGAGAGTTCTTACGCAAAAATGAGTAAATTTATGCAAAAACTAAGTCAAATACCTGCTTTATAAACGATGGTTCGTAACAGTTATATTAGTAAATCGCTCTGGATTATTGAAATTCATAGGTTGGCTGCATTTCTGGGCCCTAACTTTATTCGCAGAGGCATCGGTGAAGGCCTGATGGGTTTTCGGAGTTTCACATCTGTCTATACTCTCGCTATACAGGTACTCTAGTTTAATTTACTTATGTTTGCAAATAAAAGAAGTTAAAAAGATTCATTATTTTATGTGAGGGCACGAACTATCATTTTTAACTTATATTTTATCAATATGTGAATCATTTTCATACTGAAGGGGATAAGTTTCTTCTAGAAGGAGGGGTGGAAATCTTGCATGTGTCAGGGATTTGCGATTTAAGTACTTTCTCTTTCTATGTAAAATTTCGCGAGAAAAACAATGATGCCATTTGTTTTCTCTGAAATAAATCCCTAAACTCAAAAAAGCTCTCAAAGTCGCGGCTGTAATGGATGGGATATCCCACGCTACGTTGAGAATTCACCTTTATACCTAGTCAAAATTCCCATGCATAGATAGAAAATACATTAGCAGGGTTGGTACTTTATTTGGGGACTCCAAAGTTGGAACCACCGCAACCCTATTAATGCAGTTGTTCCCTATCCGTGCATGGGGAGTTTTACTAGATATAGAGCTCGGCGTGGAATATTCCCTCCATTACAGTCTGAACTTTGAAAGTTTTTTTCCAGCTTAAAAGCGTATTTTCGTTAATGATCGATCGAGCCAAATTGCTTGAAAATTTCGGGTGACGGCGAGCATAATCGGGTTGGTAAACATTTGAGTTTCGACTTTCGAAATGTATACTGGTCAAATGCCATCATCTACATCAAGTCATTTCTTAATCCTACTTTTTGAAGGGTTTACTTTCGGCTCCAACGTTTGCAATAATTCCATACCTTCTAACTATCTGCTGAGTCTCGATTTGGCTCGGAAAAATTATGATCGCGTCCAAACAAAATACGAAAGCGCATGATCCACCCATTGTGGTTCGACCGATCGTCAACAAAAATATGCTTTAAGAGTTGATTTCAGAGAAAACCATTGGCATTATCGTGTTTCTCGCAAGTTTTAAGTGAGGAGAAGTACTTGAAATGCAGATCCTTGAGGCAATCAAGAACTCCATTGGCAAGTTTTAACTCATGTCACTCCAGAGTGACTTCAATTTTCTGAAGAAAAGGGGAACATTTTCCACGGCACCTACGTAGTTGACACTTTAACAATTAAAAAATCCTTGAAGCAGGTCTGGGTGCCAATCCACATCGAAAAAACATGTTAGGCGTGTCTACATGAGGAGAATTTAACGTACTTCACTCATGTTTGTAGGTCACGCTGAAAAAAGAAGAGAAAATTTTGACTGTCGTCAATGATAAGATGAGGGTGCAGGTAAAAGTAAATTAGGTCCGAACGAAAATGGTCTCTTCTACCGTGCTAAGGAAACACGCCGTATAAACATTCGAGAGTTGTCAAATTTCCTCCGATAAAAACCGAATTTACTGGGAAAATGGCGAATGTTAATTTCCAACATTTTCAGATAATTTTGTACGCAATTCCACCGGAAAGTCCTGAAAATTTCAAGGGAAAATATTCATGACTTTCTTCAACAATAAATATTTTCTGAGAGGAAATTTGGCAACATTGGAATGCTCATACTGCGTTTTTCCTTAGCGCGGCAGCATTAGATCCCGGTCAAATTGGGTCCCGCGTTGAAAAAGATGATGGTGAATTGGGTCGAAAGTGACCAGTGTTCGAAACTCACGAATACGCCTTAGAAATCGGCCATGGCGCCTAAAAAATGAGGGCTCTGCGCCAACGTATCTCCTAAAAATTGTCCCATCCCCTCATAAAAGAATCCGAATTTTTCTGTTCAGTAATTTTTTGAATTTCAACGCACGGCACCGGATTCTAACTTTTCACTAAATGCGCCGTGATATGTATGCAAAAAGTCAATTTGGCTCCTAAAAAATATTCAATGGCCCCTAAAAATCGAGCTTGATGGGCCACGTGGCTCCTGAAACTCAAAGGTGAGTTTCGAGCACTGGAAGTCACAACCCCGAGGTAGGTAAGTAGTATCCGATGGCTGGCATGGGGCAGTCACAGACGATCTCCGCACTTACTATTAACGCGAGTGGAGCATTGTGTGACGCAAATGCGCGCGACGAATACGCAAAACTCAGGGCAAATTTCTCTGGAGAGAGTCACTCTCACACTTTTTATTTAGATGACGTCTTACTCGGAATTCAGACAGAAACGAGAAACATATATGAGGACTTTTCCTACCGAACAGCACTTATGCGTGTATATAGATTGTGAAACTGCATTAGCATATCGGAGAACACAATTGTTAAGGAGAGCAAAAACTGTCTACACTTTCCCAAATACAGAAGAAGCTATTTCCCCTCTACTGACACTTGTCAGTAGATTACGGGACCTTATTCTGCCGTGCTAAGGAAGAACGCCGTACGAACATTCGAGAGTTGCCAAATTTACTTCGATAAAATGTTTGTTCTTGAGGAAATTTGCGAATATTTTTCCTTTAAATTTTCAGAATCATTTGGTGACATTGCGAACAAAACTATCTGAAAAATTGGGAAGAAAATATCCATTAGTTCACCAGAAAATTCGCGCTTTGTGAAAGGAAATTTGGCAACGCCTGAGGGTTCTTACGGCGTTTTTCCTTAGCACGGCAGTATTCACCTCCATCAAAAACTCAGAGTGACATGTAATGCCCCCTCCGAGGGGCACCGTCGCACAGTGGATCGAGTCAATCGGAGAGGTCGGACATGAAGTGTTTGACTGTAAATTTTGATGCTTATTTCGTCAAATTTTAAATTTTCACGGGCGATTCTCAGTGAAAATTTTACAAGAAAACCACTTGGACCATTTATAAGACTCAAAATTTTGTATAAACGGAGTTATGAGCTTTTAAAGTTTCCGAATTGTGTCCGACCTCTCCCGTTGACTCGATCCACTGTGCGCCGGTGCCTCTCGTGACGAAAAATGTCACTCTTAAGTTTTACCCATGAATCTCGGATCTGTCACTCCATCGTTTTAACCAAAAATCTCACGTATAGAGTAATCGGATCATCCACAACTTTTCCACCTTATTTTCATATCTTACCTTTGTATACTGTTTGACGCTGGCCACCTCTGTCACATATCATACTTTTTTTTCAATTCTAATGTTTGAATGAAAAGGTTCAAAAGAGTGGATTCCGGGAAAAGGGGAGAAAAACTTTCATAATTTTTGTTTTTATATCATGACGCAACGAGGCTCCGACACTCGTCATTGTACCTCTGCCAGTTCAATTGATCATCCAGTAGAGATTTCACGTGCTGGAAATAAGCATATTTCATCTAAACTCGCATTTAACAATGTTAAATTAGGTTCATCAGTGTTTCAGTTTATTCGTTTGTTTTTCTTCGGATCTCCGCCATCAACATGTAGGTCTTATAATTTTTCATCGATTCTATTATTTTTATCGTATTTTCTAACTGGAAATCACTCACTTTTTAGTCGAAACGTCTCGGGTTTATATTATTATTGTATTTTAGCCTTGTTTCCCGCTTTCCCCTTGTTTTTCTCCTGTTTAACAAGGAATATTAATTTTTTGCCTGAATTCTCAGTTCCCAGTCATTTTTAATTTGTGTTTCGTTTACGATTTGCTACTCAATTTGGCCAGTCCATCCAAGGCATGATATTCTGACAAAATTCCAGTTGAATTGGTCGGTCTGGTCATGACTTAAACACTAAAAAATAAAAAATTGAGTTTGGTAGATATTGCTTATGTATTAATGTTTCTCGTTGCTAAGTGACAAGCAGAAAAACGGATTTTTAAGGCCTAAAGGATATCGGAACAGTCCAGTCACTTTCAAAAAGACTCAAGCACTAAAACGCTGTAAACAGTGCTTGCTTATCTTGATTTAGGTCGTTGCGTGTCCCTCACGTGGTTATATCAAATTTTCAATGATGAGGGGATAAATATTTGCTCTTATAAGCCAAACATGTGTCAATGTTTTTGACATTACAGTAAGTTTTTGCTCTTGTAAGCTATCATCAGTAAGTAAATTATCATCGTATTTAATGTAGAGAAAGTGTAATTGAAAGTTTTCGTGCACATTACGGCTTGAAACACTAAATTTTTACTTTAAATCGGGAAAAAATGTTGAAATTATTCCGTCCACTCTCATAGCAAAAGACTCAAGCGCCAATTCGTATTTTTCCTCCTATTTTTCATTCAAATTGTAGGGAAATTTTGGAGACAGTCACACTCTAATTTGTAATTGCAATTTTCTTACGCACATTCATTTTTCTGACCCCCGAATTTCCGCACGGTTTGTAAAAACCAGTTTTCCCTGTTTTCCTAGGAAACTCATTTTTACTCTTGAGTCTATTTGAGAGTGATCGATCCCAAGAACTCATAGACGGCCGCGCCGTCAACGTCATTATGGTATTGCTACCATAGTCTGAGCTCCGACTGACTTTTCATGTCGTGCTACTGCCCCCCCCCCCCCCCCCNNNTGCAAGTTTTTCCTTTCATTCCCGTGAGCTAAATTCACCACGATGGCGAAGAAATTATTGTAAATTTGAGTTGAGACAGTTATTGACGAACTCTTATGCCGCTTTGAGTCAACAACTTGCGCGCCGTAACCTGCTATAAGAAGACACCGGTAATCGAATGATTCGGTGATCGAAGACGCGGAAAGAAAATCTTCTTTAAAGAACCCCCAAGGCTCCTCGACAATATGTGCAGTGATATGATGGCCTAGAGACTAAATAAATTAGTGTTATATTTGAAATAGTATATGAAAAATAGACATGCCTACTACGTAATACGTCAAGCGAAAGGAAATCAGGCCAGGAACGGCAACATTATTGCCGTCCCTGACCTGTTAATGTTGCTGCAACATTATTTGAGATATTCCACGATACCTTAGAGAAATTGCCTCTTCTGTCCGGATTGCTAAGAAGCCGGAGATAATAAACTACAAAAAGATGAAGGAGAAAGGTTAATCGGGGGTTGGGAAGGGGATAAAGTGGTTTTTTTTCTTCTTTCTTTCTTCCTTTCTTTCTTTCTTTCTTTCTTTCTTTCTTTCTTATTTCTTTCTCTTCTTTCCCCACCCGACACAAGGTTCAACCTTAGTGGGTAGTTTTATTATGTTACTTTTCTTTTGTTCGCACTTATTAAATAACCTTGTTATACTGTAAAAAGGAGCATAATAAAGTTTTATCTATCTATCTATCTGAAAGTCACGAGAAAAACGACAGAGCATGAAAACTTTTTTGGAGACAAGTAAATTATATACACCTGACACTTTACCAGGAAAGTAAATAGACGTTTTAAGTCGGCAATCACATAACTCGGTTTGAGGCGTCACAGACTTCCTGTCATACTTTATTTTTTAGACGGAAAACTATACTTATCAGCAATTCTTTAAAACTGCCGTGATTTTTTTTCTCTTTGCGAAGAAAATTCTGCAAAAACTTCAAGGAATGATGTCGATTTGTTCTTCTTTAAAAAAAATAACATAGAGACGGAGATTTTCAGACACCGCAAACGAGATATGTGATACTGACGCCGTCGAAATGAGCACTTGGTAATTTTTGCTCGTTGCCATTACTGAAATTAAAGAAACGTTGTTTTTTTCCGTTATTTTAACTTAAACTTAAAGGTAACAAAACAATGTCTCTTTAACCACAAAAAACTGACTATTAGTTGAATCTACGCGGATTTAATTTTTTTAAAAGAAAACAAAGTTTGTCGACATGATACGATGCTTTAAGTCAAAATAATATCTCTAAAAAATTTATTTTCAGTGATATCTCCCCTATTGGACTCTCTAGGCGAGGCACTTGCACATTCTGATAATGTAAAGGACCTCTAGACGATTTTGTATTTTCTATATTTCTTTAGGGCATTTTGACTTACCACGTGTACTTTCTAACTAAAAGAGGAGGGAAGCATAATTAAGTGGAATGGAAAGCAAAGGCTGCAAACAAATTTTTTGCAACGCGTCCACATTTTGTATGGCGAGCAATAAAAAATGTTTCCCTTCCGTTATAGAACGTATTAAAAAAGCAAAATTTACATAACGTATGCTAGGCGTTCTTATTTTTCTGATAGTGACGTTGAGCTTTGAGCTCAACGCTTTTGCGTTTGAGCTTTTTCGGCAGCTTCGACGAATGTTTTAATGTCTACCCTTTTAAGCTTGGGAAGTAATAAAGCTCACGCAAAAAATGAGATTTGCACTTGCGAATGTTTTAATGTCTACCCTTTTAAGCTTGGGAAGTAATAAAGCTCACGCAAAAAATGAGATTTGCACTTCTACGAAAATGATCCATATGTACGTAAAATTTATTCACAGGGTATTGCTGGCACGGCATTTTTGGTTGACACAGCAAAATGTGACTTCAGGCTGAAACGCAAAAATATATCCGATGTCTCAAGCATGCTCGACAGCATAACAGAACAAAGTTTCACCACATTCGGACCGCGTTAAACAGAAAGGAAACAAGCCACATCAGCTACTGCTAAATTTAATTGGGCAATTTAATTTTTTACCCGACAACGGTTTTGCGGATTTTTCTGCAAATTTCAGTGAATTTTCTGCGTAGTACGTAGCAAATTCCTCAAAAATGTCAAAGGAATCCGCAAAAACGTTCTCTTGTAGAAAATTAAATTGCTCTATTAAATTTGGCAATAACTGATGTGGCTTGGTTCCTTTCTGTTCAACGCAGTCCATTTAAGGCCATGCAGTGCTCCTATTTCCCGGAACTAGTACCAAATTTCGGAACTTCTGAGATTTTTCTGAATTTTTCTCGACCTATTGAAATTCACGAAAGGTTCCGGGTCCGTTGCGTTTTCCGGAACTTTCTCAGAACTTTTGAAAAAATCTAAAAAGAATCCCGGAACTGTTGACGGCCATGAAGTGGTCTGAAATGGGAACAAAAAAGTTCATGATTCCGGAACTTTTGACGGTCATGAATAGGAGCACTGAGGCCATGGGTGGTACGTAGGACTAGACATTTAAAAAAACTAAAGAGAACAACTACAAACTAAAAGCATACCGATAACTTTCACTGGACATGCAATTATATCCACAAGAAAAATCTTTGCAAACATACATTGGGAACCCTGGTAAAAATTGGCAGTAGAATCTGTGTTCCAAAATACCATAGACCTACAGCCGGCTGTAGGATTTTCAATAGCTTCTATAGCCGGCAACACAATTTCTTATGGCCTTTCATAGCCGATGGCTACCAAGCAACAACCTGGCGATAAAGTGTATACTGAACGTTACTAATGGGCCTGTTGCAAACTTTTGCTCGAGCAAAAATAAGAGTTGTTTCTTGTAGATAATGCCTCAAAAATCACGATGAGCGCATCGGCAAAGTCTGAAATGCACTCATAACTTCACAATCTGCGTAAGAAATTTGCGTTTTTTTAAGCTTCCCGCTTTAAAAACGATACTACGGCGTAGGTGAACATTTTGTTAGAGGAGTCGCTCCATCGTCGGCGATATTCATCATGGCCGACGCTTGCACGCAGTTCCGCGCGTAATTCAAGGAGAGTT
>NW_017547189.1:2427744-2451531 GCF_001854935.1 Bemisia tabaci
TTACACATTTGCACTCACAAAATTGGTTGGTAAATTCAACGAGTGGGTGCATCGACCTGGTATATCAAGTTTCTGCAATTTTTTACGGCAAATCAGTAGATTTTCGGGATGTAGATTGCTTACTTTCAATTCATGAATGAATAAAGCAACGACATGGTTGAACTTCTTTGCATGGAAAGACGTTTAAAATAACAAAATCAAGACGTATTTAATGCAATTGCATTTATATCGAGTCAATTTCTTTTCAATAATATAACGGGATTTTTACTACCGGTGATTTGGGTATTTTAGCCCCAAAATACCTTTAAATCGACTTTATCTTCTAGGAGTTCGACAGAATTTTTCCTTTCTTCGCTTAAATTATTCCGTAGCACTTTTCTTCAAGAATCTGATAAGATTTTGCTTGAGGCAGATCAAAAAACTTAAATTCGATCGAATAGCTTTCTACTTTCACAATACACGGTCTCGTCAAGGTGCGTCTTTGACCTCGCAGTGTTGGATCGTGAATTCTCTTTTTATGCTGTTTGCCTATTTTGAAATCTCTGTAAATGAAAACTAAAGGGGTTGATATGTGCGAGTTAATGACGCGCCTTATCAACACATTGTGTTGGAGTTCACTGCTTGTTTAACGTGAAATGACGATCGAAGAGAACATGCATGAAGTTTCTTCATTTATTTTTTCAGACCGTGTCTAGTAGCCCGTTGCATCGCAAAAACGTAGGCCACGAGGTTCATCGTTTGAATTGTATGTGACTTACAATCAATACAAATTGTTAAATGCATTGATTCTTTGAGCACTGAGGTTAAACGCGTTTTAACAACTCTTCTTTTTTGACAGATTCGGCACGAGTGTGCCTGTGCCTACGTGTCATAGAGATATCACCCTCACTTGTCGTTTCAGCTGATTCAGATTATGTAAAAACATCAATCATCCGTAAAAAAAAGTCCCAGGATTTTCGCTCCCCTAACTTTGTAAAAAAACCTGAAAAGTTTTCCATGATAGATAACCCTAACAGTGCTGCGCAATACGTGAATGCATAAGACTACGGCCTTATCCGCACGAGCGCAGTTTTGGACGAATTAGTTCCACGAACAGGGGATTCCGGGAACAAATTATAGATGAGAAGAAGACAAACTAACACTAAAAAATGAAAAAAAAAAATATAAAAAAATGTGGTCCAAACTGTGAGTAACAAGGTGGTAAAATGACACACACTATTTTGCGGGGACACCGATAAGCCGAAAAGTTCAAAAATTGTCAATCAGAGCAAAAAATCTCATTAGAGCTTAGATTTTTTACTCTGATTGAACATGTTTGAACTTTTTGGCGTTGCTGCCCCCGCAAAATAGCGTGGGCCCTGCACTGTTTTACGCATTGCTGTAGGTAAGTTAAAACAAATTCGCGGAGCAAGTTCGCGCACGTTTGGAGAAGGCCTTAGTTCCACCGAGGCTACCAACCAATCTATTTTTTACGTAGTTTTTGAAGAAATATTCACCTACTGCAGACGGTACGACCTGGTAATTTTCGGGAATTTTTGCTGAGAGAGCATCAATCTACAACCTCTGAGTTGAAAAATGTAGCCTTGTGTACTGGAATTCAACGCGTCCTTAATTGCGACCGCTTTTTTCCGGAGCTGTCTATACGATCAAAACGAAACTAAACATGGTTCTTCTTTTCAATTAAGTCTGGATCAAGTTTTATCTTGGGTGGAAATCGGTTCATTCCTTAGTCCAGAGCATGTCAAGGTCTTTATGAGAGAACTTTTAAACTTGTCCAAACGTGCCTGATGATACCTCTATAGAATCGTCTTGATCAGGCTTTCGAAACAACCTATGTTCACCTTTCCTCTAAAACTACCCCTAATCCTGAAATTCTCAAGTACAAGGGGGGATAATTTTCTGGATTCGTCAGATCTGATTGTTCGCTGATAAGTCAAAACACTCGCCTCTTCCTGGCCTTTAAAACAATCTGTATTCACTTACCCGCTCTAAAACCACCCCTTATCCTGAAAATCTCAAGTCCAAGGGGGAATGATTTTTCGAACTCGTCCGATCTTAGTCACTGATTCGTCAACGCACTCGTCTCGTCCTGGCCCTTAAAACAATCTTTATTCATCTACCCTCTAAAATCACCCCTTATCCTGAAAATTTCAAGTCCAAAAGAGGGATTAATTTTCGACCCATTGAGGCCTTGTCTACACGAGCGTGGTTCGCGGAACTTAGTAAGTTCCTCGAACAAGTTTTAGCTGAGCTAAAACTTATTCCTCAAAACCCCGGTTCCCCGTAGGTACTTCGAGCTTCTATGTTTATTTTGCTGTGAATTCGTTTGGTATTGTACGTCCTTTATGTCTTGACTTTTGTTTTTGTTACTCTCGCAGCCGTAGTAATCTATTATTTTGTAATAATTGTATAGTTTATGATGCGAACTCGTGTGGACAGCATCCCTTGTTTTAAGGAACAAGTTTCGGGAAACTGAGCAGTTCGTCGAGTAGGTTCCGCGAACCGCGTTAGTGTGGACAGCTGGACAGGGCCAACTTAGTAGAACTTATTCCTCCGAACCCTGGAACTTCACCCGTACTCCGAGCTTCTATGTTTCTTTGCTTGTTAATTCGTTTGTTTTTGTTCTTTACGTCCTTTACGTATTGACATTTATTTTTGTTACTCTCGCGGCCGTGGTCTTAATCTATTATTTTGCAATAATGGGCTTGCTGCAAACCTTTGCTGAAGCAAAAATAAAAGTAGTTCTTTATGGAAAAAGTCTCAAAAATCAGGATGAGTGCATCAGCAAACTCTGAAATGCACTTCTAACTTCACAATCTGCGTAAGAAATTTGCGTTTTTTTAAGCTTCCCGCTTCAAAAAGGATATTACGGCACAGGTGAACATTTCATTGGAGGAGTCGTTCCATTCAATCCCTGATGCTCAACATGGCCGACGCTTCCGCGCGCAAGTTGAGGAGAGCACGAGGTCAATCAAGGCGGATATCATATCAACGCGAGAAAAATGTACATGTAAACAGGCCGATTGTTATCAAGTGGTAAGGATCATCGTCCTGTCACATGTGTTTTGGCGGATTGGCGTCGGCTACGTTGAATATTGCGTAGTATCCTTGTAAGCAGGGGTTGGATGGAATGACTTCCCTAACGAAATGCTCGCCTGTGCCGTGGTATCGTTTCTGAGGCGGGAAACTCGAAAAAACGCAAATTTTTTATGCAAATTTTAAAGTAAGGTGTGCGTTTCAGACATTGCCGCTGCGCTCATCGTGATTTTTGTGACATTTCCTATGAGTGACAACTCATATTTTTGCTCTAACAAAGGTTTGCAACAGGCCCATTGCATCGTTTTATGGAAGTGCCGGTTCCAGTTCGGGCGAACTCGTGTGGACAGCACACTGGAAAAAAAAAAAACACATTGGATCTAGAGTCCAAACTCTTAAAAACATCGACAAGAAAAAGTACTCTTTATTCAAACAGAATCTAGCTTAAATCAAGAACCAAGCCTCTTAATTTAAGCGGATTTCGCTTTGATTCAAGCAAAAATCCGATTGAATCAAGAGTATTTTTTCTTGTCAATGTTTTCAAGAGTCTGGACTCTAGATCCAATGTGTTTTTTTTCCAGTGCATCCCTCGTTTTAAGGAACAAGTTTCGGGAAACTGAGCACGCAAGGCTCATTTGGCACAACTGTTTCCACCGAAATGTTCAGTCGAAATCTAATTTTTTGTTTCCACTGTGGCTGGAAAGCGTTTTTTGCTCTGGAACAACGCACTTAACGTGATGCATCATTATTTTATCAATCAAATGATCACCCTCTCCATACTTCAGTCAACAAAACGAACTCTTTCGTCACAGACTCGGGAAAATAATTTTAGCTTTTCGCTCAAGCATCCTTCACGCAAACAGAAGTCTGTCCCCAGCAAGTGACAGTCTACTCTTGGAAAGTTTTTAGATTTTCAAGCCAGTCATTCCTATTTTCCTTAACATTTTTCCAAGCAATCGTTAACATTTAAACCTGTTCTTCCTTATGGCGTGTGGCTTTTCCATTACAGCAATTTAACCTGACGTTTGTGTCTTTTGCGTCCATCCAGTAGTTGACGGTGTCTCATCTGTCAGCTTTCCTAGGAAATGCCAACCTCATCAACAGCAATACGTCTATAATAGATACGTCAATATAATACGTCAGTAACACGTCTGTGTTTTTTTCAAAATGTATCCAGCAGTTTGGTGATTGGTGGTGTTATTACGAACGAATCAAAACTTCCGATGAGCAATGAAGCACCGCATTTGATTCTCAGCAGGGAACAGAAGTTCATAACAAGCCCAATCCTTTTTGCAACCATGTTCCAGCCTGTGTTCTCGCACTTAACGGTAAGTCAAGGATTAAAGTTGGATCAAGTTTTAATTTTCAGGAACCTTTATTTCAACCGTGGCAATTTGTGTACCTACAGGTTTCAGCTGATTCCATATTATAGTATATTACACAAGCCCAAGTTACAAGGAATCAAAAACTGTCAAATAAAAAAACAATCCATTTCACATTATTTTTCGAGTTACAAGACTGAATGTGAACTCTTCTTATGAATTCAGAACATTATACAGCCTGTAAAAACGCGGGATATTAAAAGAGGCTTTTTCCAAACTAAGCAAATTGCGAACTCAGGAGTAGATTTCAGGCTTTTTTTTGACGTGACCTTCATGACATTTCAGACATCGTGACTCTCGTGTCATTCGACCCCTTTAAAGTCTCTCACTCGGTTGTTTCTCTTGCATCACTGCAATACTTTCATTCATATACTACGTATGTATTCCTTGTGCTTATGCATTCAATTTCTCCATAATACTATCGACTGTTCCCAAACTGCATGTGAACAGAAATCTTGTAAAAAATGACGACGTTCGGAGAAATGACAGCGTCGGGGAAAAACAAATTGTAGAACACAAAAAAAAAAAAAATAATAAAACCCCTAATTTACACTATTGATGGTGTAAAAGATAAAAAAAGGAAACAATTTCTAATCAATCACTTAGGATCTAAGAAAATGTGCAGAAACATTTAGTGCAAATTTAATTTCATCTGCCATCAATGATATGTACAGACGTCATAAATGATTCTATTAAATAGCAGTATCTGCGAGAGGAGATAAATGCCATTGAAGGTTGGCGTATATAAAATAATACCCTGGATGTTTGAGCAATATACTTTCTGGGGTGTAAACCCACATGTTCTTTTAATTTGATGTTTTGGTAGTTTTCTCAAATATATTTCTTATTCTTTCAGTTGCTGATAATATACATAGCCGGCTCAAAACTGTTGGAAGTGAGCTGTCTGCAGAAAACGAATGACACTCGAAATTCCGCAGCGTGGCTCATCCAGGTGAGGAAGCATAAAATGATTCATGACAATCACCAGACAAATATCGTGCATTTTATTCTAAAGGAAAATGTGGACAGTTTCTGAGGAGTCAAAGGGAGGAGGGCGGAAAGGGGTCCTAAAGTCTCTTACAAGGTGTTCCAAACGTGAACTTGATAACGCAGGGATTTATTTTTTTGGGCCGAAATAAAACCTTTTTGTATTATGATATTTTTTCAGAAAATCTTTCCATCTAACTTGAAGATCCAGACGTACACATGGAATCCTTCTTTAAATAATTTTTCATTTTTTTTTTTTTTTTTTTTTTTTTTTTTTTTTACTTTTCGAGCTTATTATTGGCTACTTTTGCACATTTAATGTTGTGATAGTAATAAAATAATATTGACATTTTCACTGAATGTTTGTGTCTCAGTCTCAATTTCAGTCAGTTTTCAGTATTAAAGAGCTCAAATGACAGCATTCAAAGAAATTTAAATTAGATTTAGGAAAAATCAACCCTGCAGTTAGACGAATGAGCTGGTAAATAATTTTCTGGCGCCAGTTGGGACAATCATGCTTAGAGGCTTTTATTTCGTCACATGTGACAGTATACGGAAGAAGGGACCTTGTTCCATGAAGGCAACCTTTTAGTAGATAGCTTTTTGTTATGATAGGGAAAAGAAACGGATTCTGAGATTTAGATGGACAAAATGCCCGAAGAAATAACTTGCGAGATGTTTAGTTCACTTTTATATTTGCGCCAAAAGAGGTAATTTCGTACCTC
This sequence comes from Bemisia tabaci, assembly GCF_001854935.1. Classification (NCBI taxonomy): domain Eukaryota; kingdom Metazoa; phylum Arthropoda; class Insecta; order Hemiptera; family Aleyrodidae; genus Bemisia; species Bemisia tabaci. The sequence goes on from NW_017547189.1 coordinate 2,433,875, forward strand.
GAACGAAAGCAAATCAGAATTTTGAATGGAGTTTTCTTGAAACTAGGTTTTTTTAAAAATTTCAAATTTCAAACCGCTACAACTCCGGTTTTGTGTAAGATTATTAGGATTTTCTCCTCTATGCTTTGCTGTAGATGGGTTATTCGGGTATTTGTGGATAAATACTCTTTTTCTCGTGGGTGGTCACATTGATTTCAGGACATTTTGTCAACGATTTTTTCTTCGCGCATCTTTTTTGTCCAGTAGTTTATGCCCACACGTAAAATAAGCAACAGTGACTTGGTCCAAGCGTTATATTTTAGTCGGTATGTAAAATTATATTGACAATATGGAAAATTGAGAGAGAAAGAGGTGTTGTTATGGTTGCTCATTTTCTAGATGAAATGTTATTACTTTCTCCTTTTGAATCATCTTTTTAAATTGTCATTGGTGAATATTTGGTTTTATTTCTATCCTTAAAATATTCGATGTAGAATATACCTTATATATGTATAGGTACTTTTTTTTATTTTTTTAATTTTTTCTTTACGAAATTATTACTTCATTTTGAAAACGTTTATATTTTTAAAACGTGGCAAATATTTGTAAAACCTTTTCCAAGCCACATTAATCTCAACGAGCCGCAGTTGTGCTGACAGAAACTGCAAAAATGAATAAAAGAGGAAAAAAACCAAGAAGCACGTCATTTTTAGTTTTAATCCATTTGTACATCGATCTTTTAGAGTAAAATACGTCAAATTTTGAATGTTTGGTTGCGCGTACACCTCACTGCAGCACAATTAAAGGATAAAATGTGAAAGAAAGCATTAAAGTGCTTTGGAAATCATTAAATTTGACACGGAGCCACCGATGATTAAAAAGCACACATTATATCATTATTATCCTTTGATAAATTGATACATATTTTTTCCCCATCAATTTAAATGAGAATAATAAATGCAGAGTGTGCAAACATGTCAAAATCATGAGTTAAAAAAGGCTGACTATGCGAGTATAAATATTAAAGCCTAATAGAGCGGAGCGGCGTGCTGCCAGCGCGAGAGGCTCACTAGCGCCTACAAACCTAAGTGGATACTTCACGCATTGCACAATGCTTGAAGTATCCACTTAGGTTTGTAGGCGCCAATGCGCGTTTCGCGTTGGCCGCCCGCCCGCCGTGCGGCAGCGCTTGAGGCAACTATTTCACAACAGAGGTGTTGCACAGTATTATACGAAATTGAACGTATTAAGAATGACAGGCATCCTTTAAAAGTACAGATCTTTCCTCGCAAAATAAATCAAGATTTTTATCGTACACAGGAAAAATCTCAGAGCCTTTAGCTGAGGCAAATACAGAGGTTTATCCGGTTCAGGTATAACAAGGTGGGAATTTCTTGAAAGATAATTAAGTCCTGTTACTCCAAAGAGGTGTAGAGAGTTTTAGTGAATTTTGTCTCATGGAATTGACGCTCCCCCATTTTCACCAAAACTTTCAACGATATATTATTCTCCGTTGGACCAAACAGACAAAAGAAACAAACAAACAAACAAACAAACAAAGAAACAAGCAACCCTCATTCTTCCAAGACATTATACATTTTCATCCAAAAACGTCGTGAGCAATGGTCGTTTGTATTTACATGTGGGCCAATTAACTTTGGGTCTCAACTGGCACGTGGACCAAAACTCCAGTGCCGAAAAAACGCGTGGACGTAAATTACCGGAAAAAACAGGTGCGCGGACAAAAAGTCGTTGACGAAATGTCCTATAACCGTCACATTCCGTCACTCCTCGGACGTAAGGACGTATTTCAATTTCCACGTGAGCCCTGTTATAAATATGAATCAATGCTCTTTGAAGCTCATGTAGAAATCGAAATACGCCATTACGTCAGAAGAGCGACGATTTAGGTATTATTGTCTTTAATGTGATACCTCGCATGAAGTTTTATATCGACGGTAAAACTCCCAAAACCATTGGTATGGATCCTGCACATTGGCAACATTGTTTTTCTGCATTTAAACCTATGGAAATGTATCGATTCTTGGAGGGGCCAGGTGCTCCGACAAGAATCGATTATTTAACATAGGTTTAAATGGAGAAAAAGAATGTTGCCAATTTGCAGGATCCGCCTCTGCTCAAATCATGTATCTCGTTTGCGGTGTTTGATGATCTCCGCTCCTGTTATATTTATTTGAAGGAGAAAAAATGAAAATCATTTCTTGCCGTTTTCACTGAGTTTTCTCAGAAAAAGAAAAATCACAAAAAATTTGAAGAATTGACACTGCACCAAAAAAAAGATGCTGTAGTAACATCCCGGATGTTACGGTACACTCTGGCAGTTAACGTAGCATGATAGGATGTAAAAGTAACATCCTAGGATGTTACTCTAATAGCCAGAGTAGTAATGACAACATCCAAGAGCTGTCGCACATTTTTTTAACACACAGATTAACATCTCCACAGCACCTCTTTTTTTCAGGTGAGGGAGGTTTTCCGTTTAAAAATTTAAGAATGGCAGGAAGTCTACAACGTTGAAAACTGAGATTCGTGGTTTATGAGAGTTTTACCGTTGATATTTTTATTGCGCCTTTGGGAGTAAAACAAAGGTTACGTTAATGCTACTCTTTCCATATCATAAGAATACTTGGAAGAAGTAAAAACGTGACGTGACGTGTAACACGATCGATTGACGTTGCAGTACTGCCGTGCTACGGAAAAACGCCGTATGAACATTCGAGAGTTGCGAAATTTCTCCGGATAAAACAAGAATTTTTGAGGACATTCATGCAAACTTTTCCTTGAGATTTTAAAGAAATAAAGATTGGATTACGTACAAAATTGTATGAAAATTATGGCAAAAAATATTAACAATTTTCTCAGTAAATTCGGTTTTTATTGAAGGAATTCCGGTAACGTCTGAGGGCTCATACAGCGTTCTCCCTTAGCACGGCAACATAGTGCGTCACCATGCTGGAAAAAAAACCCTGATATTACTGACGATGCTAATGCAAAAAATGTTTAATCGCGAGAGTATGTGTTTTTTTGTGGGGGAGGGGGGAGGACAGGAGTCTTGTCAACATAGATTTTATATCATAAAATGTTCAATTTTTAACCCTGCTCCCTTCCAAGGAAAAAAGAAGAAAACAAGTTTAGGGAAAGTCGAAATGCTGCATCGGAGTGTCGTGACGTGCTTTGCGATGTATGGATTGATCTGCCATGGAAAGCTGTGAAAAATGATCGATAAACAGGGTGTTCGCAACGATTAATATCGATCAATATCGAACCCCTTATAATCGATTTTTTACTACTCTTCAGTTGGGGAAATATCGTAACGCCGCGCCGCACACTGAACCGGAAAAGTGAGATAAGTCGGACAAAATCTGGAGGCTTTAAAGACTTCGTCTCGATTTTTTTAATGAATTTTTAGCCTTGTTCTCCGTTTTTGCTACTTGTTTTTTCACGCTACCATTCTCACAGGCTGCAATCTAAAAAAATTGTAACCAGCGTTCGAAACTCACCTTTGAGTTTTAGGAGCTATGTGGCGCATTAAGCCCGATTTTCAGGCGCCATTGAAGATTTTTTAGGGGCCAAATTGACTTTTTGCCTGTATATTGCGGCGCATTTAGTGGAAAGTTAGACGCAATATGTTTTCGTAACAGAACTAGTAATAGCTGTAACTTGGGGAAGACAAAAGCACAAATGATGAAATCGTGAAGAATAGAAAAAGCTTTCACTTGTGGGGCTAAAAATTTCGAATAATCAAGAAAATTCAGAATTCTAGGGAGCAATTTTTAGGGGCCACGTTGGCGCAGAGCCTTCATTTTTTAGGCGCCATGGCCGATTTTTTAGGCGCATTTGGCGCGTTGGCGCCTGTGAGTTTCGAACACTGATTGTAACTATGAAAGAAGTGGGAAAAGAAAAAGTAGCAACTCTATTTTTTATGGGTTCATTTCCTTCTTTTGTTTATAGGTTCACACAAATGTGCAAAATGCAGCCGAGACGCTCAAAGAGAGGGAATCCGTGGAATATTCTGAGAGCGACCAAGGTTTTTTAAGTGTCCGAGATGCTCTACGAGATGAAGAATCCTCGGATGTTGACAACTCTGCACCAATCCAAGATACTGCAATCGTTCTAAGCGTCGCAGATTCGCGCGTCGTTTCGAAACCCTACAATCCCTTTTTTCCAAATTCCGAGACTGAAGTGGAGCTAAGCAGAGATCAGGGATTATCAACCCGTATGAAGGCGACCGCACCGCAAAATGGCCATCGATCCGTCAAGGGAAGTGCTAAAGTTCTCATCAGCCCTGAACACCCTAATACACGGAGAAGTCCTCAGAGAAAACCCAAGTTAGAGAAAAAAGATAGTAGATATAGTCCCGGCTCGACCTCCCCCGTCAAGAGTAGTCGCTCTTGGTCACTTGCCCGTATACTCAGCAAATCAGGACGCGATAAAAAACCCGTGCCCCTGCCTGACTCTTGCCAAAAACTCCTGGGGAGACCCCCCGCCAAGAAGCGCCCTTTCTCCTGCCCCTGTAACCAGGCACCCCGGAAAAAAGGCGGGTTACGTAGAATCTTCGGCTCCTCGAAAATCCCGACCAAGAAAAGGGGCGTCCCTGAAAGTCCCTTAACAAATGCCACACTGATGCAAAGCCACGCAACCCCATCACAACATGTAACACTTCGCCCGGATGAAATGAACCCGAAACCTTATATTCACCGTTCCGACTCCCGCGATCGAGAACGTCCTTCCTACCTCAAGAGGCACGACTCCTCTGATGATTCTTTCCGGTATTTTGATGACCGAATGGGGCATCTGGATCGAAACAAGCTCCGTCGGGGTAGCTTTCCCCCCGCTGATCCCTGTCGAGAACGCTTTAAATGAAATGGCTTTAGAGATGACTACACGGGGTATCCGGGTCGATACGAGGACTATCGGCGTCGCAATCCCCGCGATGACCCCCGAAGTCGCTATGACTCCAATCGGGCTCGCCCTGGTCTCGAAGACCGCCGTCGGAAGCCTTGGGAACTCGATGAAAACCAGCGTAAGAAAGTGGCAGAAGGCGTGACCAAGTTTGTTAAACATCAAGGTAAAAGGAGACGCAGGAAACATAAAGGGGAAAAGGAGGAGGAGGAAGAGGAGGAGGGAAGTAGTAGTAGTAGCAGTGATATGGAGGATACTGATCCTTCTGCGGCCCCTGCTGACCCTCTTGCGGCCCCTGCTGACTTTCTTGGGGTCCCTGCTGAACTTCCTGCGGCCCCCGCTGACACACCTGCATCCCAAGTACACTCGGGTTGGTTGCAGTGGCTTTGCTGTTGTGGGGGCGATAACGAACAGCAACAGCAACAGCCGGCCAGTGAATGCTTCCCGTGGAGTAGTTGGTGCGGTGGGTGCGTGGATGTGGATAGTATCACCAAGTGTTTCACTGATTGCTGCAATGCCGACTGCCTCGACAAATGTTGCACGGCAATCGGTGACGAATGTTTCAAGCCTTCTAGCAACGGCGGTGAAGGGGGTGGTGATTGGGGGGCTGGTGATTTCGGTGGTGGTGATTTCGGTGGTGGTGGTGGTGAGTGATGAGCGAATTGATTGTTGTGCGGTGGTTGTGAAGGCACGGTTCCTCGGGGAGCATACGACAGAAGTTTGGCCGCCGCCGCGCCGCGTGGGTAAGCATTTCGAACGAGGCTGGGTTCGGGTGCGGAATTATATCGTGCGGCGAATGGCGCTAGTCGCCAGACGACTAAATCCGCATCACCTCGGAAATGGCAATATGGACGTATTTCTGCCAAACGGAACTATGTGCATTATGACGTGAGCCCTGTTACGCATACATTCTTATGGCTCTCAGGGCTCATGTCTTATGCACACAGTTCCGTTCGGCAGAAATTCGTCCATATGTCACGCAAGGAAGACGCGCGGCTGAAGCAAAGTCATGATTTGTCCCAGTCCCTGTCAAGACCTCGTGGGTAGTAATACTCTTGAGAGATGGCATCATCTGCATTTAGACGACGATTGACGAGAATTTCAAACGTGCCCTCGATCATCCGTGCTTTAAACAGGGGTCTGATAGGTTTCCTGCCTTTTCCAATTTTTTCTTGTAAGAGAAACAATAACGGTATTTTCCGTTTAAGGGAATTTCGTAGTAACAAAATCAATTTTCTCCTTTTATAATCCGCCCTCATATTTTTGATGAAAAGAAAAAACACTGATTCCCACTATAAAATAAAGCTGAGCGCCTTCGTATTTCCACTTTAGCAACTACACTCATACTCGTTCGCCAGTGGAGAAACAATCGCGGCTTGGCGGCCGCTGGGACCGAAGCTTAAAGTAGTCGGCTTCTCGTATGGATGCAATGATTTTGAAGCAGGCTGTCGCTAGAGTCCCTTTATACTGAGAGTCAAGACAATGTGAATCCATTTCTGATTGGTTCCCGTATTTTAGGCCTTCACAGTGTCACAAACAGGAATAAAGATTACATTTTCACAGATTGCAAAAATTATAATCTGGAATGGACCAGGGAATTACGGGTTCGGCAAGGAACAAACGGAATGAGAGAAGGAACGGAGAAAGGAATTTGAGAATGGGCCGATCAAAGATTACAAAAAACGTTCAATTTCTGTAATCTTTATTCCCGTTTGTGACTCCATGAGGGGGTGTTGTCTTGACTCTCAGTATAAAGGGACTCAAGCTGTCGCTACTGACGTTAGCGACGCGCATTCTTACGGCAACAGTGCCGTGCTGAGGAGGAACGCAGTATGAACATTCGAGATTTACCAAAGCTCTCTTGATAAAACATGTGTTTTTGAAATGTATTTTGAAATGTGACTTTATGAACATTAAAATTTGCAGTTTTAGTAAAAAAATTTATGTCCAACCTCCATGATTGACTCGATCCATTATGCGCCGTTAGAGGTGCAGCGAAAGTGGCACCTCAACAACAACAGTGCGGTAATTTGCACAATTTCAATCCATATTATGTGAATATACGCCTCAATTAACGTAAAAAATGACCGAGATGTCGACATTAGGTACGCAAAATTTTGATTTCATGAGGGATAGAATTCGATACCGTCGTGCAAAATCGTAACGGGTCAGTTGCGCTATTCACAGAATCGTGTTATGATGCTTTATTGTTGCAGATCAACTAAAAATAATAAGATCCGTCTAAACAGCAACTTTCTGCGTTAAATATTAACCGAGATATCGCGCCTTAAAAAACCCGATTTATGACGTCATCCTCCTCGGTAGTACATACCATGATATGCACTACCGCGGTGGATGACGTCAAAAACAGGACTTTTCAAAGGACGGTATTCCGGTTAATATTCAACGTAGAAAGTTGCTGTTTAGACAGATCTTATTTTTCGCTACTATACAAGAATCAAGCATCAAAACACGATCCTAAGACCAACGCAACCGGCCCATTCCTGGAAATTTGAAAAGTCTAGAGCATGATGGATGTGCGTTTTTCCTGATGTTTGTGTTTACGCACATTATATACTCTACACTCTATACATTATACAGCGTCGGCGCGGCGAATCACTTGCGCCTACAAACCTAACGGGGATACTTCACGCATTCCGCAATGCGTGAAGTATCCCTGTTAGGTTTGTAGGCACCTATGCGCGTTTCGGGCTCTCTGCCCGCCTCGCCTCGCCTCGCCGCAGCGTGCGTCTCATACTACGATGACTTGGTATTGCGATCAAGCTCTTGTATGTGCACGCGCGTGCACATTTCAATCTCCCTCTTGAATTTCAATCACAAAAGATCCTCTTTTTTCTTTTAATGGAAAATTCTGCGCAAACATCTTCTAAAAATACCATTGCATTAATAAAATCTGAGGCTTTACTCAGTCTTTAGGTAGGGGCCGTCCTTAAATTATGTAACGCACTTCATCGGCATTTTTGAGCCCCCATCCCCCCTTCTAAATCTTAATTGTGACGAAGGTCCCTATCCTTTAACACGTAAGAACGAGATGCGTACGCTCTCCTTGATCCTCCTTCCCCAGAGCGCTGCGGAATTTAGGGACGGTTCCTGAAGGAAATGTATCACGGTGGAGGATAATGGAGATGTTGCATGTGTGAGGGATTTGCGATTTGACTGTTGATTCTTATGTAAAAGTTTGCGAGAAATATGATGGTGCCACTGGTGTTCTCTGAAATCAACTCCCAAGCTCAAGTAAAGCTCTCAAGTCGAGGCCAAAATGGAAAGAATATCCCACGCTATCCTGAGAGTCCACATCTACATCAAGACAAACTCTCCATGCAAAGATAGGGAGAAAATACATTGACAGGGCTGCCACTTTATTTGGGGACGTTAAAACTGAAAACACGGCAACCCTGCTAATGTATATGTAGTTGCTCCCTATCTTTGCATGGAGAGTTTGTCTTGACGGAGAGGTGGACTCTCTGCAGGATAGCGTGGGATATCCCCTCCATTTCTGCTTCAACTCGAGAGCTTTTTTTTGAGCTTGGGAGTTGATTTCAGAGAAAACCAGTGGCACCATCGTGTTTCTCGCGAACTTTTACGTAAAAACCAGTAGTCAAATCGCAAATTCCTCACACATACAACATCTCCATTGAACGCCATAAAATGGATTACGTAGCATGGTGTCAACGATTACAGGGTCAACAAACAGTCTTTTTAAGTTTTTGTTGACACCATGATAATCCAAAAATAAAAAATTCTGACTCTTATGAAAGATGATCACGGTGTCAACAATCACGACGTCAACGTCAACGACGTTAATACGGGCATTTTCGGACTTCTTTAGCACCTAGGAATCGAAAAAAATTGGTTTGGTTTGAAGGACAGAACCCACGTTGAGCGGTGTTATGAGCTCAGGAGTGAATTGACGTGATTTCCAGCGAATTGGCTTAAAAAATGAATCCCGTCTACTGTATCTCTTGCGTGCAACAGACCAATTTAAAGTACAACTTTCAGAGAGAAACTTTACTGAGAGCCAAATTGTTGCTAACCTTTCACGCTTTCACCCAGCGCGATGGTTTGTCCATGCATCCTCGTCATCTTTGACATCATCAGACTTTCAGCTAGAGTAATGGGCTTTTTTCGTTTCATTGAAAAAATAAGATGAAAGTCACTTAGGAGAGTCATTAGCATTGACATTGCCGTGCGTCACAAGAAACCTTTGAAAAATCCTGGCTAGATTTAAACTAGCACCATTCCATCAGTGAACAATGGCCATCATTATACATCTTTGTGAGCCTTGTTTCACCGTGAGCCCCGATAAAATACTTGCGTTCACCTCAAGAAATGCAGTGCAAACGGCAAGTGTAGGAAAGAAGTTTAAAAGTAAATAATTTTTTATCTGCTCTTTTTAGTTTTCGTGATAAATTTTTTTTTATTTTCTTTCCTATTCAAATATTTTTTTGGTTCTATTCACTCGTTATAGTAGTGGTATTTTTTTAAATCCACTAATTATGTCTATAACGCGCAGCTTTACCTTTACATAAATGTGACCGTGTGATCGCTTTGTGCCTTTTCAATTATGTTTTTGCAATTTTGCAAAAGTTCAACCTGTGAGCAATGTTATCAATTTATATTCTTTGAAATAAGCAATAAAGAACAAGATTGATCAGCGTGCTGCGCGTATAAAACTCCTAGCAGCCATGCTCCAACCCTCAATTTTCTTCTTATCGGTAAGTTCATGATTTATGCGATACCACACTTTTACTTTAGAGGAGCTTCGATGTCATTCTAAAAATTTTCATGCTGAAATTAATTTTCTTTAATTTTATTAGGAAATTTAAAACTCCTTCTATAACCGATCAATTATGACCTGTCCTATCCTTGGCCGATGAGAGTATACATTCGTACTTTCACCTCATCCAAGATTTTGAATTGGAACATATACAAGGTTCGGCAAATAAACAACCGTACTGTTGTCAGTGTTCGGCTCCTGGTGAAGCTATCGGTGCCTGGAAAAAAGTGATAATCAGGATACCTTTCCACGATTTTCAAGTGCAATATGAACCCATTCAGTCCTTACAGTGTATTGCTATCGCAAGTTTTGTGCGACCACTTTCCTTCTCTTGTCACGGAAAAAAAAGTTACGATGACTAATCCAAATTCGCGAACAAAAAGGAATCAGTGGAAACAAGGCTAAAATACATAAAACTACACGGAACGTTTCGGTGACACCATTATTACCTGCTAAACACGTACAAAAGTAAAAAAGAATTCAAAATCAAAAGAGACCACACCATGCCCAGTAACGCCGTTTACCTATTTCCTTGTTTTGCTTCTACTATTTCCGTTTTGGGCTGCCTGTGTACCTACGTCTTTGTTCGCGATCAACGTTCTGTGATAAAATTTTTGGTAAAAAATGGTGAAAGTCCAACAAAACTTTTTGAAAAACTTCCAGGACCTTTTTAGGAATGTCGATTATTGTAAACGCAAGTGTTTCAGAGGGTTAAGCGGTTTTAAGACGGCAGGGAGTCAATCGAAGATGATTTGCGACGACAAAGAGAGGTGAGACTTTGAAACTTTGCAGTTCCTTCAATATTTTCGTATATAAGAGCACAAATTGTCAGTATGGCATTGATTTTTATACGTTGATGAATGTACAGGATTCACTTCACTAAACTCACGATTTACTGATCTCGTTTTTTCCCCCTAGATACTGTTGACATGCTACTTGGATTCAGAAATTTTGGCAGTAAGCTATCTACAACTAACGGCTGGTCCTCAAAAACCTTTACTTTGGCACTTACAGGTGAGCAACAGGAGTGCTTTAACGCACACATTTATTCAAATTATAACAAAATTACAGTGTTTCGTATAAGCGCCTTTAAATGAAAAGAAATGAAAGTGGCTGTAAGTTGCTCTCAGCAGAGAGAAAAAAAAAATGTGTGGATATTGTAGCATATCAATCGGTCCCATTACCCGCGAAACAGTAGAAAACAAGTAATTAAAAGCAACATTATTTCATCTCTTGTTGGAGTTATGCTGTTTGAAACAGAATCTCAGCCAAGCCAAGACCATCAGGAAGGAATACATGGACTTATCCTTATATTCTAATGAATCTGATGCGTGATCCAGAATTTGCTTTTCTTCTTAATCATATTGTTAGATTACAAGAAAATTCCTGGAACCGTACTTTTCTGAGGGGAAATGTAATCTGGAGAAACCAATACCAAGGGAACCAATATTAAGGGTTACAATGCACTGTGATGCAAGACTGAAGGGAAAGTGTTCAGTGATTGGGTGTGCAAGTGACTGACTCAAATAAGTCGACGGTGAAATCACCAGACCACGTATCTCATTTGCGGTGTTGGAAAATCTCCTCTCCCGTTTCCCTACTTTGACGGAGAACAAATCAATATCATTCCTTGAAGTTTTCACGGAGTTTCCTTCAAACAGAGCAAAAAAATCGGAGAGATTTTGAAGAATTGATGCTGAGTGGTTTTGGAGTTAAAAAATAAAATATGACAGGAGGTCTGCAATGTCGCAAACCGAGATACGTGGTCTGGTGGTTTCACGGTGGTTTCAGGACATTCCGTCAACGATTTTTTGTCCGCGCACCTGTTTTGTCCAGTAGTTTACGTCCACGCGGAAAATAAGCAACAGTGACTTGGTTCAAGCGTTATATTATAGTCTTTATGTAAAATTATATTCATAATATTGAAATGAGAAAATTGAGAGAGAAGGAGGTATTGTTATGGTAAATCATTTTTGAAATGAAATGTTGATTTCTTCTTTTGATTAATCTTTTCTAATTGTCATCGGTGAATATTTGGTTTTATTTATACCCTTAAATTAATCGATAAACTTACCTTATGTATATATATATATATAAATTTATATATATATATAATTTGGGGGGTGTTACTTCATTTTAAAAATATTTACATTTTTAAAACTCGGCAAACATTTGTAAAACCTTTTCCAAGCGATGGTACTGATATTTATCTCAATGAACCGTTGTTGTCTTCAAAGAAATTATACAACACCAGAATAATAGAGGATAAAACCAAGAAGCAAGCAATCTTTTATTTTAACCCATTTGTAAATCGATCTTTAAGAGTCAAATCCGTCCAGTTTTGAGCATTTGGTTACACGTACATCACGCCACAGCACATTAAAAGCATCAAGTGTAAAAGAAAAAATTAAAGTGCTTTGGAAATCATTACATTTGACACGAAAACACCTAAATATTTACAAAACACACATTAGGTTTTCCTTTAATACGTATTTTTTTTTCCATCAATTTTGATGAGAATAATCCATGCAGAGTGTGCAAACATTTCAAAATCATGAGTCGAAAAACGCTGACTCCGTGAGTTTAAATATTTGAGTCAAACACAGCGGAGCGGCGGCGCGTCGTGCTGCCAGCACGTAACGCGCATTGGCGCCTACAAACCTAACTGTGATACTTCACGCATTGCGCAATGCGTGAGGTATCCCTATTAGGTTTGTAGGCGCCAATGCGCGTGTAGCGCTGTTCTCGCCCGCCGCGCCGCGGCGCTTCAAGCAACTGTTTCACAACCTAGGTTTTGTACAGTATCATACGAAATTGAAGGCGCTCCAACATATTAAATATGACAGCCATACTTTAATAGTACGGAGCTTTCCTCGCAAAATAAATCAAGATACTACGGCACAAAAAGGGAGCGGTTGTCCAAAAACTTACCAAGTCCTACCAATCATATTAAATAACTTTTAGCATAATTTTTGAATTTCATTAGAGAAAAAAGTGACTTGATTTAGGCAGAAACATTCTTGAGTATACCGTAACGAAGATTTTATTTTGAGCCAAGAATAAAATCGCTGAGTGAAAATGGGTTTCTGCTTGATGTAAATGACTTTTCTCAATATATAAGCATCTCTTCCTCTTTAAAGAAGCATTATTTTCTTTATTATAATTCATGAGTAAATCTTCTCTGCGGTAAATTTAAGCATATGCCTGTTAGAATCAAGTCACTTCTTCCGCTAATGAAGTAAAAAAATCATGCTGAACGTTATTGAATACAGATCCTAGGACTTATCAACAACCGTTCTTTTCTTGTCGTCGTCACTCGATTTAATTTGCGAGGCAATTTCGTGCTTTTGGAAGATGCCTTCAATCATGATACGTTGGGGTGCCTTCAATCTCATATGATACTGTGCAACGCCTCTGTGGCAAAATAGTAGCGAAGCACCGTGGTACGCTGCGCCGGTGCCACGCCGTCGCGAAGTTATCGTTCTCAGGAAAAATCTGAGAGCCTTTAGCTGAGGCAAATCAAAAGGTTTATCCGGTTCAGGTTTAACAAAATGGGATTTCCATGAAAGACAATTAAGTCCTGTTGCACCAAAGAGGGGTAGAGAGTTTTTCCTCTTAGAATTGACGCTCCCCCATTTTTACCAAAATTACCAATTATATATTTTTCTCCGTAGGACCAAACGAACAAAGAGAAAACAAGCAAACCCTCATTTTTCCAAGACATTATATACATTTTCATCCTGAAAACTCGTAAACCAATATCGTTTGTATTTACTTGTGGACCAATTAACTTGGGTCTCAATTGGTAAGTGGACCGAAATTCCCCTGCCGAAAAAAACGCGTGGACGTAAACTACTAGACAAAACAAGTGCGCGGACAAATAATCATTAACGTAATGTTCTATACCCTTCACGGTAGATATGAAATGATAGAGTTGGAACTGGTAACAAGCCTCAATAGATCTTATTCGATACATCATACATGTGAGATTGTATCGATATCGATTGGTTCAACATGTAAACATAGCCTCAAAAGTCAATTTAGAAAACTGAGGGATTGTTTATTCTTTTGAGCGTCAAATTGTGATGCCGAGTGAAATTGTTAGGAATTTTCTCATTTTCTACTTTTCCAACATAAATCCTAATATTTTTGTGTGAGGTATGTTCTATTGTTTTGAACCGAACGATACATCGCACCATTATCGAATCTACCTTTCCTGCGCCCATTGCCCACATCCCGTACTGTATGCTTAAATCGTACCAATAAACGATGCTCGGCTCTGTTCGTAGATATCGACCACTTGAAATTCGTTGTGAGCCTATCGATGGGTATCGTTCATAAAGTTCGCATTCGATTCCACCACGTAGGCGATTTCACCTCGAAGCACGATTACGAATAGTTATCTTCACGGAAAATGCTTAATGGACTGTGTATAGAATTTCTCTCCAATGACTTTGATAAAAACAAAAGACGATGCGTAAACTGCGATGCACTCAAGGCTTGCATCCAATTTCACCGCGTAGACAACACCTCTATCCGAGAGCTCAGATGAAACCAATAAAATATCCTTTTGAAACCTTATCACATTTCGATGGTGAAACTTTCAAACCACGTACAGTCTCTGGCTTTGATTTCGCTTAGAATGGTGTATGGTCCACCCTGGTGGGTATGGTGTCATCATTCTCCCACCCTGTTAATTTCAGTATTTTGGCCGTATTTTTTAAATGACACGTAATCATATTTCTAACAGCTGTTGAACCTCGTAAGACATTTTTAGGAAAATATGAATATCATGACAGTTGAATGTCTACTGCGATAATGGCTCACTTGGAAAAAAGAAGAAAAGTCTTACACATCTGCTGCATTCTTTTCATGCATGCTTTGATTAAATATGTCCGTAATGTAGTGAGATATCACTCTGTTTTTATTTATTCCACAAAGCTTTGCTACAAAGGACTTGTTTGTATTAATGCACGTTGGCATAATTGTACTTCACACCATATCTCAAAGATGGAGCTACAACTATCACTGAAAACGTTATTAGATTAGAGAATTTTGATTTGAAAGTTTAAAATGATGGAGCTCTCCGAACTCAATATTTTGCAGCGAGCTCATAGCCATTAAGGGTGAAGTGTTTTTTCAGTGACACTGCAACTGAAACAATAGCAAGTTTTTTTTTCTTCACGTTCTAAAACTGGAAAAGGCTTTAAAAGTTCAGAGGAATTTTATTAAACAGATCAAGTCACATTACGTGCGTCATAGGTATGTTGTCTTTTAATCTGAGTAATTCACTCAAGGTCTTTTTTTCATTTTATATCAAAATATTCCACGATCGAATTCAGTATTTTAATCCTTGACGCATGACGACTTGATATGCGGCTCTCGGGAACTTTTTGAAAAAATTCTCATAGGCACATAGGAACTTGATCGATCGCAGAGCCAGTGTGCTGCTTATACGTGCTAAAAACTAGAATAGTCTCATTTTTTCTCGGTGTTTCGTGGTACAGGAAATCTTATTTTATGAAGTTTCAAAATTTTGTTGTGAACCAAAATTTTGTTTTGTGTCTGAAGTGCACTAACTTCACAATCTGCGAGAAATTTGCGTTTTGTGAGCTTGCTCGCGATTTAAAAAGTTTTTGCAGCACAAGAAGGAAATAGTGACAAAACACATCCTTAA
The DNA here is from genome assembly GCF_001854935.1 of Bemisia tabaci. NCBI lineage: Eukaryota > Metazoa > Arthropoda > Insecta > Hemiptera > Aleyrodidae > Bemisia > Bemisia tabaci. The sequence goes on from NW_017547189.1 coordinate 2,449,252, forward strand.
TTTGTATTGGATCATACATCTTTTTCTATTTATCTACAGGTTCGCCGTAATCTACGCAATGCTAACGAAAAGCTTAAAAGAAGAGACTTCGTTGAAAATATTAGACACGATGCGAGCGTTCCAGCAGTTGAAGACAATGTTGATGTTTCTAGTGTTCCAGAAGTTAATGACAATGCGGGCATTTCTGGTGTTTCGGGAGTTGAAATCAAGGCGGAATTTGTAAATGCCGACAATTTTGCGCCTGCTCAAGACAGTTCGGCCGTTCGAAAAGTTGATGACTCAAATATTTTGAGCTCATTTGTCCCTTTCATTCCAAGAGTTAAGATCGATGGGCCACAGAACTTGGATCAAAAATTATTGACCCGTGCGTTGTCCTCAGAGAATGGTACCCAACGATCCTCCTCCAACTCCAAAAACGGTAGAACGCCGACACGATGGTCAAGTTTTCGGAGATCAGGAGAACAGAATTCGAAGAGAACTCCAGATACCAGTATCCAGCGTACCAAGTCGAAAAAACCAGGGGTTTTTACCCGTCTACGCAGCATCCTGCCCAAATCGAGAAGTTACAGAGAATCCGCGTCTCCATTAGACCCTTGTGCGAGGCTCCAAAAACATTTAAAGTCTAAAGGGCTCTCCTGCCCTTGTGCTTGCCACCGTCAACCCTCTTCGGCGAGGAGCTTTCGCCGCCGTCCCTCCCGTCTTCACTTTGGAACCAAAACCAAAACCAAGAGCGGACCTCAGAATTCCAGAACTGTAAATCAGATGAGAGACCACCCAGAGATGAGAAGACAGAGTCCGGATTCCCCGGAAGACCCCTTAGGACCTCTGACCAATTATTTCAAGGAGCGTAAGGAGCGTGAGAGGACACACCGTACAGGTTCCCCGAACTCCTTAGACCATCTGCGCCGTTTGCAAGAGGATCTTGCGAATCGACGTCGGAACCCCCTCCGTCCTAGCGCAACGGATGAATCGAATAGGCACCATCCTCATCAATATCAACATGGAGGAGGACATGGAGGAGGACATGGAGGAGGACATGGAGGAGGACATGGAGGAGGACATGGAGGAGGACATGGAGGAGGACTTGGAGGAGGACTTGGAGGAGGACTTGGAGGAGGACTTGGAGGAGGACTTGGAGGAGGACTTGGAGGAGGATATGGAGGAGGACACGGAGGAAGACATGGACTAGGAAATAGGTTAGATGAAGGAGAATTTGAAGGAAGAAATCATGTAGGATACGGGGCATCAGGGAGTGATAGTGACGCAGGAGGGGGTGACATTGGTGATACAGATGGTGGCGATTGTTGCGGAGATTTTTGCGGCTGGTGCGGGGATGTGTGCGGACAGGCGGGGGATGCAATTAGCGGATGTTTTTCGGCGGCTTTTCAGGGGTGTGCTGAATGCCTCGGCAGCTGTCTCACCGAATGCTGCGATCCGGTATGCCTTTGTGAACTCTGTGTAGATATCTGTTGTGATTTATAAGAATATAAGCTCTTTAGTCACTAAGCAACTTTCGAGGGAATTACAGCTCGATAGTTGTTTTTATAATTTGGGAATGATATACAGGATGACCCTGGGTTAGTGCGCTAGACTTCCGGGATCGATGTGCTTGAATCTATGATAGGCAAATTATGAATCATGTCTACAATTCGACAATGTTTGGATTGAAACGCATTACAGTTAATCGTAAAAAGAAACAAATTAAAACAGGACCAAGGCCGCAAATAATGAAAAGAAACACATAAAATAAAATAAAATAAAAAAACCCCGGGACGTTCCGCAGGGATCACACCCGCATTTTCAACCGGCAAAACAAGAAAATTAAAAGATTTTAATTTTCTTGTTTTGCCGGTTGAGAATGCGGGTGTGATCCCTGCAAAACGTCCCGGGTTTTTTATTTTATTTTATGTGTTTCTTTTTATTATTTGCGGCCTTAGTCCCGTTTTAAGTTGTTCCTTTGTAAGTGTTTCGGGCCGATTAAGTTATTTTTTTTTGTTGTTAATCGTAAATTGTTTTCTCTGGCTTTGATTTCGCTTAGAATAGTGTATGGACCCAGCATCATTCTCCCGCCCTGTTAATTTCAGTATTTTGGCCGTATTTTTTAAACGACACGTTATCATGTTTCTATCAGTAGTTAAACTATGTATACAAATTTTAGGAAAATATGAATATCATGACAGTTGAATGTCTTCTGCTATCATGGCTCACTTGGAAAAAAGAGGAAAAGTCTTACACATCTCCTGCATTCGCTTTTCATGCATGCTTTAGTCAAGTATGTCC
>NW_017547192.1:4092-15852 GCF_001854935.1 Bemisia tabaci
AAGGGAGGGTCCCCCCATCCCCCGGGACCGATCTGCCGAAGCCATCATTGTACCCGGAGTCAAGGGCGTAGGAGGAGAGCCTAGGCCCAGCTTGCGCCAAACCCTGCGACAACCCCACGGCAGGGCTCTGGAGCCGAGAACTGGAGGGCAGGGAGGGCAGACCAGCTACGTCTCGCTCAGCCCTCGAGGCACCCGATCTTATGCGGCCCCAGAAGGGGGCAGCCTACACATGACTCAGCTCCGCGGGTGCGTCGAACCCGATATCCCTAATTGGATAGCTTGCGGTAATTCTGACAATATGCTGTGGACTTTTCAAATATCCCTAGAATGTCCACACAATATTTTGGGGATTTGCAAATATCCCTAGAATATTCTGGGGATTTCGTTTTTTCTTTCGAAAATGTTCTGAGAATGTTTTGAGAATATTCCGGAATATTCTCGCAACATTGTCAGAATATCTTGAATTTGCCTCGAAATATTATCAGAACGTTCTTAGAATATTAGGCTGCTAACTGGGGAGCTGTTGTTGGCCCGGTTTGGATGTGGGGATAGACACGTCGAAGCCGCGTGTTTGAAGATCTTCCTCACACCGCTGACACCCTCGATCTAACACAAAAATATCTCCACGCTTGAAAAATGTTTCAAACCAAGGAGTGCTCATGCAACATTTCATGATATCTACATCAGACGCACTGCCTGCCCAAAATCGGTCGGGTCCTAAAACGTTGACTATAAATCCATGACTGGAAACTACCAACATTGGTTTCACGTAGTTTGTTTTTTTGTGACCGCTATAAGTCACTTTTTGAAATTGAAAGTTGGTAGACTTGTTCAAATAAATGTAAGTCCCATCCCATATTGTCAAAACTTTATCGTTTCCTCGGTCGAAGTTATGTAAAGCCCGGGAAATGTCGGACGTTTGGTCTTTCACCGTTTCACGAGTTATGTTGTCCAGAGATCTGAGAACAAAAGATTGATTTGAATAATCTCGAGTTAGCGAAATGTATCGACTCACGGTACTTTGATGGACTCCTATCAATGCAGCAATTCTAGTTTCAGAAAGTGCTGTGTACATGTGCATTAAATATACACCCAAAAGTAAGGTGCTTTTCTTGGGATTATCAATATTCACAAAAGTTGCCAGTTCGTTGAATTCTGACCTTTTCAACCCTGTCCAAGTCTCAATTTTATCCGTTTCATCGAAAAAACACTCATCACAGTCCTCATTTCGTTGAGCACTCGCGGTCACAGCCTCACGAAGATTGTCAATTAATTGAACCCACTCGTCGGGTGTAAGAGAAGCGTCTTTTGTACACTTTCCATTTAAAAGGAGATTCAAACTCGGCGCGATAAATTGACCATTTTCGACATGGCATCTACAACATTTGCTGGTTTCCGGTATAATAATGCGATTTTTAATTAACGTACCTATCAAACCGTAAATCACGCGGGATTCGAACGAGGCCGCAAGAATTTGAACACCCGAAAATACAATACTTCGCCTTTTTAATAGTACACTTGATAGGAAGCGATATTTTAGACGAATCTTGATCTGATGGTACACTTTTTGATCTTTTCTGATCGGACTTATAACACTTAAAACAAAACCACGAGTTATCGGAAAAAACACTTTTTCCCTTCGCGGTTTTTTCTCTAAAGGTCGACCGCACTTGTGACAATTTTCACTGATCTTTTCCACGGAAAGAGACATGATTCAACGCTTTTCCGAATTACCGACCGCGCATCCGAAGTAATACTAAGGTGCACAGGTGCATCTGATTTCAACCGTGATGTTATCGTGTTATCAGTTAAAACTGCATCGAGTGCGTATCAAGATCTATCGGCCTAGGTCCCTTGCCAAATCTGATTATCAGACCAGCTGGGCGATTTCAACTTTCAACTTCGATATCTCGATTTTGTCGGGCAACACTGCCGTTGCCAAGCTATACAAATAAGTACCGTCGATTCGATAAATCGATAGTATCAGTTACATGATACGGCTGCTTAAGTGCATATCTGTAGCTGGACGTGATTAAATGAGTACTGCATTGTTTCTGTGATGGTGGTGGTTTTCCGTGAAAACCGGCAACCTTGCTACTGCCTGAATTCCTAAAAATCATGTGAAAGTTTCAAAAGAGCGTAAAACATGAACTGACTTTTTGTATTTTGCTCGGTACAGGCGATGCGCTTCAACGCGGAGTCGTGAAACGTGCGGGAACGAGCGTCAAAATCGGGCGTCGGGCTTGTTGTCGAAATTTTAAATCGCTGTAACTCGGATTTCCTAAGCCTCTCAGAAAAGTATAACATATCAATAAATGCGGAATCAAACGAACAATAATTCTGACAGGTTTTTATTCAATCCCCACCAACTACAAACAAACTTTTAGGCGATAACGTGATTTTTAATAATTATGAAAATTAAAAAAGTGGCCAAAACTTGGCAACAGTGGACTCAAATAAAATTTTATTCTACATAGGTCGATAGAGCGTAATTTTTTGCGTTTTTTGGTATAAATACGAGCCCTGTAACTGCATTTTTCCGAAAGTTATGGATGTTTGAAGGTTGCGACTTTAAAAAATGGCAACGCTGTTTCCCTACGGTTTTAGCCTAAAAGCAGCCAGATGTAGGCCCAAAATGACCTATACAATCATCCCACAAAGTTTCGTACAATCCCCGTGGGGTCACTTTTTGGCCGTTTTGCATAACCCTCTTTTCATCGCGGACACCAGAGAAGCATAGAGAAAAAAAAGGAGGTGTTTGCATTTCGGGCATCTTGGAATTTTTCATAGAGTATCTATAGCTTTGATGACGTCATTGGGTACAGCGACGTTTTTATCCTGTCGATTTTCTTGGAAATGGTGTAATTTAAGGGAAAAAGTCATTCTATAAAAAGTGCTTGAAATTAAATAAAGAGTTGATTTAAGTAAAAAAATCGGACATTATGGTCCGTTTTTACAGCGTCAACATAACCCTCAACGAGCGTCTTGTTTACATTGATGACGTAGGTGGGTACAAATCCTCAAGATGCAAACACCTCCTTTTTTTTCTCTATGCCAGAGAAGTGCCGCTGAGAGAATCGGACAATCAATGTTCGCCAGAATTAAGCCGCGCTGCGCTCGAGTTCCCAAGCAGTCACTTATCGAAGTACTAACTACGCCCGACGTTGCTTGCCTTCGGTGATCGCCCGAGTGTCGCTGCCACTCCGCCACGGTCGCTTGCGTGGGGGAGGTGGCTAATTTAGTACCAATAAACGTCCCCAGATCTGATTCAATGATTAGAAGCAATGATATTCTTGCAACTTTGTACATCATTCAGTTTCTCAAAGAAGGATACGAAAATAATATAAAGTAGATCAAGTTTTTGAAAGAGAGGAGTACGAACAACACATGAAAAAAATAAAATAAAATATGGACTGATAAATAGTTATTAAAAATGAACATATTAAAACGAAATAAGATAAATAAATAATATAAATTAATGGAAAATTAATAATATTATTAATAACTTATTACAATATATTATATAATACCTATTATATAAGGTAAAGACCAGTCACGTGACGTCCTTACCAGTTTGCGAAGAAGGCAGCGATATTCAAATTTTAGCCAAATGTAAGGACCGGGAACAATATTGAAGTTGGAACATGTTCCAACTTAATTGCAACAAGTTCCAACAATGATACCTCCTTCGGGGGAAAGAGTAGGCAATCTACACGTCAATCTATTAGTTGCAAGAATTCAACGATTTTGTTGCAAGTTCTTGCAACCTCTGCTACTTGGGACATGATATAAACATGTCATCACCATGATATCAACATGTTACCAATATGATATCAAACACTGTAAAAAAATGTCCAAAATGCTTAATTTTAGGCGCGCTGCACATTCCAAGGCTTAATTTTCATCGCGGACACCAGAGAAATGACGCTGAGAACCCGCCAATCAATGTTCGCCGGTATTACGCCGCGCTGCGCTCGAGTTCCCAAGCGGTCAGCCGTCGAAGTACTAACTACGCCCGACGTTACTGAACTTCGGTGATCGCCCGAGAGTCGCTGCCACTCCGCCACGGACGCTCGCGTGGGGGAGGTGGCTAATGTAGCACTAATAAACGTAATCAGATCTGGATCAATGATTAGAAGCAAAGATATTCTTGCAATTCTGTACATCATTCAGTTTCACAATGAAGGATACGAAAATAATGAAAAATAGATCAAGTTTTTGAGAGAGAAGAGCACGAATAACACGTGAAAAAAATAAAAGAAAATATGGACGGATAAATAGTTATTAAACATGAAAATATCAAAACCGAAATAAGGTAAATAAATAACACTGGCCAACATGGGTTCTGTCCTTCGAACCAAACCAGTTTTTTTCGATTCCTAGGTGCTAAAGAAGCCCGAAAATGGCCTTATTAACTTCAGGAAAATTTTCTGGTGCTCAGGGCGCCGCCATTTTGAATTTTTAAAAATTGAGAAAACCTACGATCAGTTTTTTGGATATATCTCCTCAACGGTTAATTTTACGGAAAAAAAAAACAAAAAAAAACCAGCAGAAAGTACAACAAATTTCCTACCTAAATCACCCTCCTTTTTTTTCTTACCTTATTAATTTTTTGGTCGTTAAATTAACGTTTTCGTCACAAATTAGTTTCATAAAGGCGCATTTTTGCTGATTTTTGGAGAAACTTCGGTTCATATCTCCAGTCACGATTATCTGAAAAAAAAAAAAAAAAAAAACTGTTAAGCTCCTTGAAAAATGCGCAAAATCTACTTCTAGAAAACGTAGAACAGCAGTTCATCAGCTCCGCCCTTAAAATGTAATTTTTTCGACCATTTTCCTTAGAATCAAGAAAAAAACCCTAATAACGTGACCCGAACTGTGTGAAAAGGTGGCAAAATAGTGCTAAGTCCACACTATTTTGAAAACAAAACCAAAAAGTTCCAAAATTTTCAATTGGAGTAAAAAATGTTGACCTCTAATGGGTAACCAGTGCGGCAGTACATTACTGAAGGGGAAGAACGTTCAGCTCAGGCAATGGACCACTAGACAAGGTACGAATTTAAGCAATCTGGTACATGTTTCTTAACCAGAATTTCACGTAAAACACGATTCGCGCAACGAAAATCACTGAAACTAACTCCTAACGAAGATATTATCGTTTTTATTTCACATTGGTTACGAGGAATTTGAACTGCCCGCTCTCAAGAAACTCAAAGCTCTACGTGAGTCAAATCGCTCACTACAACGGTTTCAGAAAGCTTCTCAATCGAGCAATGTTCATTTTCCACCATGTGTTGTTCAAACTATAGGTAAGCAATTTGCTATAGCTGAGCCAAAGCGTCAAGATTGAGGTTGCCAGATTTTTATACAGCAGAGACTGTCATAATAACATTCAGTGCGCGATGTGAATCACGTAGAGAATTGAGTTTTCATGAGCGGGTGGTTTGAATTCACGTATCAAGAATCGTTAAATATCTTTGGAAGGAGTTGAATTCGGTAATTTTCGTTGTGCGCGTCGTATTCTACGTGAAATTTTAGTTACGAATCATGTATCAGAACGCTGAAATTCGTACCTTGTCTAGTGGTCCATTAGCATTAGAATATTAAGTTGAGGTCACGGCAAGAGATCTATAATTTTGGGTCTTTTTATAAACGTTCTGCACCTGCAGGACCGTGGCGTAAACTTTTAGGTAAGGATGTTGTCGGCGTCCCTACCCCCCCCCCCCCCCCCCCCCCCNGCCCCACCGAGAGAAGGTTGCGGGGAAGGGGGGCCTCTCCAGAAAATTTTGAATTTTAAGAGCGAATTTTTTCTCTTTCTCGTTTTCTCGTTTCCCCCGTCCATTTTCCCTTTCGACTTTTCGGCGCCCCCCTCTAGGGTGTACCTTATTTTTGAGGTTTGCGGAAATCAAGTTGGTCAATCCCTAAAAAGTTTCTATGTAGTCTCTACATGAACCCCCTAAAAGGAAAACATGTTTAAAAAATTTTAACTCGTGTCTCAAAGGGCCCTAAAGGGCCTAAACCCAAAATTCAAAAATTTTGGCAAGCGACATATCAATTCTAAAGGAAAATTGTACGTTACGTCCCTTTGGGCCCTTTAGAAGAAAACTTCGATGAAAGAAAATTGCCCTAAATATGGGAAATTTTTAAATTTTTATGAGGAGTGGAGGCGCGTATCGAAAAATGCTAGCCGTCGATCGCTCCCACATAGCACAGAATCTTATGTCAATACTGATACATATTGTTGGATGTTGACATGATATCACCAACACTAATGCAGTATGATATTAAGATTGTCGGTTAAAAGGTATACCGCGTCAGCATGAATATACCACTGATACCTTCAATATATCAAACAACAGTATTGAGTCAATGCTGACGAGGTAAAAAAAAAAAAAAAATAACGCGAAAAGAAATTAACACGAAAAAATGAGAAAAAAATATAGGAAGAAAAAGAAGCCTAGGAAAACACGGTGTTAATCAAAGTTATGATGAAAGTCGAGCCGCGCACTGATGCTATGCATGCTATAACAGCCTTAACAGGCGTGATTTTAACCCGAAACACCATCAGCTCCCTGTGGCTCAATGGCAGAGTACTGGGCTAGGGATTCCGCGGTTCGGGTTCAAATCCACCCGAGGGCGTCCGGGTATATTACGCTACTAAACGTCGCAGGACATCAAGTAGGTGGTTCATAATATTCAATACTTGTATACTTGTGTAATTCATGTTTCAAATGTAATACATTTGTAGTACCATGAAAATGACGGTCATCGTCTGAACTTTCATATCTACTTGACAGAGTGCGCTGAGTGTACAGACGTGTCAGTGTCAAAGTAGTAACGCATACATATTGTCGGTGTCCTGCAGTGTTCTGATGACCTTGTCATAACCCTGATTTCCATATGAAATCAACCTTTTCGGCCAATACTGTAACAATATTTTGACAGCTCCAAATCAGTAACTAATAAATACTGGTTAGTAGTTATTTCCTCTACTGGTACCAACTGACACTCATCAAATATCTGGAGACTTTGAACTGGTATCAGTTGGTATCAGTGTAACCTCTATTGGTGCCAACTGTTACTCATCAAATATCTGTAGACTTTCGACTGGTATCAGTTGGTAACCGTCGATATCAGTTAAAATCAGTTAATATCAGTTCATTTCCGCTACTGATTATAACTGATATCAACCTATCATTTTTACCAGGGACATTGCTTTATGCAATGCTTTAGATATCATGGAAAATGAAGAGGATACATTTTCTGGTACTGCAATCCCACCACCCTCCCTAATTTCTTGCTTTAATCAAACATGTGATATTAGCTTATCGAAAAAATATGGTTTGTGACTAGGCCACCCGGCTCTGGGGCCCAGCACACAATACAGAATGAAGTTCTGAAAGGAAAACTACTGAAAGAATCTTTTGGACGAACAGAGGCACGGCCGGAAAGATACACGCACTATTTAAAAGGATTTAGATATGGTTGGGGGACTCGTCCCCCAACCTTTCAAAGATAATACTCACATCGTGAAAACAGTCCCAGGCTTCTCGACCTGACAATGAGTCGAATCTACAACTGACTCCCCAGCGGCTCAGGGCACGCCATCTCTGATTGGTCGATCCATCATCATTCGGCAACTGCAACCAATCAGAGATGCCCCGTCCAATACCACTTAGGAAGTGTCGCCCTCTGGCGAAACTACCAGAAAGCCATTCTCTCTGATACATTACCGTGCTACAGGTTTTAAGCGGGATTTGAGTACTAGAAAATGTAAGTGGGTAAGCCAGATTGAACCTCTTGAATAAAACTTTCTAATTGATGCCGCGTCAAATGCATCAATGAAAAGGAGGGTAATTGAGTCGAGTCTTATTGATACATCCAATCTTCAATGATTTCATATAAAAAGAAATAACTTACTTTCTTCCGTTTGCGGGACTCATAAGCGAGCTTGAATTTTTCCTGTCTGGAATCTCTCTCCTGGGCGCGAGCTTTCTTCTCGTCTGCTCTCCTCTCCTCTTCTGAAAGAATAGTATCCTTTACTGTAGATATTAGGCATTTTCGTTCAGGTTTTCCCTGAAGAATCGAAAATGCTTTATCCTCTTCATTTTCCATGATATCCAGAGTATCGTATAAAGCAATGTCGAATAACACGTCGATTTTTGCCGTAAAATCAGTCTCCAAATTCTCTTGAACTAGCGATCGACGGCTAGCATTTTTTGATACGCGCCTCCTCTTCTCATATAAATGTAAAACTTTTTAAAAACATGGACACTATGTATCACAGGGATTCTACATTTTTCATTCCATGTTGGAATTACCAGATCAGAGGTTTTCCTCGCACTGCCATTGACATTCATGTGCAAATAACATTTCACTTGGTAGAAAAACACTTGGAGCACTTCTCAAATTTAGGGCAATTTTCTTTCATCGAATTTTTCTTCAAATTTTCTGATTAAATTTACACTAATCGCATTTGATCGCGTAAAGGGCTTACTATTCGACAACATCGTACATATCTTTCTAATAAGTCAAATACCAGTGGTTTCCGGTATCTTCCGGTGGGTGAGAATTTTCTATTTTGATGATGAACAGGTATGTTGACAATAGCAGTTTTAATTTCCCGGAGATTTTCAGGGCTGTTCAGTTACGGCAAATTTACCCCACTTACGCTCCTAATCGTACAAACTACATATGTATTTGTCACCCTTTTCATTACTCCCTTGAATGACTCATATTTCCTCATCTATATTGAAAAAGTATAATGCATTTTCATTATGGATAGAAAATGTGGATGCTTTTCCACCGGATATCCCCCTGCCACCCCACCACCCGTTTCTCTACGCCGGTGTAATGCGGCGATGCGCAACCCTGCTCTGCGCGCGCGCTCAGCGGCCAGCCGGCCGCGCCGCGCCCCGCGGGCCCATAGCCTCACGTCGCCATTCGGCCGTTTGTGACCTTACGCTTCAAGATACGCCAAAACGGACGAAATTTCTGAGCAAAGGGCAGTAACGTGCAATTTTTCTTCAGAATTGATATGTCGCTTGCCAACATTTTTTAATTTGGGTTAAGGCCCTTTGAGGAACGGGATAAAATTTTTTTTAAAATTTTTTCCTTTTAGGGGGTTCATTTAGAGACTACATAGAAACTTTTTAGGGGTTGACCATCGCAAAACTCAAAAATAAGGTACACCCTACCCCCCTCTCATCAGCGTCTGGGGCAACCGCTCCATTCGCTCATCCGACGCCTCGGGCGCACCTGCAAGACGGCAAGTTTTGTACTGGAACTCATTAGAGCTCAAAATTTTGGAACTTTTTGGTTTTGTTTTCAAAATTGTGTGGACTCAGCACTATTTTGCCACCTTTTTACACAGTTCGGGTCACGTTTTTAGGGTTTTTTTCTTGATTCTAAGGAAAATGGTCGAAAAAATTACATTTTAAGGGCGAAGCTGATGAACTGCTGTTTCACAGGATTAAGCCAAGCTTTGAAACTTTTGATATACGTTTTCTAGAAGTATATTTTGCGCATTTTTCAAGGAGCTTAACAGCTTTTTTTTCAGATAATCGTGACTGGAGATATGAACCGAAGTTTCTCCAAAAATCAGCAAAAATGCGCCTTTATGAAACTAATTTGTGACGAAAACGTTAATTTAATGACTAAAAAATTAATAAGGTAAGAAAAAAAAGGAAGGTGATTTAGGTAGGAAATTTGTTGTACTTTCTGCTGGGGTTTTTTTTTTTTTTTTTTTCGTAAAATTAACCGTTGAGGGGATATATCCGAAAAACTGATCGTAGGTTTTCTCAATTTTTAAAAATTCAAAATGGCGGCGCCCTGAGCACCAGAAAATTTTCCTGAAGTTAATATGGCCATTTTCGGACTTTTTTAGCACCTAGGAATCGAAAAAAACTGGTTTGGTTCGAAGGACAAACCAAAACCCGAAATTTGTTGTGCTGTGTAAAAAAATTTAACGAACAATGAATAATATTAATAATTCATTATAATATATTATCATTTATTATATTATATATATTACATTATGATTTATCATATCAATAATATAAACTCTTAATACTATTTAATAATTTTTATAATTACTTTCTGGTCCCATCTTAATTGAGGAACATTCTATTGACTTTAAGCCGCAGATATAAATGAAATTTTATTCAATGCACAAATGAGTTTAGAAAGTAAAATAGATAAAAAAAAGTCCAAAGAAAAATTTTCTCACAGAAAAAATATCAACATGGATTTCTAAAATTGATAAGGCCACAAAGCAAGGATAAGAAAAGCGTCTTTTAATATGTCTATGTATCAACACATACAATAATAAGACGCCAACCGAACGTTTCTGACTTTCTCCGAATATATACTGAAAGTTCGGTGCGAATATCAGAATGATCGGTTTCCGTGACCTTAAAAGTTTCGTTAAACCTTAACGAACTCCGTTGGTCGTGCGTTCCAAACGCCGTAATGCCGTTCGGTTCACAAAACCCAATACTTAAGTTCGTGCCACCGAACAACCATACACGAAAGGGTTCGGTAAAAATCACCGAACTTTTTGGCGCGTAAACGTAGTATACCGCCTTTGCGATCGTTTCGACCCCCCACTCGATACATTAACGGAGTCCCTTAGTTCCTTATCGGAAAATGACCACCACGAACTTCTGAGATTTTCCAAAGCGTGTAAAAAGTTTACTTATCGATCGATAATTATGATTTAAAGTTTTTTCTCATTCTGGGGCTTTCTAGTTTATGTGCAGTGAATACCAAGAGTCTACGTTACTTGTTTTTTTTTTAAAAAAAAGCCTAAGAATGCTCCGCGCTAATTTAAAATAAGCATATATAAGCAAAAGCAAGCGAACTGATTCGAGGATCGCTGAGCAGTCCGGCACTCTTGGAATGAGAATTTCACTCCTCCGTTTTGTTCAAAACGTTGCTTTGACGGATCTCCACACCCCTGTTATGCTTTCCAAAATTTGGTACCACTGCTCTGATAGCCAGGGCCAGCCAGGGCAGCCGTAAGCGCAATCTGTGATGAGCCTTGAGACTCATTAGACCATTTGCTAAACGTGGCTCATACAGGAATTCACATAGCCCTCTCTTCCCCACGCTCCTGATCACTGCGTCGGCCTCCAGACGAACAATAGCTGATGAGGGTCGCCAGGAGCGGCCTGGATCCTCAGTCTCTCGCCCAATTACTTACGCTTAATTAACCATTTCACCGTCACGTTAGGATTCATCCATATTTCAAAAAAAAAAAAAATTGTTTTGCGTGTATTTAGCAATTTTTTCCTTACTCTCCGTTAAAACACGAATTAAAAGAGGCCTCATTCATAAAAATCGGCCAAATAGAAGAGAAGTTACAGTATTCGAAATCCGAAGAAATCAACGAAACCTCGATTTCTCCATACAAAAAATAAAATGAAGGGGAAAAAAGAAATATACAAATTACAATTAATTATAATTGACCTCAGAATTTTTCGGGATTGAAAATACTTACATATTATTGTTTTATGAAAAATAAATGAACCCAAAATGACTATAACATATTGACTTTTACATATTTGCACTCACAAAATTGATTCATAAATTCTATGAGTGGGTACATCAACCCGGTATATCAAGTTTCTGCAATTATTTACGGCAAATCGGTCGATTTTCGGGATGTAGATTGCTTACTTTCAATTCATGAATGAATTAAGCATGGACATGATTGAACTTCTTTGCATGGAAATACGTTTAAAATAACAAAAGCAAGAC
>NW_017547192.1:40125-55780 GCF_001854935.1 Bemisia tabaci
ACTGGAGCAACTTTGACATCATTTTCGGACTCAGCGTTAAAAAACACATGAAACACACCCGTCACATGTTGAGGTTCATATCTTGAAAATTGAGTTTTCCCCGGAAAATCCTCTTTTTATACAAGAAAATCGATTTTCCGGAAAATCCTGATGAACTAGAGAAAAATGGATAGCGTTTTCGGACTCGGCGTAAAAAAGTACCTACGAAACACCTACCATATGATGAGCTTCTTTTTCAGATGCAGACGCACGTAATTATTTGAGTTTTATCACCGTCATTTTACCCTTATTTAGCGCTTTCCGGGTGTTTCAGTTGTTTCGCCGCTATAACGAGGGATAAAAATTTTTTTTGAAGTGTCCAATACATGTTTCCCCACTCAATTTTTCCTGCTGAAGCCGAATATGACCTCAGATTTTTTCTAGAAATTAGACATTTTTCGAAAAATGGATTTTTCCGGAAAAAAGTGTTTTTCAATGTAAAATCCCATATAAAAAAGATGGCTCTGTCGGCACGGGTTAATATTATCTGATTTGGCTGAAACTTGGCAGAGAGTGTTTTTTGATCAAATGGAACAGTTCTAGGGGGTAAGACCAAAAATATTCGCAAAATAAATTTTACTGTGTATAATTGGGCCACCCTAACCTACATAGGTCTTTGATGAATCTCACAAAATCTGAGGCAAGTGCATGTTTTCGAGTTGAAGCACAGTTGTGAAATCAGAGGCAGATTCGATTAATGCCAGTTTCATGGGTGAAAATCGTTGCCAAAGGATAGATGAAACCAAAAGAAGGCAAAGAAAGGTTTTGTTATACTCTCCTGGGTCATATTAATACTGCTCAATGGTCAAATCAGAGTTGCTATGCGAAATTGTTTTCTACATCTACTTCCGGTTCATTTCAAGTGAATTTTTCTCAATCATTTGATCGGCTTCCATGAGTTGAACCTTTTTTGGAGCATCCACACCAACTTTTACGTCATCTCATCTCATATCAAGGGTCTCATACAAGGAAAATTCAAGTGTTGAATAAAGTAAGAAATTAGAGATGAGAAAACGAAAGATCTGCAGTTCAACATACCTACCTACATACAAATTGCAAATAACATGTCTCGAACCATTTAGCCGCCCATGAGATCCCTTCGAAGGTTTGTACTGATCCTCCAGACGCCAAAAATATTTTCTGCTTATTCTGCCAAAAATTTGTATCAATGATTTTTATTATAAATACCTTATTTTAATCCTATAAACGCACCAAAAGATTCGGTCATAAATGGTTTGAGTCATTTTCCAACACAAAAGACTCACTGAAGTAGTTTCTACTGATCCTTTGAAAATCGAACCTATCAAAAATGTTCGGTTCCCTCCATTTCTTCGCCAAAAATCGATAATTTTCCGTACCTATGTTTTTGCTTTCAAAAGATTATAATGTATCCCTCAAAAAGCGCCTATACTTGATATTATGAAATATGTATGTTAAACTATTCCAAAACATCGTAGGCGCACCTTAAAGAAGTTTATACGTACCAGTACCTCCAAACGTACCAGTACTATTTGCTCACTCCATTTTCTCGCCTGAAATCGAATTTGCTGAGGTCTTTTGCGCTGGTAAAATTTCCTTAATGTGAAAAATTGCTTTTTCTACTCTTCATCCTTATTTTTTCCCCGTACAACGAGGTAAGAGGCGAAAAGAAAAAAAAACGAAATTTTAAAGGTCCAATTGAATCACCTTAAATTTTGTTCTTTTGAACTTTGCCCGAGATTTGGGGACTTCAAAACACAATGTTGAACTAATTTTGAACTTTCCGAGGTAATGTTTTCGGGCAAAGTAAAAAAAAATTAAGGTGATTCAATTTGAGCGCTTAAATTACGCTTTTTTCTTTCTTTTTTTTTAAACTTTTTCCAAAGTTTGGGGACTTGAAGACGCAATGTTGAACTAATTTTGAACTTACCGAGATTTGGTTGAGACAAAATTAGGGAAAATTGGCTCATTTCGCGGGAAAATCCAATGACCTTCGAACTGACGTATTTGGGGGTCCAACCCCCCCCCCCTAAAATTATTTTGAAGTGATTTCTGTGATTTTTACCTAAAAGCGAACACAGTTTGGTAAATTTTCCAGGTTTATTTCTCTACGATAATTTGAGCCGAGGTAATGATTGTATGAAAATAGGTCAAATTTGACCTTTGACCTATTATAACTCGGTTAAAAATAAACATATTGATCTGCAGTTTGCGCCTAAATTCTTAGTTTTTAATGGTCTTTTCAATTGCGTATCACAAAGTAGGGGTTGCCATTTGAAAAAAAAAGTTGGGGACCCCTCGCGCCCTCTGAGGGAGGGGCAAAAGTTTTGACTGCCCTAGAAGATGGTCTCCTTTGAGTTAGAAACATTCATAAAGTTTGGTTTTCTTTTATCCCTAACCGTTCAAAAATTATCCGGGGGAGGGAGGAGTACGGATTTTTGAGACACCCTGTATGGAGCAACCAAAATATTAAGCTCTCAAAGACCCTTTAGAGAGAGAAAGTGAAATTAACTTTGAGGGGGGGAGGCTTCAATGGTTATATAGCCCTCTCTCCCTCGCAAAATTATATTAGCGTCCGCGTGTCAATGACAAACATTGAAAGTCTCCTTAAAAAGTAGTTTTTTTGCGTTAATTTAACTATTTTCGTGATCATTATTTGGGGCAGGAGGAAGGATGTACCCCCCTCCCTCTACCACCTCCCACGAGAGGTCACATAGATGTATTCTCCGAACAGACGCTACATGTTTTCATTTTGCCGTCCATTTTTGCGCATGACGCTACTTAAAGGAAGCGACCGATCTCAACGGTTTTTGTAAGGCGGAGAGACTGGCGGACCTCCTTCCCCGCTCCCTCTACCAGGCGTTAGGCCGCTCCTCAAATGAAAACTTCATACTCTATCATTTCAAGTATGAACAATTATACGATATTACCAACCTCCTCCTCGTTATTGGCAAGAAATTGCGTCGAAACGGTCATTTGAGTGGGAAGTTGAGATATTTTGACATTTAGGCCTCCCATTTTGGGATTGTCGAGAGTCATGGCCAAAGTTACTCATATATTTTCTGAAACGAAATTTCAGGAGCTTTCAGATTTGTTGAATGCAGTTTTGCTCTAAAATCTAGAGTTTTCGAGAAAAATGGGAAAATTCGCTGAAAAGTCGGAACTCTGAGCGGTTGAGGGGGCTTTAGGGGGACCTTATGCCCCTCTCCCACCACGATGGAATTCGCGTGGACAAAGAAATATTATCTACTAGTCGAGAGCTTCAATATAATCACCATCTTCAAAATTTCCACGAGGAGGAGGAGGGTATACCACTTGCTGGCCCATGGTCCACTCGTAAGACTCCTTGAGCTGGAGCCAAACTTACACCCCCCCCCCCCCCCCCCNGAAGTAGGTTACGTAGTACTGGAACGGTCCTCTTTTGCGGCCTAAGTAGAATGAAAGGTACCATGAAAAATACATGGTACCAAGATGGTAAAATAGTTTGTTTTTGTAGTTATTCAGTCTTTTGTATGCTACGATCGTATGATAGGTTCATTTTGAAAAGAGCGTGGGAATACGACGGTAACGAGGAACTTCTTCCTCATTGGTCGTATATCTAACCAATCACACGGATGATATGAGAAAATGGTGATCATTAATTTATCATGCGTCCTCGGTGATAGTAATCGTTGTTAAAAGAATGTGCGACGAAACAGGCCACAGTACGTTTTAAACGCTTTTAATGCGGTCAACATATAACCCGCGATTTTTTTGCGGAAATGTGAACTAGAAAGCCTACTGATTGAGGAACAACAAACCGCAAAATCTGTAGATCGGCCGTTTTCGAAAAATGCTATTTTTCGCTTTTTTGGCGGGAATTTCGGGTCAAGGTGCTAAAAAAGTCAAGTTAGACTGTTTTTGTGGCTTGTAAATGCTTATCCTATACATTTTCAATCAAGTGCCATTAGATAGCTATTCGTGCGTATTGCCCAAAATTCATATCCTTAAATCCACGACTTTCGAGGGTTTTTGGGGGGGGGGTTAATGAAGGAGAAATTCGAAAAAAAGAGGGTTAACCCGGAACAAATTGCTTAACAAATTTTTCCCATGTAAACGTCTTCAGGAGGTCCTATTAAACAACATACCCAAAACCACGGCTCGATCCCAGAACACCCTCCCAAATTGGCTAAATTTCAAAATGGTGCGGCCATAATGAGGCCTCTGGGAGTTCGATTTATTCGATTTATTTACACCAAAAATGGAATTTTCCAGGGAGATGCGCTCAGCCCTGGTAAAAATGGCAAGTGCTCAGATCAGTAGCACTTGCCTTTGGAACAGACCTAAGCACTGATGTCAGTGCTGCCGGGCGCTGATCTGCTACCTCAGTGTTAGGTCTGTTCCAAAGGCAAGTGTCTCTGATGTAAGTGGCACTGACCTAAGTGTCTCAGACGTAAGCGGAGTGGAAACTCCCAGAAATACTGTACAGGCAAAAATTTCGTTAATTACCGATCTGCCAGGTATTAACATACACTTAACAGACTTGACAGTCACTATTTGACAATCAGGGAGGGCTGCTGTGAGTTTTCAATCCCAAGCAAGTATCACAATCTTCAGGGGACATCGCTCGTTCCCATGCGGTCTCCAATCTAAGTACTAACTACGCCCGACGCAACTTAACTTCGGTGATCGTCCTAGCGATTGAACCACTACACTACCTGCGCGTGTACGTGTTAGGGGCGTAATTTTACCATTTCAGGGCCCCCATTGGGGTAATTTTGCCAGCAAATGATGATTTTGTCTTTGAATGTGAATCCGATACTTAATTTTTCTATTATTCTTTTTTAATCAATCAACATGTAAATGAAGTTTTGTAAGTTACGTTTCTTTGAAAAAAAAATGGATCGCACTAAAATTCAAAATTAAAGCTAATGATGCAAAAAAATAATGAAAGTTGAAATTATACAAAAAATATAAATTAGCAGATACAAAAATTGAAAGTAAAGGAGTAAAAAAGTTAGAAAAGAATTGAAAATAAAGTAGGAAAATTTTAAAAAAAAAATTGAGACTGAAACATTTTAAAAACAGTTAAAACTGAAAAAAATTAAAACCAAATTGAAAACTATTTTTTTTTATAAAAAAATAATAATGCTTAAATAAATATATCTAAATACATATTTTAGCGGTGATAATATTTTTATCGATCTCATTTATTGTTGTGTTTTAATTATTTAAGTGCCATCTTAAACGAAGAGGGTAAAACAAATTATTCAAGAGTGTGGCTACTTAAACTAGTTTTCCTTCCCTCTTAGAAAATCCCACCTTCTACAAAATATGCCTCTCTGAAAGATAAAGTTTGTGGTCCCCGTGTCCCGAGGAAATATTCCCCCACGAAAATGAAATAGGGTGGGGAAAGGGGGAGCCATCTCTACTTTTTGGGAGTGAGTGCGGTTCGATTAAGATTGATGTCAGAGACTATTACCCTCTGAACCAAGCCCTGACCTCAGTCCCGCTTACCTCAGAGACATCTCTGCACTTAGGTAAGTCTTTCTCCCGACGTCAGTGCCTCTTACCTCAGTGCTGACTTCATGGGTAAGTGCTTTAACACTTACGTCAGAGAAAACTGAACTGACCTCAGAGCAAATTGCACTGACCTCAGTGGAAAATTCACTGACCTAACACTTGCCATTATCACCAGGGAGTGCATTGTGGTTTTGTTCATCCCTGAATCCCCTGTCGAATGCTTTGAAAGACACTGAACTTGGGTTTCACATTAAAGAGCGCAGACAAACTCTGTATGTTCTCAGTTATCTGATGTTCATAGATGATATTAAAATCTACTTCTCATCGCCGGGTGAGCTTAAGATCTTGCTGGGTGTTGTGGCGTCCGTATCCGCTGATATTCGTATGGAGTCCGGGTTGGAGAAGTGCAAAGTGCTGAATATATATCGCGGAAAGGTGGCGGAAGAGGAGGAAGATCAGACTCTGTGGTGCAATTGTCGAACAAATGGATGAAAATGATTCCTACAAATACCTAGGATTTCAACAGAATCGCAGACTAAACCATAGTGACATTAAGCATATGCTTCAACAGCATTATGAGCAGCGTCTCAGGGTCTTGCTACGCTCTAGACTGAATTCAAGAAATCTGTTTAAGGCTATTAATACTTTTGCTGTGGCAGTCTTGACATACTCTTTCGGAATTATCAAATGGACAACCACTGATCTGGAGAATATCAACATTACAACCAGAGTGTTGTTGACTAAGAGCCGGAAGTTGCACCCGAAATCCTGCAAAGAGAGAGTGACTCTCGGTCGGGAAGTAGGCGGAAGAGGTCTACTGGATATCCGCGAGTTGTGTAATCGTCAGGTTCACGATCTCAGGACGTATTTTGCAAACAGAGAACACCCCTTACATCAGGCAATCGTTAGCACGGATAGGAACTATACACCTTTGAATTTGGCCTCGCAGGGAGCTGTGTATCCACTGTTTCACATGGATGAGCAGAAGGAGACCATCTGGGCATCTAAAGAGTTGCACGGAAGACACTATAGTCAGGTCCACCAAGATCATATCTCCAAGAGCCTGTTTTACAAATTTCTTCAGAGCGGGCAGTTGTTTCCGGAAACGGAAGGCTTTATACTCGCTATCCAGGATCAAATCATTTGTACGAGAAACTACAGGAAGTTCGTCATTAAAGATGGGACCATTGATGACTCATGCAGGAAGTGTCATTTGTGTCCTGAAACGATTGATCACATCACAGCAGGTTGCAGACTCCTAGCTGGTACCGAATACACCAGGAGACATAACTCAGTAGCCAAAATAATCCACCAAGGGCTTTCATCACATCGTAACCTGTTGGACAGTGTGCCTCCGTATTATGAATATAATCCTGAGTCAGTGCTGGAAAATGATGCCTATAAATTATACTGGGACTTTACCATCTATACCTACCGACAAGTCCATCCCGCACAGTAGGTCAGATATGGTCCTTCTAAATAAAAAGCAGGGCATTGTTCACCTAATGGATATCTCAGTCCCTGCTGATGCCAATGTAGATGCTAAGTATAGAGATAAGATCGAAAAGTATCTGCCCTTAGCAACTGAAATACAGCGACTGTGGAAGCTTAAAGAAGTAATTATTGTACCATATATAATATCCGTCACGGGGATCACTCCTCATTCTTTCCCGAGACATCTGAAGCAGCTCCACCTACGTAAAAACGTTCACGCCCAAAGCCAGAAAGCTGTTATCCTGCACAACTGTAATATCAATAGATCTTTCCTAAGCTTAGGGCAGTGACTGTATTAGGTAGGTATCTATATATTTAATATCCTAAGGCTTTTTTTGTCCTCCTTCAGTTTGTACAGTTTGTCCTAATTCGATCTCGGAAACTACTGGACCGATTTTCCTCGGATTTGTTTTAAATGAAAGCTCTTAGGCTGTAAATGTGCCAGCACCCCTTGATTTTTCGATTTACGCGACCGATGTTGCAAAATCTACCTCGATTTGATAACGACATATTTGCGTTTTGCCTCTGGACAGTTTGTCCTAATTCAATCTCGGAAACTACTGGACCGATTTTCCTCGGATTTGTTTTAAATGAAAGCGCATAGGCTGTAGATGTGCCAGCAGCCCTTGCTTTTTGATTAACGTGACCGATGTTGCAAAATTTAGCTCGATTTGATGACGAAATATTTGCGTTTTTGACGCTGGACGAGTCATATGGTTGGAGAACCTCCCACCCTCTGATTTTCCGTTTCCCTTTGCACGTAAACCCATCCCTACCTGCTCACAACACGTGTCACCCTTCTACCCTGGCATGGGTCCTATGGCAGTATCACTCCCTTCCATATGCTGTCTGACTCGGGACACCTGCTACGCATTTCCTTGGTCGCATTGCTCATAATGCGTTCTCGGTTTGTCCGTGTTTCTTATCAGTACATCGAGAGTTTTCCTTTCTTGATTTCGTCTTCAGTTTTTTTTACGTGAAAATTACTTAATTTTGATGTGTTTTTTTCAGAAGATAATTTTCCTTTTTACGGCAGCATAGATTTTATTAATAATTAACTTCTTTACAGCAGCCTATGTATTCTTCCAAGAGAATCCGCGATTAATCTTCACCCTTTCGCACCGTTAAATTTTCACAAAGTGTTTTGACTTTCTTTTACAGGAGTGTTTTTTATTTTTTAAGGATGTTTCTTTTTGTAGAAGTAGGTGGTTATTATTATGGTTTCTTATTCTTTGTTCTCAAATTTATCATTTTGCCATACGGAAGTCCTCTAATTACTTGTAGTAGCAAAATTTGGCTCGCTTCGCGAGCAAACAGTCACTCGCGGGGCGAATGACTGGGGGTCCAGGGGGCTTGCCCCCGGCTAGCGGCGCAAGCAAGCGTAGCGAGCTGAAGCAGCTAGTTATTTTTAATTATGTGACCGGCTGTGAACATAGTGGTTTATGTAGATTTAATTTTAATTTTTTTTAACAACTCTTTTACAATCTTTTTTAAATTTTGAACACATTTTTGAGATTTTAACCATTTTTTTTCGATTTTAACACCTAATTTTTACCTTTATACGATTTTCACACCTTTTTTAAAAATGTTTATGACCCCTCAAATTTTAGCAATTTTAAAAGGATCTAGCTTTAAAAGACTTGGCTACGACGACTTTCAATGAGTTTATTTCCACAAACGTATTTTTGTGAGAAAAGTACAAAATAATAACAATAATAACATCGATTCGGCGTCATAGAATCGGCTCAAACCACCCAGAGCAGAAGGTGGGGGAAGCCTTACAGATTTCAACGTACTACTACTACTAGTAAAACAAGTTGAAAACCTCCGAGTCGTTTTCTACAGGAAACAGCAAGATTCGCCACTGCACGAAGCAGTAGTGCCTGCGGATCAAGAGCTCACCACTCTCAACCTACAAAACAACGAACATAGACCACTAAATAATGCTAAACGCACGCAAGGAAAGCAACGTGAATGGATCCAGAAGGAGCTCCACGGCAGACATCCCAACGATCCTCAGCAAAGTTATGTCAATAAAGATGCATCGAACTCATGGCTAAAAAAATGGGACCTGTTTGGAGATACCGAGGGATTCACGACCGCGATACAAGATCAAGTCGTCTGCACGAGAAATCACGCCAAATATATTATCAAAGACCCGAATGTAACCGATGACACCTGCAGGAAATGCTGTAAGTCACCTGAAACAAGACAACATGTTACCGGAGCCTGTTCAGCCATGGCACAATCGGACTACCTTCAGAGGCACAACCAAGTCTGCAACATTCTACACCAAAACCTAGACATGAAATACAAGCTTATCAATAGGGAAACGCCGTATTATAAATATACTGCAGAAGATGTACTAGAAAACGATAAATGTAAGCTCTATTACGATCGGACGGTAATCACGGATAAGACCACCCCACATCCCTGCTAAAAATGACCATGTTGGTAACAAGTTGGTCTGGCCCAACATGGTAGCAACAGGGTGAATGGAACTTGTTATCATATATGATATCAACATGCTATCACAATGATATCAACATGTTACCAATATGATATCACACACTGAAAAAAAGTTCCAAAATGCCAAAATGCTAAAATTTAGGCGCGCTGCACGTTCTTAGGCTTAATTTTCATTGCGGTCACCAGAGAAATGACGCTGAGAGAACCGGACAGTCAATGTTCGCCAGAAATAAGCCGCGCTGCGCCCGAGTTCCCAAGCGGTCACCCATCGAAGTACTAACTACGCCCGACGTTGCTGAACTTCGGTGATCGCCCGAGTGTAGCTGCCACTCTGCGACGGACGCTCGAGAGGGGGAGGTGGCTAATTTAGCACTAATAAACGTCCCCAGATCTGGTTCAATGATTAGAAGCAATGATATTCTTGCAATTCTGTACATCATTCAGTTTCACAATGAAGGATACGAAAATAATATTAAGTAGATCAAGTTTTTGAAGAAGAGGAGTACGAACAATACAAAACGAGTTATATACAGTACAAGGATATGTATTATCGAATGAAATACATGCAAATATAGCAAAAAAATCAACAATAAGTAATCTATCAAGCTTCGAAAAATGGCATAAAATTTTAGGTCACATTAATTTTAATGATTTATACTTAATGAGCAATTTAAATTTAGCCGATGGACTCCCGAAACTCCAGAAGACCTTCACGAGATGTGAAACTTGCATTAAAGCTAAAATGAATAATCTCAAGTACCGAGATTCAAGATCTAGAGCCAATGATATCCTGGAAATTGTGCATTCTGACTTAATAGGACCATTACCAGCAGGTGTAAGTAATGGCAAGTATATTGTTAGCTTTATTGATGATTTCTCAAAATTTGCTGTTTCATTTTGTATCCCTAGCAAAGATCAAGTAATAAATACCTTCATAGAATATACTAATTTTGTAGAAAATATAACCGGTAAATTCATCAAAGTTCTTCGCTGTGATAACGGAACAGAATATATTAATAAAAACTTCTCGAATTTTGTAAAAAGTAAGGGAATTTATTTACAACCTTGCCCACCGTATTGTCATCAATTAAACGGTGTGGCAGAGAGGTTTAATAGGACTATTATGGATAAAGTAAGATGTCTTTTGTTAGAAGCCAATTTATCAAATTACTTTTGGCCATATTGTGTTAAAACAGCAGTGTATTTACATAACAGGGCATTAGCTAATACGAAATTGTGTAAAACACCGTACGAAATTTTTATGAATAAAAGGCCAAATTTTTCAAATTTAAAGCCCTTTGGAACCAAAGTTTTTGTAAGAATTCCAGATGAAAAACGTCAGAACAAACTATGTAATAAAGCAGAATCAGGTCAATTAATAGGATATGCTGATATGGGATATTTTATAAAGATCTCTAAATCAAACAAAGTGATCGTTTCTAGAAACGTAATCTTCATAGAAGAACCTGAAAAATGTATTAAAGAGACCGAGCACTCTAGTGAAAATTTAACACTCAATGACCAGTACGCAACCTTTAATACCGAAAACCCTCTCATAAATGTTGATGATAGTATTCACAATAATGATGAAATGTTACAGCAAGAACAATTTCACACGCCGGAACAAATAATTAATCCACNTTTTTTTTATATGGTTCAGAATCCACTTCCCCAATTATTATTTATGTTGCAGATCTGTAATATTATATGTGTAGGTATAAACCTGGCGCCAGGGAGGGTAGTGTAGATATAAGTAGTATATAAATATTATCGATTAATGTAGGATGTACTTGATATATTTTGTAATGAAATAATTATCTGATTTTTCAGTTCCTAAAAATCAGGGAGGCATGTTGACTTATCTAAATCTATATCGTGCATCGACCTCAATGATTATGTAACTTTTCCTGTTTGTGAATCTTCAATCCTCAATATCGTTTTTGTCAGTTGCGTTGATAACCGCCCCAGCGATGGGCGACGAATAAACCAGTTCGTAAGCAGATCGTAATTTGTCTCCTTTTTCCTCATATTCCAACAACTGGGCGCAGCAAAATGATAGCATTTGACAGTTTTTAATCGACCTCCAAACAGGCCCTCCGAAGCTGAGGAGGCTAATATATCTCATAAATTGTAATAAAATAATGTACAAGAGCCGTATGGGGGACTTCACTATCACAGGTATAGCAATCCTGCGGACCCCAGCTGGTAGTCCATGCCTCAAAGGGGGCTTGGAGTTGGTCACCGGCTTTTAGGCGTAGGAATCACCCAAGAAAAGGGCAGACAGGGCTCTTAGTTGCAGTGAAAGCAACCTGTCTAGGAGAGGCAACTCCGAAATCAAACTCTGGTCCTCCAGGTTGGGGGTTGAGGCATCGGGCTGACTCCTCGATACTCATAAAAAGTAAATTGTCAAAAACCCCAAATCGAGCCTCGGTATCAATGGAATTTTACGGAAAAATCGACAAAAGTTACGGAAATGGACCCTTTTATTTGGAACTTGGAATGTGCAAGGCATTTCCAAGAAATTGACGGAAGTGGTGTCGGAGATAGAAAGTCGCGACGTGGATTTGGCTGTTTTGACAGAAGCAAAAAAGAAAGGGCGAGGATCTGAGAGTATTGGAAATTACGATTTGTTTTACAGTGGCGTGCCGAAGGACCAACGTGCTCAGCAGGGTGTTGCAATCCTTGTCCGTAAGAGTCTGCTTAAGTGCGTGAAAACGTGGGAAACGATTAGCCCCCGTATGATCCGGATGAACCTCGTTGTGTTTGGACATATGATGACTGTGCTAGAGGTGTATGGAGTCAATGACGACTCAACTGTCGCAGTGAAAGACCAATTCTTTGAGGAGCTTGATGAAGAGATTGAAAATATTGGACATAGTAGAGAAATCGTTGTGTTGGGAGACTTAAATGGGAGAACAGGTCGTCAGCTTAATAGTAAAATCGTAGGACCATTCGGTGAGGCTACATTGAATGATAATGGCAATCGTATCATTGACGTTTGTGAGCAAAGAGGTTTAAAAGTGCTCAATGGGTTTTACCAACACAAGGATATACACAAGTTTACGTGGGTCCAGCCTACGCGGGGTTTACAGTCTGTCATCGACTATGTGATAGTAAAGCAAGACACCAGCTTAAAGGTACAGCAAGTTAGAGTGTGGAGAGGTCTTTCCTGCGGCAGTGATCACTACTTCCTTGGGGCGGCCATATAGCTTTCCCTGTGAGGGGCTGCTATGAGAAAGAACAGGCTAACACAACTGCAGACTTTGCCACAAGAGGACCGTATAAGGCTTGTGAAGTATAATATCGAAAGTCTGCAGCATCCAAGTGTTAAGGCACTCTACGGACGGCGATTGGACGAGAAGTTAGGTGAAGCAAGAAATAGTGATACCGAAGGCCAGTATCAATTTTTAAAGGATTGCATTCATTCGGCAGCAATGGAAGCTCTCGGCGTTTCGGATAATAATGGAAAATCCAAAGAACAACCTTACTGGTGGGATGAACAGATAGAGAGTGAGATTAAGGATAAGCGTGAAAAATATCATCGGTTCCTTTCTTCGAGAAAGGTTGAGGATAAGACGTCCTACAGGCACGCTCAGGCTAAGGTCAGGCAGCTCATTACGGAGAAAAAGAACGAATCGTGGGAGAGAAGTTGTTCTAGGTTGGACGCCTATCTTGGAGGAAGGAAAAGCACCGAGAGCTGGAAGTTGTTGAAAGGGCTACGCCGGGACATGAAGCGCGACATAATATCTCCGATATCAGTTGAAAAACTAGAGGACCATTTTAAAAATCTTTTGACAGAGAGGCGACCGGAGTTTCAATACGAAATCACAAAAACTGAGTGTATTAACAACGTGGAGGCCCACCTGGAGGATGTGGTAAAAGCAATTAGGGGTTTAAAGAATTGCAGGGCTCTTGGCCCGGGAAATATACCGGCACAGTTGATCAAATGTGGAACTGGCAAGTTGTTTAGGCGCTTAAGGGACTTGATTCAAGATTGTATTGCAACTGGTAATTTTCCGAAAGAATGGAAAGAATCTTGGGTGACAGCGTGGTATAAGGGGAAAGGCAGAAAGGACGACTGTGATAACTACAGGGGCTTATCAGTCCCAGGAACGCTGAGCAAGATATATGGCAAGAGTCTGAAAGCAAAGATCGAGGAGGAATGGAAAGAACATGAAGCGGAGGAGCAAGCCGGTTTCAGAGCAGGGAGATCAACGATCGATCATTTATTTACCATCACCCAAGTGATCGAAAAGAAAATGATGGTGGGCCAGGGGTTGCATTTGGTGTTTGTGGACCTGCGGAAAGCCTACGATAGTGTGCCGTTAGTGAAGCTTTGGGAAGCCTTGAACAAAAGTGGTTTTAGAGGGGGGTTGGTGAATGCCATTAAGGAATTTTAAAATGGGACGTATGCTAGGATTAAAACACACGGGGGCTTATCCCCCGGATTTTTTGTAACTAAGGGATTAAAACAAGGATGTTGCCTGTCGCAAACCTTGTTTAAAATTTATCTGGAAACTGCATTGAAAGAATGGAAGAGGAAATGTGCAAATATGGGCGTTCCGCTGGAAGATGGTGGCACACTCTATACTCTATGCTTTGCTGATGATCAGGTGGTGGTGGCGCAAGACGAAGAAGATGCAGATTACATGACACGCAAGTTAGTGGAGGAAAATCGAATATGGGGCCTTGATGTTAGTGTCTCCAAAACTGAAAAATTGGTTATTGGTGGTGATTCGCAAGGTATAGAGTTGGAGGATGGCCGGTACATCAACGGATGTGAAGAGTACAAATACCTTGGAGTATGGCTGACCCAAGATGGGAAGTTTGATCGGGCCATCAGAGAACGTAATGTGCAAGGAAGAAAAGCCATCGCGATGTTAAACGAGGTTCTCTGGGATCAGAGAATCTCGAAGGTAAATAAACGGAGAATTTACAGCGCCATCGTGAAGAGCATAGTTACGTACGGGAGTGAGGTGTGGCAATGAGGCAGTTCGGCTGGTGAGGGATTGGCTTAAAAGCTATTGCACTATATGTAAAATTTCACCAGAAAAATGATGAGCACAATAAAAAGTTTTGAAAAAAATTGCTAAGGGGAGAAAATGCGATTTTAAAATCGTGCCCCTCAAAAACGTTATTTGAATCCGGGCCGTGGCGCGAACGCCGATTTGTGACGTCACACTTTAGGTGACCACCCTTGGTTTATTCCGAGTTAGTCCGAACAATATGGCTGCTGCTCGGTTTGTTTATTTAGCGAAAGTTTCTAGCTGCACATTGTGATTTAGTGGTAAAATTTGACGAGAAATTTGTTGAAACATTTGGTTTCGTCACAAATTAACTCTTTCTTGATGAAACAAGGCGTTAAAGTTCGCGAAATTTATTCACCAGGCGACCGCGAGTGAGCATCGGCTATCGGGAACGACGGGCTCGTAAACAAACGAAGATTGATAACAGGAAGGATCCAAACAACTCGGAATCTTTTAATTTTCTTTACCTTTAAACCATTTCTGACTTCTACAAAGCATCTGACAATCAGTTTTATCGTATTTTACAACCTGGAGCTAGAGTCTATCGGCTCATTGTGATGTGTATTCAGAGCATTCTGAAACAGAAAGTCAGTTCTCATAAGTTCACACCCAGACATTCTTTTCTTGGATCATTCGCTTTTCATTTTCGCCTCAAATCGAGTGCTTTGTAGTTGCCTTATCTGAAGTATGTGGTTTTGAATTCATACAAGAGTTTGAAGTTCACCTTTTTTTAGCATTAAAGCCTGTTGAGCCCTCAAACTTTACCGATATGATTACCTACAGTTCAAGGTTCCTCTGGTCCGTACCAAGTGATTACACATCAAAGATGTGTCTTGTGGTTCTTCAAATTAACAGTTCAGAAGTAAATTAGAGACTACAGTAACTTAATCCACTCCTGCTCTTTCCTTCAGTGTTTGTTCGTGTCTGTTCTTTATGCGTTACCACTCTAGTGCATACACCGGTAATGTAGGTTAGTTAGGTATTATCGCATATTTTCTACTAGCAGTACCTTCTCTTAAGCGTTGTAATTTAGCAAAGAAATTCCACCAGTTGCAGAAAATTGTGTGCGTAATGAATAAGTGAATATGAATACCTCCTTTTGGTGACTCAAAGTTTCTCAGATCCGTCTCAAGGAGGTTTTGCAT
>NW_017547192.1:69233-107302 GCF_001854935.1 Bemisia tabaci
CCCTGCTAAAAGTGTTACATGAAGAATGGCATGTAAATGGACGATTTCCATGAGATTTGGCATGTAAATAGCCAACTTCCATGAGATTTGGCATGGAAATCGGGGTGTAACGCATGGAAGGCGAGACGTTTCCATGAGGCTGGCATGGAAATCCTGACCACTTCCATCCAACTTGCATGTAAATAAAGTAATTGCCATGCAACGTGAAAACTATACTGCATGGAAAAGTATGGTTTACATGCAAGTTGGATGGAAATGTTCCAGTTTCCACGCCGATCGCATGAAACATAGCTGGTGCCTCCCAAGTGCATGGAAACATTGGGTCCGTCAGTGGTGCGCATATTATTTATTTCATTTCATTTAATGACCTATGCAGGGTTGCCACAGAATTTAGAAAATGAAATTCCCTGACATTTCCCTGATTTCCCTGACACATTTTGGTGAAATTCCCTCCCATGTAGCACAGATTGCAACAAATTGCAAGGTAACAGTGAAAAAGTTTCAACTTTGCAGTGTTGCAATTTGTTGCAATTTTTTCAGAACGAAAGTTTCAATTTTATTGGAATAAAATTGCAGTTTAAAGATGTCGTGCGGGTTGCTTATATTTAGAATGTAAGGGGCTAGAGTGTTGCAACTAGATTGAAATTAAGTTTAAACATTCGACCAGCCTGTACCAAGGTTACCCTAGTAGCAGCCTATGTAAAAAAAAAACGTAAAAATTTGTAAAACGAAGTAAAATTTACATGATAATTTTTTTTACATAAAAATAACGTGAAAAAAATCCGAAAATTTTGACGGATAAATTTACGTAAAAAAAATATAAAAAAAGTTTAAAATTTACGTAAAAAAATATTCTTGTGTAGTTAACTTTTTAAATCAATTTTACGTAAAATGTTTATAAAAAAGTGTAAAAAAATCTATAAATTACCGACAACGCTAAATTTTTTTTATGAAGATATACATAAATTTTACAAAAATTTTATTTAAAAATTACGTAAAACGACATAAAAAAATAACGCAATATGTCTGCAGGTCTAATATTTTTTTTTTCATGAAACATGTATAAATGTTAGGGAATTTTCATTTAGTTTCGGATATTTGAGGGTGTTTTTGAAATATAATACTATATAGATACTGTTAGTTGTCATTAAAACTAATGTTCTTATAATTCTTTCATTGCCTCAACTGTGTTGTAAATTTTACATTTAAAAAAATGTAAAATTGATGAACTTTTACGTAACAAAAAAAATTAAAAATTACTTCTTTTACTTGTGAAAAAACACTTTTTTAGGGTAAAAAAAAAAGGTAAAGGTAAATCCTGATTTACGCATAAAAAGAGAAGGTCCCTTGCAGAGCAGTGCTCCTATGGGTCTCCCATTTTCATAATTGATGAGAATGATAGAGTCTTCAGTGCGTTGCTCCACAAGAGACCTTACAGAAATTTAATACATAAATTGTACTTTAAAATAGTTAATTTTATGATTTCTCAGAATTACTCTACCTGTGCAACTGCCCTACTTTTCATTGTCAATTCTCATGAGAAAGGAACTTGTTAATTCTTCAATTGAGTTTTGAACTACTCCCTCGAGATACAATTGTATTGATACCACAAAAAAGACTTAAACTAGCAGATTCTTCCACCTTGTTGGTAGTTAAGACTCTACTATTTCATTTATCATGAGAAGTCACAGCAAAGTCTTAAGTATACTCACACCGACACAATTGAAATTTTATGCTAACGGCTAATCGCTTTACCAATTAGAGGCATTAAGTTTTAAGGAAATTTTCTTTCAGCATCTATTCTGTATTTAAGGGTTTTTTTAACTATAATTTGTATTTACAAATTACGTATCAAGCCGTAACACAAGAACAATATACCTGCAGGCCTTATTTTTTTACAAATGCAAGATGTATTTAATGCAAGATACTAATCTACAAAATTCATAAATAAATAACTCACCTATTTGTTTTGGTTCCTCCCCGGGTTAGATGATGGCATAGATTATCTTCAGCATAAAATTCAGCATTCTTCGTAAATAGTTTGTTCCCAGGAGAGATGTCCGCGCACTACAGCCATCACCATTTTATTAAAAATTGCACCACCACTTCTAATGAGCGCCGCTCAAACCAATATTGAATGAGTCATTTACGGAAAATATCGATTTTACCAAATACCACTATCACAGCACTTGGGGAGCGAAAAGAAGAAAAAGTAAACACTTACTTAGAGGTTATTGAAAGTGGAATCCACATACGGTATGCAAATTGCACTACTCAGCGAGAGCTTCAATCACAATTATGATATTCCATAAAATTAGGTAGATAATTGATGTTGAGAGTTTGCCGTTAACCTCCTGTCCAGGGCTCTTTCAAAAAATTAACAACTTGCCACAATGACAGGAGACAGACGGACTGTGAGTCAAAGACAATGTGGGTATTCCGGTAGGCCCAGATGATGAGACCAGTTTTCGCAGACATCCATGCGCACGGCCTGGAAAAAATGTAAAGAAAAGAAAACAGGGCATCAAAGTGAATCATTGATACTCTCGGGAGGGAACATAAATATTTACTTGCGGTGCCTCGGTAACTAAGCACTTCATCTTACACTGCCGTAAGAAGGCATTAGAAGTGAACTTTTCAACATTTGAGTGATAAAAAGAAGGAGCAAAAATGAACTGAGGCATGTTTATCAGCGCTTGATAACTTTCATGTACACAAGGTTCTAAGTATTTACCATGCAAATTCAACTGTTGCACATGGACTGATTTCGTCTCGTTCTTAGCCGAGACGTATGTTGTAGTCCTGGTCAGATTGAGAGTGAAATAAATTTCTGCAGACAGTATGGTATAAGGATCAAATTGTTTCCTTTGCTGAGCTGTATGTAAGTCACAAAAACTAGTTCCTGAAACATGACGCAACTTACTTGTACACAATTTTGAGTTGTCCCAACCCAAATCTTGTTGCCATTTTACGTACTATGACTGAAAGTGCGGAGAGTATGTTGACTTAGGTATGTGATAGCCGATTAATGGTTTGCACACAGGTAATAGCCCTGTGAAATCAGGGTAAACTTGTTGAGGTTAGGACGTGCGGACAGACAAGAAATGTGTAAAGTAGTTTATGGATAGATGGATTCACGTCAAGAGCAGGTAACTAAAATTTAAATTGCCAATAACAGGCACATACATAACTGGCTAATTGCTTCGACGAAATATACCAGATTATTAGAAGGAAAATGTGACAGCAAAATTGGTTTTCAAGACGCCTGTAGCGTCCTACGACGGCGGCTGAGAAATCTGAAGAATTACATACCTTTCGAACGATGATTAGTCTTGGGAGAATGAATGTTCAATGTTGTCAGGAATCAATGATATGAACTTCATTGAGGAGCAATTTTGTGAATTTATCGAAAAAGGTAATGTGAGTGATGAGTTGAGTAACTGGTTTGACGATGTTCAACGAGTATTCCGATAACGGAAAAACGTGTTTCAACAGAGGGAGCCCTCTTCAAAAATTATTCAAAATTTCAAACGTTGTGGCCATGACGTAGAACGCTATCAGCCAATGAGAGTGGAGAGAGCTTTGAGCAAACAGCAGATACGTCAGACGTCACTACGCCAATGGCTGGAATGACCCTACTTAATTTTCCTATGTTTGTCTCTGTTTTCAAATTTTCATTATCTGATTATCCGCCAAAGCTCGCGAAGTTTTGAACAAGGCTTATGTGCTTCTCATATACAAAATATGTTTGTGATCTTCCTCCCAGAATATGTTACGAAAAATTTGAACAGTAGATTTATTACGTATCGTGGTTTAGCAGAGTTTCGCATGTGTCCCGTCGCCAAAACATGAGGTAAGGTTAGAAATCTGCGACTCTTTGAAAACACATAGAACGAAAGGGATAATAAATTCTGATGAATCATTGCAACCATGCGCTCTGAAAAATTTTAGAGTTTCATGAATGCAAGCTCTTCCTTGTTCTATGTCCTCACCATAGAGTACAATAGAGTCGCAAAGTACTGGATCGCCGATGAAGTCACTTTTCGAGGCTGTTTTGTCCAGTTCTCCGGAGACTAGTGTGCGGCGACTAGCGATGACGCATACGCAGAGACTCGCGCTCAGCGCTCCCCACCAGGGACGAGTTCTCTATTCAGGGACGAGAACTGGTCCCTGTCCCCACTCCCGACAGTCCCGACTCGGCTCCGTTCCGTTCGTCGGCTAGACACACACTGAACCAGCTAAAATAAGTAGGCCGGTAATAAGTCTGAAATTGAGTCCATATATGAATATTATCTCGGAGTAACATACATCAATGGATTCATTATGACTTTGACTATCTAATTGTAGCAAAATTTGCACAAATTAATATCGATGGAATTAAAAAAAGTCGAAAAAACACAAGCAGTCGTTGATTTCTCCATAAGCCACCGTGTAAAAAAATGCCGGTTGGTTCACACTTGGTATAAGTCAGAAATTAAATCCCAATATGAATATTATCCAGGAGTAATATACATCAGTGGATTCATTATGGCTTTGACTACCTTTAAATAGCAAAATTTGCAAAAATTAATGCTGATTGAATTATAAAATACCTAAAAAATACAAGCAATTCTTGATTTCTCCATAAGCCGCCGTGTTACAAAATGCCGTTGGGTTCGCAAATGGTAAATGGTTCACTATTTTCGGAGCACAAGTGGCTCGGAAACGCCTGTTAATGGATTGGCTTCATCGGCGCTCCAGTACTTTGCGACTCTATTGTACTCTATGAATCTTGCATTGCAAAATACCTGGCCATGGGTTTGAGGTTAAATGTTCGTAACTCCCGAAAACACACGGGATCGTATAGCGGAGGACTTATAAAAGTTGATTTTTTTACATGAGAAAGTGAATTTATTCTAGGCGTGGAATTTTCAGTTGAATATTTTGGCAAGTTTTATCGAAAGAAACAAATTTGTTCGGCAGAGTCACATTTTAAATTATGGAAAAAAGTATTAAATGTATGTCACTGTACTAAATGTATGGGAGATAACCGGGAAACGTATGCAACCCGTCAAACGTAGCCCGGCGGCTTCCCTTTGTTCTTGGGAGATATTACTCACACACTCTCACACGTATTCTCCAATGGCCAGGAATGCTAAGTAGGAATTGATTGCAATCACAAAGATAAAAAAAAATACAATTGGTGCAGTCAGAGTCAGAGTCAGAGTGGTCTCCTTTCCAGGTTTTCACACCTGCTGCCGTGTACCTAGGCCTCGGTGAATGGACAATAATGTTTTCGTAAGCCGCACTTTGTTTCCTAGTAATTTATTTGAGTATTTTTTAAATTATGTGTCACAGATGTGGGGAATCAGTAAATCCTACACTAGCCAGTTGGTACTTACCAGTTGATAGTCCAGCCAGAGATTTTGAATTCCTCAGACCATCTACACTCACTTCTAGTGCCAAATCATCTCATTTTACTCTGTATGAATCACGGGCGGACTGGTAGTCGAAAAGTTAGGAGGCGACCTAAATGTGGGGGCCCCTCCTATCGTTCGGGGGCTCCTCTAAGAAGGTCCGAGGGCCCTCCCCCGGAAAATTCTGAAAATTTCACACTTTTTAAACGCAATTTTAAGCATTATTGGAGATAAATTGTACAGTGCCTGAACTTCAAAATAACCCATTCTCAGGATTTTTCGGGGGCCCTTTCATCACATAAGCTTTAGGCGACCATTCATGTCTCTTAGAGCCAAATTTTCAAGGATTTTGGGGCCTTCTAGTGACTGAAAAGGATAGGAAAATTACAATATTACGGGGAAAAAACGATGACTCGAAAAAATTCGCCCCTTCGGGACCTCCGCGGTAAATTGTTAGGAGGCGATCGCCTCCCCGCCCCCATGGCCAGTCCGCCCCTGGTATGAATGATCCAAATTGTGTCAAGTAAAAGCAAATCACTTGTTAAAGGCAACGTAGATGGGCCATCATTTACCAGAGGCAAGCTTACGGAAGAGCGCTGGAAAATCAGAATAATTTGCACGATGTAGAAGTAAGGTATCGTTTGTTTCATTGATACCCGTCTAATCACCGAGAAAACCTCGCACTCCGCAGAGGGTTGGTTATGAGCTCTGCGGGGAAATCCGCTCCTGGGCCCGGGGAAAACCGTCGCGCTGAGGCTTCGAACAAAAGTTTAAACGTTTGGGATCAAAATCTGGGAACAACATGCCATATTTTTAACAGTCTCAAACAACGGGTACCCTCCAAACTGCAGCATATTTAGACCAGAAAACAAATAATTGATTGCATATATCAAATTACCAGCTAAGCGTATGGAAATGTCGCTATTCCTCACCATTTCAAGCATACCGGAAATGTCACGAGAGACCTGTTGTCCATATACCTTCATGCTTTCCGGAGCTCACGTAAAAATGGAGATAAGACCTTTGGTCAGAGGAGCGATGATGAATGTCAATAATCAGGGATTTAAATCACCTATCCTGGTCTAGAGATGCGAAGGGAGTATGCGTTGCCTCGAGGTGGCTTGCGAGCCACTGTGTGAAGCATGTGAGAGGCGACTAGATGACAGGTGACGAGGGTGGAGGCACCTCCAACCCGCCAAATAGTGCTAATCATTCTGATTTTCCAGCGCTCCTCTTATTTGGGACAGACTATAAACTGAAGCTCCTGCTCTGAGGATTGGGACCTATTTTACTAAAACCCATCGTAATATTTCTTCAGTTTCCCTACCCGAAGTTCACTTTATGAAAAATTGAATGCATCTCCTTGAAAAACACTTAAATTAGTTGAATAAACTAGGTGGTAGGGCCCAACTCAGACAGTCAAACTTTTTGTTCATCATTTTTTCCACTTTTGTTCAATTAAAGTTTTTGTAAACAAAATTGTCGGTCTTTCAACATTTCTTCGCAGTAGCATTTCTCTGCCAGTATTATTAGTTGGTCTGAATGTTTCTCTTTAGAAGGCACTCGTTAATATTGGGAAATCATCTTTCTGTTTGTTTCATGTGCATTCAGGTAAACCGGAATGGGCAGGAGAAACTCTTGAAATTAATTTTTTGAATTAGAGTTTTTCGGTTTCGGCTGTTGTTCCAAGCATTGACATGGTGGGGGGGGAGAGGGGTTGTGAAACTCTATGATTTTAATGATAGTCCAAACCGCAACATCTAACTTCTAAATTAAAAATGTTACAGCGCTCCTTTTGAGCGTTTTGTTTTGCCCATCCTGATACATGTTCTCTATGTCTATTCTAATTCTTATCTTTATTTCCACCAGGAAGATGGAAGTTTGCCACAGAAAAGCAACAGAAATTCTGCCCCTGTTGGCGGAAATATTGAAGATTGCATCTACTGAATGCAATGCGTTACGTGACTCTTTTGATGCATTTATATGGTCAAATGACGTCATTAGCCTATTGTCCTTGACCAAAGTTGCTGAAAATGACGAAGTGGTCAGAAATCTACTCCATGTTTCTGAATCAGGAGCTGCTGTATTACTGACTATTGCTCAAAGTGCCAAATCTCCACATGAAATCCTCCAAGGTAGATATACTTAGCTTCTCAATTGTCCATGGTTCACTCATAATATAGGTACTTATGTTACCGTCGATCTCAGGAGTATCATTTTTTTTTTTAGTATTAAGTTCTATGATGCTCTGTCCGCTAGTCAAGTTCAGGATCTGCAGGGGTAACAGTGTCAGCATACACATCTTTTCTGTCTGTTTCAAAATCAAGAATACACACAAGAAATAAAAAATTTCATGGTATCAATTGTCTTGACTAAATTCAAATCTGGACTACATACTCTCCCAAAAAAAAAATGAAGGCAACCTGTAAATTAGACGTTCCTCTATACTGAAATGCTAGGAGAGTCTTCAAATCTTGCAACTGTTTCTGAAAATCAGCTTTTTGCACGATTTGGCAACTTTTCTGGGAGACTTTTTCTTCATTAAGTTTCAATTCGAATTGAATGTCAATAACTGCATAATTTACTCTCTTTTTTTAGGGTTTTGTTTATGTTGTAGGCCCTAATTTCTAGTTGTTAAAATCGACTGCTGCATGTGTACTAAAACCGTTGCACCTAACTCTTGAATGATTGTTCTCAAGAGCATATGAAGTCCAGAACTTCATAAAGAATCATCTCAACTGGTTTCTGTTCAAAAAGCGACAATCTGCAAAATATTAAATACCAAAAATTGG
This sequence comes from Bemisia tabaci, assembly GCF_001854935.1. Classification (NCBI taxonomy): domain Eukaryota; kingdom Metazoa; phylum Arthropoda; class Insecta; order Hemiptera; family Aleyrodidae; genus Bemisia; species Bemisia tabaci. Next base: position 77,422 of record NW_017547192.1, read on the forward strand.
AAAAAGTCCAACTTCCAAAATCAGATCATAGTTGTTGGATAGCCTGGGTTAGTTACCCAGCACAGGTTGGCAACACTGCCCTCAGAGGGTCAGGTGACCACATTCGTCATGGGTGAGCATCATCATGTTGTGATACCAGTGTTACCGTGTCGTGTTCATTCCCTTTTTATTTTATAATAAATATGAATATCGTTTAAAAAAAAAAAAAAAAAAAAAAAAAAAAAAAAGGGAATGAAAACGACACGGTAACACTGGTATCACAACATGATGATCGGCTGACGCCATGACGAATCTCGTCACCTGACCCTCTGAGGGCAGTGTTGCCAACCTGTGCTGGGTAACCAACCCAGGCTATCCAACAATAGTAACAATAAATTATTTAACCATCAAAGCAGCAAGTATATTTTGACATTCTTGAGTACAAATTGCAACATTTATACTCAAACCACTTCCATTTTTTGAAAATCATCGATTTTTTTTAAGTTTTGTAAGAATAAGAGCCTCACTCTGCTGCTCCTCCCTAATTATTAAAAAGGGCAAAAATGTTGCCTTGTTATTGAGGACACTTAGCAGGCACTGCATCTGAGCTAAGTTTGAGTTTCAACTAAGAGGGCCGGAAAATCATCATTTTCGAGATTACATGCTTTTACGGGGGAAAAAAATCCCTGAAGTAACATCTCGGTTGTTATAAATCTACCTTTCGAATGTTATTATGGACACTCCAGCTGTTGAGGTAACACCCTAGCTACATTATATTAATAACCGTAGCGTTTATATCAGCATTCAAGAGTTGTCAAGCAACCTTTTAACACCCAGGATGTTACTTCGGATGTTTTTCTCTCTGTCTCAAAAGAAAGGAAAAATCCCTTCAGGTAAGCAGTGAAAAAATTGACTTCATCCCAGTAAGGTTGTTTACAAACTCTGAGTAGCAAAGAAAAAATCAGCCTTGTCGGCTAATTTTCAGGAATGGATAACAAATTTGGCAAGCGGTAAAGAAAAACCAGCAGAGCAATATTCGCAGTTTTTTTTTCGAAAGTGCCAATGCAAATGAAAAATGCATTACGTATTTTGCAGTCAACCATTTCAATCTGAGCTTGACTGTAAGTTTCTGGACAACGAAAATTGCTGTGTATCAATACTATTTCTCCTCTCTGTCAAGAAGTGAATCTGCATTGTCCAGAGACATATGATCAGTCAAAATGACCCCTACTGTATCATTGGGTTCATTTCCAAAGATGCGACCAATTGTGTGTTTCCAGCAAATGCTTCATACAATATTTGCTTTTTATTCACTGTTTGAAACTTTTGTTGTCACTTTTAATCACTGTTGATAATTGGACTGGCTAAGCAAGAAGGAACCAAGCCACATCAGCTGTTGCCAGATTTAATTAGGCAATTTTATTTTATGAAACGTAATGAAAACGATTGCGCGGATTTTTTTTTTGTAAGGTTCAGTGAATTTTCTTTGTAATATGAATCTGATTCCCTAAAATTTTCAAAGGAATTTGCACAAACGTTCTCTTGTGAACAATATAAATTGCTCAGTTAAATCTGGCAATAGCTGTTGTGGCTTGGTTCCTTTCTGCTAAATGCAGTCCAATTCATGGCTGATTCTTTTGACAAGTTAAAGAATTTGTTATGGAAAACAGTCCTCATAAAATAACTTTCCATTCAAGCTTTGAGTGAATTTTTAAAGGTTTTAGCTTGTCAGGGTACAGCTTGTCTAAAAGAGGAAATTAAGAAAGAGGAGGAGAAATTGGTCGGAAACTCTAATATATTTCTTTTAATTTTTTTTAAAAACTTATCTTTGAACAATCCTCCTTTATATTTCTATGTATGAAATAATGGTGTGTATCTCTCGAACGTATGCTAACGCTAGATGGGTTTCGTTTTCAGGTGCTCACTCCATTCTTTCTGCTGTGTTCCCAAAATTGATGCTACCATTTGTCCCTAAACTTGACCCAATTGCAGTCGCAGCATGCACGGGCAACATCTTGCAGCACCTGAATACAGTGAAGAGTGCTTTAGAAAGTATTCCTAAACTGCTCACATTTTTCAAAGAAATTTTTTTAAATTGCCGTGATGCAAATGCTTTCTGCCGCAACGAGTTCATCAAGGTTTCCACTCTTCTCATTCAGGCCATCTCTGGGCTAAAAGATAAGACTGTGATAAATAATTCAGAATGTAATGAAGATAAATTACTCTTGGCATTTTATTCTGCTGTAGATAAGTCTTTCAAGATGTCATTGAATGCATTATGGCTTCTATTCAAATTTCCAGAACTGGATTTAGTTTACGATGTAGTTTTTGGTGCATGCAAGCTCATTTCAAGGGTTTTGGTCACCACTTTGGGAAATTTGCTTTACTGTATTGAATTTTTTTGTCAAACCGCTTGTCAGTTTCTCAAAGAGAAGGTTCTTGAAGTGAAGAAGATAATTTTTGAGGTTCAGGAGGCCTCCAGACATGTTTTAGATGCTGCACCCACAGAGACTGACAGTAATTCTAAGTGCACTAGTGTTGAGACTATCCGACTCTCTCCTCCAGGGTGTACCCCTAGTCCCATGGCTTTGGTGACCGGTGATTCATACAAATCATCATCCATCGATGCAACGACAGGAGATCTATCGGTTCAAACAGATGGATCTAGTCATTTTGTCAGAGATTTCAGAGAAGCCCCGTTGATTGCTCCAGCCACCTCTTCTCACCATGAATTTGTACCTCTTTCATCCGCTCCGTATGATGATCATGCCCCACAACTGACAAGCACTGATATCAGTGACAAGTCAAGTGTGATTACCTCTGAAACCTTGAATGTTCTTGAATCTTGTTTCATTGAGGTTCCAGACTCCACGGTTAGCGATCCAACTAAAGGAAAGTTATCACCAACAGATGAAGATGATATTGCTGTGGTCCATACCAGCCCCAATCCAGAACCTGAAATCTTCCAAAGAGTAAATGATTTCCCTTTTGATGTGTTGCCAACATTTCTCCGTCAACGCCTTTTGAAATTAATCTGGGAATTAAAAGACTACATAGGCCACTTTTCATTCCTTAAAGTAGGGTCGCTCATCCAGTTCATTTGCAGAATCTGTGGGAGTGTGTTACAGTTGGATAGCGTGGAAGAGCATATTCATCAAGCTCATAAAGGTATAGGGAAATCACCTACCGTAGATCCATTAGACAATATCTTTAAGACCAACAAATCAAAAAGGATCAAAGAAACTGATGGCTCTACAAAGAAATCTGAGTTCGAAGTTGCACAAGCCTGTCCTAAGAAGAGCATTTGTTTCTCCATTGAAAAAAAAGAATCAAAGATTGTCCCAGTTTCAATCAGCCCGCAAGTTTTTTTTAGTGCAAAAATGAATAAGAAATTCCCACAGCCGGTCAAAACAAACACTAACAATAAGCGCTCAAAATTTCAAAAAGTTAGTGACAAAAATTTAAGTACGCAAGCCTCTTTTGTATTTAAATCCCCAAATCCTGTAAGAGTCACTGAAGCGGAATCTGTATCTGATACTGCTGTAACTTCATCTGATGTATTCTTTGATAGTTCTAAACAGGAGCCAGGCAGAACGCAACCTAAAGTGTGTGGCATTGCAGAGTCTTTTTTTGCAGAAACTTTTGAGTATAATGACTCTGAGAGAAAAAGAAGAAGAAGAAATTGCTGTGAGTCTAATCTTAAAGAGAAAGTATGTGATCCTAAAAATGAGAGCAATTACATAATACAGGATCTTAATAGACCGGGCATACCAGAAACTTTGAATAACAGCTTTGTTGAAACCCTTGAATCTGCATCCAAACCTCACCCTTTTCAAGATATCAGCGATGCAGAATTTACATCATTAACGAAGACAGATCAAAAAAGCCTGGAAATTCTTGTTAAACGACTTAAATCTACAGTGAGCCATTTTGTCTTTAGAATAATTAATGGAGAGCTTTCGGTCATTTGCAAGCTCTGCCTAGATTCCCTTCATAAAAGTAAAGTGGAAGCTCATGTCTCTGAAGTAAGCCACCTACAAGCCTTGTGCACCAAAGCTAAGGGGTGCGCAGAGACCAAAGCGTTGGTTCCTGAAATCTCTGTGCATAATTGGCAATACCTGGAGTACATGAGACATTTGCAGTGTTTTAGGTGTAACATTTGCAGGACCTCCCTGAAGGGTATAAACTCTTGGGTTCAGCACTTTCAATCCATCCTCCACCGAAGAAAGTTAGAATCTGTTCCGCTACCTAATACAGTGGAAGTTTGGCTTGCATCAGTTACATTTCTGCGAGACTCCTTGTTGAAGGTTTCTTTTTCATCATTAGATATGAGTCATCAAGATCGAATCGCCTACTTGATTAAAGAACTGAAAAGTGAGATGAACATTTTTTCGGTAGAGGAGGCAAGGAAGCTTAAATTTTTTTGCCACGCATGCAATTTATCAGTCGCCTCCTGCACTATGATATCCCACATTCGAAATAATATGAGCCACAGAAAAGCACTACGTCATATGCACAGAAATTCTAGTAGGCAAACGTTTTGTCAGAGTTCTGTCAATCAAGCTGTCCTAGATATTATCAGTTGCATCAAGAAACCAAAAAGCAGGCGGAAAAACTCTTCCCAGAAGTGTAACACTCCTGGGAAGGGTTTGTCCAACCTTACTCACATACAAACAACTAACGCCTTGGTCCATAGTTATCACTCTTACTCATCTGAAAGCATGGTCCCAGAGCTTATGATTGAGGCCTTTCCTGACCACTCATCTGCTGTAGATAGCCAAATACCTGGGCTTCTGTACAAATCCTTCAAAGGAGGATGTTGAGAACACTTTACGTGGATCTGTCATCAGGAGGCAGTAACACCCAACCGTTGCTGAACCCATCCACTACCAGAGCATCGAAACCTATGGTACTAGCAGACTAAACTGTTCGAACCTAAATCATTTGCAATATCTTTGTCTGTAATTTTCCAATCCTGGTGCAAAGTTTGTCAAGTAGCAACTCAAACAGAGGATATTGAAGAGCACTCAGCGTCTCTCGTCACATGAAGAGGGTGTCATCCAAGCGATGCCTCATATCTCTCCGTTATCAGTGAATTTTATTTCAGTTAACACCATCAGCTTTCCCTATTCTTCTGTTTTTTCGCAAAGCAGGCCTTGTCCATTTTTATTGAGCCTAAAATATTCTAACCAGAGGGCATTTAAATTATGTTCAGCCATTGGGCTCTAGTCGCTACAAAGTTCAAAACGGGAGGAGGAAAATATCTTGAGCTTACTTTTGTGCTCCTATTTTCGGAACTTGCCAATATAATTTGTGTTGTTAATTTTGTTGTTTATTGATTAATAGTTCAAAATTTCAGTTTTTGTTACTTAGTTGAATAAAATGCCCCTTTTACTTGAAGTTTCTAAATTTAGAACCTTATTGTTTTATTTTTAATTGAGTTTAGTAGAAGCAGATTCTCACTGAAGTAAAAATCCTTCTCCCTAGAGGTGTATCCAAGGCCTTACATCGTCAACAGATTTGTCTTTTTTTCCTTTAACTTCTGGGACAAGCTTTTAAGACCCATGTCCTTTCTTTTTCCAGAATGCATCGTATGAGCACTACAAAAAAACCCCAATAATTGTTTTAAAGTAGTCATTTCACTCTTCGCCAATTAGCTCGCCTTGAGACGATACTTTGAACCCCTGGTATCAAAAAAATTTGTTACGCATGATTTGTTGTCATGCACAATTCACCGTGCGAAAGTATGTTGCTGTCACAATTTGTCGCGCGATGAATTTTCGTTAATTCAGAGCCCCCTTGTGTCCTATTTTATTTACCATCCAGTGCCTTACTGTACCATCATCCGTTTTGTAATCGTTGGGTCATGATCTCAATGCTGGTGCAGGAAGGTGCCATATGGTGATTGAAAATAGGGCACCCTAAATTACAAACCACCGCACAAGCAAAGTCATCCGCAGGGGAGCAAAATTGACCAAGCCGAGTGAATTTGTAGAGAATTTTTAACCCTACGTAAGTGGCAAATTTGAAAAGGTGAAGAGAAGGGAATGGGAAGGGAAGAACAGGTTTTTTGAAAGAGTCGGAAAAGAAATTCAGCTTATTTTTTGTTTATTGTATTTTTTAATCATGATTTTTACTTGAATATATATTTTTATCAGGAATTTCACTATTTTAGAATTATTGGAACAAATCTACGTGTAATGGTACAAAAAATCAGGATTTTTGTTGTATGAATGTGTCCACAAATTTGGATGCATTTATTTGCCTTCAACTTCTGAAATTTTCCTCATTTTAGCCGCCAATTGTTCAGTCGGTCATGTATCTGGTTTCTTTGTGTTTTTGTCAGTTCTATCAAGGAAAGCTTAAGACTGAGTAATTGACAGAAGCCCAGTACTATGCGAATGCTAAATTACTTATGACACTTAAACTGTATAAATTTATGCTGAAATCGCAGCTTACTAGTCCTTTACAGAAAACCATACTTTTTTTAAATTCCTTTTGAAGATAGATTCTCTCTGCTTAACATTATTTACCTACTTATTGAGTGCTGGAAACAGGTGCACCATGAAGGATTGACGAATTTATTCTGCTTAATTGAAGTGTCAGACCTACTGTCATTCATTTTCCTCTTGTTTTTTTCAATTGAAAGGGCTTTATTTTTTTAAATCATGTAAGGGTAAATTACCTCATCGCCTTTTTTTAAACTGCCATTTTGATTTTCTCAAATTAATATGATGTCAGTAGAACACTTATTTTTGCCAAAGCATATCTAAGAGTTAAGTGAAACACTTTCAATGAGCCCTAGCTCGTTTATTCTTAACTTTTTTGCTCAGGGTTGATCAGATCTCATTGGTCAGTAAGATTACTCTGCGTTTTTAGGTTGTAGTTTTATGATGCTCCTTGAAATTACCTCAATATTTGCCTAAGCATATCGACGGTGAAACTACCAAACCACGTATCTCGGTTTGCGACGTCGCAGACTTCCTGTCATACTTTATTTTTTAAATGAAAAACTACTTAACATCCAGTCTTGAAAATTTCTGTGATTTTTCCTCTTTGTGCGGAGAAAATTCCGTGAAAATTTCAAGGAATGATATTGATTTGTTCTACTGCAAAAAAATAAAATGTGAGCGTAGATTTTTAAACACCGCAAACGAGATACGTGGTTTGGTAGTTTCACCGTCGATATGGATTTCAATTCACATGAAGAATTCTCCAAGTCCTTTCAAGGTGAGTCTTGAAATGGGCGTCGTCACTTTTTCTCTTCCCAACTTCTGCACTTATTTTCTTATGTTTGAAACCCCTTTGGCCTCTTTCTGAGTACAATCAAGTTAAATTAGTTAGTAGTTTTAGGTCGTAAGATTTATTAGATTTTAGTAAATCCAAGATTCAGTAGATTTTTAGTATTTACTTTACGTAGTTGACTTAACTCATCATAGTCTCAGAGTCATCCAGACTAAATTACCTATCAACTTATCCCTTTTTTATAGTTTTAAGGACTTACTCATTACTGATAACAATCGAGTCTACTTTGATCTTTTTTCTTGTCTGGTGCCATTGGATAGATAGTATTTTCGGAAACTTGTGTCTTTTTTGCAGGTACTTAAATCGTCCCTAAAAATTCAATTGTGATAACACCGGTGAAAGCTATTACTATTTTGCCCCCCGTTTTGAGCTGTCAATGTTTAAGTAATTTGTTATACCTCTCATCATTAGATAGATTCAAATCTGTGCTCTTGTGGTTGTTAATTGTATTTATCATCTTTAGTTACCCTTACAATGCCTTTATTTGCAATTTTTTTTATCATGTTATCCATTTCTGTTATATTACATCCTCAAAACCTTTTTTAAGAAAACCGTGCTGCCGTGCTGTGTGAAGAAAGAACTGTTCTTTGCCCAGAGAGGGTTAGATGCTTTCACTTCATGGGCGCACATATAAATTATTTATTGCTCGCCTTTGTATCAAGTTTAATTGGCAGAGGGCACTCAAGTTGCCTTCTTTAATGAATTGGATCATGCACCTGCGTTACTCTCCTCTAAACCTCATTATTTTATTGTTGTACAACTCGTTAAGAAGAAATGGAGGTTATAAGTACAAAAAATCACCTTTTGAGAAAACAGTTTCCAAAGGTCGGTTTTGTTTTTCTTGTTGATAATTTGTAAGCAAAATTATGTCATCTTGTCATCAGATGTAATGTTATTGTATTGCCTTACTGTACAAGTTTCTTCATTTAGAATTTTCTAATTAAAAGTCTTATTACAGAAATTATAAAAAGATTTCAATGTCGTATCGTTACATTTTACATCGGAAGTCCATCAATCGAAACATTAACTTGCACCTATTACAAGGAAAGCCACTCTCTGCGAAAAGGCTCTTAGAGCAATAATGTTGAGCGATGATTTGATAAATGAAAAATCAATGATTTTGCATGATAAAAAATGGGAGCTGGTAACTCACAGACCCTCATTTTTACCACTCATACAAGCGAGAAGTGCCTGTATGAACTAAATCATGGCATGAAAAATCTTAGAAATGCCCGATTTTTCTCTTTAATTTTCACTCTTCATGTCAGGAAACTCTCAGTTTTAACATTCAGTTTTAAGAAAAGTATTGCCTTTCAAAGACATAAACCATGTAGAGAATGCCGTAGTTACCTCCTCATAGATCTCATCGATCATGCCCAATAAGTATAAAGGTTACTTTTATCTTTGTCTATTAGGACTAAGGTGTAAGAAACTATACATATGGTGTCCTTTAATATTGTGGATTTTCCCCCATGGTTTTGAAAAAGTGTTCATTAATATTAAGCTTGGAAATCTGCAATGTGGCGAGGTCTTCTTATTTGTTCCTGCTGTAGGTGATTCCCTAATTGATTCTGTGACTCACACAATGGGTCAGCGGTGCGAGAAAATTTTATTTTAATTAACTGAGCTGAGTTAAGAGTATTTTTCACTATTATTTTCCAACATGGGGTCACAGAGAAAAGTGGCTTTTAAGTTGAGAAAATAGACACGTGATTTTTTGGGCATTATTTCCCATTTAAAGCTGTGTTTTTCAACGCTTCTACATATCATTACGTCCTATCTCTCTTGATACTCGTCTGATTTAAAAACCAAAAATGTCTTCATTCTTAGCTTATTAAGTAGTTTCAATATTTAAGGAAAAAATGTCAACATTCTGTCCTCAGCCACTGACCCATTAACACTCTCTCAATCTGAAGAAAAGCAGTGAAAGCCTCAGAGATCGAAATACTTCAAGTTCGGTGCTGTATGCTCCTGTCAGGACAAAAGGCCTTTTTTCGTCCATGAAATTTGGTATGCATACTTTATAATCCTCAGACTGCTTTATATTGATAGACACTAAATTAGGCACCCAAAATTTATCGATAATATGATACTTTGCAAAACACCAGAGATACATAGAATGAGTTCTGCGATTTATGAAGAGAAATTGTTTTCCTAAATTCTCAGTATTTAAAATTAGTTTTAATTTATAACAATCCTGTGAAAGATCTATTTTGGTATTTACATGTTTTTCTTTGCCAATTTTTTAAATATATTTGTTTTTTTTCTAATTAGTTTTTTTTCTTCTTTGTCTTCCTGCTTGTACTCTTCACAAAAATGATTTTACAGTTTATGCACATGGCTTATTTTCTGCATATTTTTGGCAGGATCTGTGAAAAGAAATCTTATGGAGATTATTTTACTTGACTTTTTACGAAAACTTAAACCACGTTCCTCTACAACCCAGTAATTTTTCTCCTGGAAGCTCTAACTCACATCTTCAACTTTTGCACTTTCAGAGTCACACTTGCCTAGAAATTTCCAGATTATCTTCTTCCATTCGGTGATACCAATTACTCAAATTTGAATTTTTGGAAGATAGGGTCCCTTTTCACAGATCCTGTCAATTTTGGGAAGAGAAGGCTCGTTTTTCATTAGATAGTCCAGGTGCCTCATAAAGCTAGTTAGAATTTCGGGTACACAGCTGTTTTTATTATATCTAGCTTTGGGTGTTACGGGTTGCTAAATCCGAATCTGGGGTTACTTTACACCTATCAATCGAGCATTTGCTGTTTTTGAAAGAATGGGTTAAAAGGCGTTTTTTTACCGTTTTTTCCATGAGTAGCTAGCCACTGCTTTCGAAAAAAAGGCCTTTTTAAGGATTGTGTCCAGGCCGGGAAAATTCTGAAATCATCTGGGAATGAAAAATGTCAGGGAATAATAGAATAACCTAGAATTCTGGACACCTTGTTCTTAAGCCATCTTTTTAAATAGGCAGCGAATGCTGCGTTGCTTAAGATGTTTTTAAATTAGTAATTCTTTGTTTTGTCATTTTTTCTAATTTGACTTGTATTAAGCCGTTTTATCATTCAAGCTAATGAACCAATTTTTAATAAATGAAAAAAAATAAACATTTTGTAAGTAAATAAAACAGCTGTGAACTCGAAATTCCAGCTTATCCGTTTTTAGCTACCAGGCATCTACGACTGGTCTAAGATCATAATCAAAGATGACAAGTCGGGAAGTCTTGATGGCCAGGAAAGGGAATTAATATCTTGATTATTTACTTTCAAAACTCATGATGTTTTGAATGGCAAGCATTGAAGAAACTTTCAGCCAAAAATAACAGAGCTTTTGGAACAACGAGCAAAGTAGGAAAAACGGACCTCAAATTAGGAATGTTCCAGCCTAAATATAAAAAACACTCAATAAAAGGGAATCTGCTCCATTACCTATAATTTTGTAAAAAGTTCAAAACTAATAAAACTTTTCACATTAAGGTGGTTTTAGAGATGGTTATAGAGATTATTCCAATGAAGAAACTATTTTCGAAATGGAAAAAGTTTATTCTTTTACAATCTTGTCCTGTAAACAAAATTTACATATTTACATAACATTTATGCTTTTTACGTGCTGATTGATTTTATGATTACATTCATAAAGAATAAGGGTCATTGGTGTAATATTCATCCTCCAGAGAAGGTATTGATGCGCAAGTATTCAAGGCCAAAAATTAATGGCTGATTAAACATAACAGAACACTTTTTCTTCACCTTGACATCTTCATGAATAAATGCTAATCAATATTTAATGACTCGTTTACTTTCATGAAATAAAAATTCGAAAAAAAATAGAGGGCAAAATGCAAGGAAAGAGATGCAATTCAAGTTATAGGTTGCATCAAAAATGAAAAAGAAAGATAAAGATGAAAAAGGAAGATAAAGATGCGAACTTAAATTCTTGCCTTATCGAAGAGGACTCAGAATCAGCTCATAGAAATTTTTAAGCAAAAAACAAGTTCAGAAAGGCTGAGCAAACATTATATTTGTGCCATGAAATTCCAACCCTGATTACTTTCTGGTGGAACTCTGCCTGTGATGCTTGGGACAGAATTTTTATTTTCAAAATGTTCAGCCTCTCTTTTACATTCACAGCCATTCAACTTTGAAAGTGTCTTTTTGTTAATTGAAGCCTTAATTTATTTCGCTAAATACCAAAATATCAGTGAAAATTGGAATATAAACTAATATCTTTTTGTCAACGTATTTATTGACAAAGAGAAAAATATTTAACCAATCATCTTGTTTTGCTGGATGTTCTTTCATGTACTAGCAAAAAAGTTTTGATGAGGATATTTTTAAAACTATTAAAAAACAATTAGGAAATCAAATTTTCAGGAATAATTGCAAAAATATTGGTGTTGGCAAAGATCCATGCCAACATTTTCAAAGATGGTATTTTAAGTGCAGATAAGAACATAACAAAAAAAAATTCTATTAACACAAATTGAAAAAAAGATGTCAAAATAGTGACTTCAAGAGGTAAAGGACTTATCAGATGTTTTCATAACAAACTAAGTACTTTCACGTAAGTCAGATCATCTAAAAAAACACTGAGTTGTACTTAAAGTCACCAAAATCTAGCTCCACAGCTCATTTAGGAACTGCCTTTGGAAAATCTCTCAGAGGGTCATATCCGATTTTCTGAGGGAGGTAAGTACCCCAACTTGCTGCAGCTTCAAGAATTTGCGAGCGGTGGTCCCATCGTAAGAGTTATCATTGATAGGTCTATCATTTTACGTTGATATTTCTTGAAAAATTCCGCAGCACCGGCCGCTGTTTTGAATTTGAGTATTGCCTGTTTTTGACTTTGTTTCAAGTTCAGTTCCTGTGCAGAGAGAGCAGATATCCAAATTGAAATTTAGTAGGTAATACAAAAACTATAAATAACTGACTAAAATATGGTGATCAGGAAAGATGAGGTCTCATGTTCTGGTTACATATGATCTGGTGAGGCATTCAATGGTTACATATGCCAATTTCGCTATTTAAGAGTCATCTGTAACATTCTTAACAAGTCAGAGATAAAACATAAGAGATAGAACAAAATGCTGCAGCAGAAAAATGATTAGTTATGGTCAGATAAGATGAAAATTTTAGAAGTTTCTTTCTTTGGGCATTTCTTTCACAGTGAAACTCTTTTTTTTAAGCACATCATTTAACTTGTGCTTTAAATATTCATTTGTATCGGTGAAACTGCGCATTGGACACTTTGAAGGGAACATTATTACATTGAAATTTTCTAATAATTTAAGCACACCAAATATTTAAAATTCTAAGTTGAAACTTGTCCCTTACTACATTTGCTTATTTTCACAAAGTTTCAAGTCAAAATTTTTGCATTTCTCCACTCACCCATAAATCCAAATCCTCTTAATATTTATGTTCCGCAAATAATTGTTGAAAGAAAAATTGAGGTAATCTTCATCTTTGAACTAGTCATACTTCTCAAATATCGATAATAATTGTTTGTACAACACACTGCTAATTTCTGGAATTATTGCAACTCTAGTGAGCAATTTGAAGATAATTACCGCTAATTTTCCACACTGAGAGGCTATGTCGACTAGTTGCTGAGCTTTGGTTGATGCTGAAAGTCCATCTATGATGACAATACTTGATGCTTTAGGATCCAGAGGAGCACTCTGCTTAGCTGGAAGGACTAATCGATTGGCACTCGAGGTAAATCGCTCTTCATCAGGCTAAAACAGAGGATAAAATTGATTTATGAAAAATACATACATCTCTTAGTATTAGGACATGACAAGATTAAAAAGATACATTTTTACCAAAAACTGCAGTTTGTAAATTTGATAAAACATTTTAAGGATGAGGAGGCACTTGTTGCAAATAATATTACAGTCAATCTAAACCAAAAGTAAACTAGCATCCAATAGGGATAAGTTTTTCTTGTATACTAGTTTTGTTTTCCATGCCTCAATTTTTCAAGAATACAAACTGATTCCACTCAGAACCACATTTCACCCGTCTAATTTGGAACAACCTCTTCTTTAAACTCAATAGTATCCAAAAGCAAAATTTACATTTAGAATTTGAAGTAAGTGATTAAAAACAGTTATTCATGCATCCGTAATTTTAATTTTAGTGGGTTACAACAAATATGAACTCCAATTTTTGTTCACAGTCTGACTAATGATGAGTTTTTCTCAAACATACTTCGAGTATATAAGCATTCAAAAATGAAAAAAATTGCAGCCTTGGTTCAAAATTTAGAGGCTACATTTCTTTATGCATTAAGGTCACATTCTCAAATTTTCCTTGTTTCATTAATTTGTTTCTTTTCAGGAAAAAAGAATTCAAACTTACCTTTCTGAGATTATCTAAAAATGAGGCTCAACTAATATTTATAAATTTTCTAGGGCAGAAAATTGCAAAGTGATTTTACATGAATGGTAAAAAATGCATTGTCTTTTAGAAGGTATCCACAATTTAGCATAGAATTTCTAAAGACTAGATTGCAGCATGAAATCCTACTGACTGGCACCTCTCTCAGACTATTTGTCTTCAACAAAAATTTGCTAGCTCAATACAATGCTCAACTGCATTATACCTAAGTGGATTGGTTTTTGAAGTTCATTCCGCCCAAAATCTTTCAGACAGATGCTTTGACAGATTAATACGAGCAATGCTTCTTTTGCTTGCTTTCAAGTTAAGCCAGGAGACTCGGTCCCTTCAGCCTGCAAGTGACCTTATGGACAAAATTTGCCAGGACGATTGAGAATAAGGAATATATCAGCAAAGACCACTGGTACATCTACCACTCTGGGTCTTTTAAAAACTAAATGGTGCTAACTGGACTGCATTTTGCAATTTAGAACTATAAATTCCGGCGCGGTTTAAAAACAACATATGTACCATTAGTTTCCCTATGCACATAAGTGTTTTTTTCAGATGAGCCAGAATTTAGCGGTCGGAATTTAGCCTTGAAGAAGGGACCGAGGTGTCCCGAAACGCGTCGGCTTTTTAATTTTATTTTGTGAGTTTGAGTTTTTTAATTTTCCGATTCTTCTCTGTTTTCTCATTTAATTAGCTCACAGTTTGTTACCTCGGTTTTTTCCGTTAGTTTCGTTTGTTTTCGACTCTTTCGGTTCGTGCAGAATTTATAGTTCCAAATTGCAAAATGCAGTCCAACTGATCTTGTAATTTTGGAGAACAAAGTAGAATAAATGAATCTGGAAGTTTGGTAAATCACAGATAAGTTGATGATTGTCCTCTCTGTTTAAAGATATTTTATCTCATAATCGATTCGAGGACATTCTGCAAATGTAGTATGCAGTCCAACTGATCTTGTAATTTTGGAGAACAAAGTAGAATAAATGAATCTGGAAGTTTGGTAAATCACAGATAAGTTGATGATTGTCCTCTCTGTTTAAAGATATTTTATCTCATAATCGATTCGAGGACATTCTGCAAATGTAGTAAGTTTTCTGCTGCTGACATATACATACAAATATTATTTCTCATATTATTCTGACATTGAAAAATCACTTAAAATCATTTAGACAACTCAGCAACTTCACACTAATGCCTCTAAAGCACTGGCAAACTTCAATTGAGCGATTTGAGTTTAGCTGCTGAGTCACACTAAACTTATTTAAGAATTCGCTTTGATTGCCCATGATCTTCAAATAAAAACACATAAATGTCGCGCTTTACGTACTTCCAATCAGCAGCGTGTGGTTTCAAGACTTTTAAATGATAAAAATGCATCTCTTTCTAACACTCTTGCGGCTTAAATATCTTAAGAGGTTGGTAGGATGATTAAAATTAAATGAGCATAAAAGTTGTATTTTTGATGATCAATTGAATGCAGTCGCTGGTATTTATGTTTAATGAAAACTATCAAAACTTGTAGATGAATATTTACTTTTCCTGTTTCCCCTGTACTTTTCTTTCATCAGACCTACTTAAGCAGCTGAAGCAGAAAAATATGTAACAGTTCTAGCTTTGTAGGAGTGGTCATGAAAATAACCTAAACGCTGAGATAAACTTTTGATAGATTCCGCAGTGAAAATGAAGTGAATTTTCTCCCTTTGCTCAGACTTCTACTTTACACATATCAGAGTTATCAGGTTGGTAATGAATGAATAATGGCAACCAGAGGTAGAACAATTTAGTTAAATGTAATCGAAAAAAACAAATCAATTTCACGAAACAAACAAACAAAAATTTAAAGGTGGCTCTTAATTAAGATAGAAATCACGAAGACGTTGGACTTTGAAGAAGTAAAAATACGTTTTCAGTGGAAGTTTTGAGTACATCAGAGGCAGAATTTTCCCCTCTTTTTCTGATATAATTTTCATAGCAAGTGAGTTTGTCCTCTTAACCCGAGATAGTTTCCAATTTATGATCGGCATTGTCAACAACAAAAGTGTCACATTCATAAATTCATGAAAAACTGTACCATTCGATTTCCTGTTCCAAGAAATGTCATCTCTTTACAGGGAAATACGAAAGTTTGGAAATGATTGTTACCACTCCTCAATAATGACAATTTTTGAAAAATTATTCACGAACTCATTTCGGAAATTCCAGCACTGACATTTTGAAAATAATCTATTCAATTTAGAGAAGAGGACTGAGGATTAGAATGAGAGAAAGTTTCCAATCATTCTACAGGGGAAAGGCTGAAGCATCTCAATTGATGAGACATGATGAGACTGGCTTAGAATGAAGTTATATCATAGGTCTATTGTGAGGCTGGTGTCAGATTGGATAATTGAGAGGCTTGGAGGATAAGTGAAATCTTTAAAAAAAAATTGAGATGTCAATTATTTCAAGTAAAACTAGTCTTAATGCGTATTCTGTGAAGAATTCGCTCCCCAATTCCAATTTTTAGGCATCAAAAAGTCAGTTTGAACTTCAGTTCCACCATAAGGATCCATGTAATTTCGAAACTTCGAACACGTATTTCTCAAAATAGCAAAAACCTCACTTATGCGCCTTGTCCTCCAAGCCTCTTAATTGATTGGCTGTCCATCACTGAGAGGGATACTTTTAACTTGTTGATTACACCAACGATTCTCAATTTGTGGGCTGCAGAAGGCATGTACTTAGGGAGCCTTAAGAAGAGAGAGTACAACAGATTGAAACATAACAATGGGAAAAAAAAAGAATTTACGATACGTCACCAGAGGAAAATGAACATAACAATACAATGTATTTTCTGTAACTACATTACATGTCTCAGGAGTAAAAAAAGAAACAAAAAAATAAAGATAAGGTCATCTTTTTTGAGTGGGGCCAAGAGCCGTCCAGGTAAGATGTAGGAGATCCAAAAGCCAAAAAGTTTGAGAATCGCTGGATTACTCAGCTCAATAAAGATATGACAAAAGGGATGTCTTAATTAACCAACCATTCGTAAGACCTTATTCCAGTTTGGTCCGGTTATGTCCCCATCACAAAACATAATTTCAAGAGCTGGCCTGCAGGGTATTGGAAATATTTTTGCATCTCTTCAATTTAGCAGCTGCCCTGGTTAGAAAAACCGCTGTGACTATAAGGGTATGTGATTGGAACACCCGCAGGTAGTCGCACAACTGCAACTAGGGTTCTCACACGACTAAAACTAGAGTAGTTGCACGACTACAACTAGGGAAATAACTTTTTGCAAGGCAGTCACAGCTTGCATGCACTTAAGTTCATTTCCTGATTGATCAATGGGGCACTTGACAAAGTACAAACTAAAAGCACTCTATTACGTGTTTGCTCTTAGAAGTTTTAGATAGAAAATTATTCACACAACAGAAAGTGCGCAGATCAACTCTAAATGACCGCATAAGAATTTAAGATCGACATTCGTTGAACGCCAAAAATATAAATGATGTCATTTGTGGGATTTCTGATCCAGGGTATCAATGGAAAGTATAAAAAATCTCTCTTTGGTGCTGATTTTTACAATTCCTGTTCATGACCCAGTTCATGCCTTATCACGTGACCTATTGTCTCTTTACATGAGAGAAGCACGGAAATACGAAATATCCAATTTTGATTCTAAGTGTAAAGTGCTGTTGTATAATTTTAAGACCGGTAACTTTTTATTTAAAATAAATAATAAACTTTACACAAGATTAGTCTCCTGTGTTTATTAAACTTTATGGTGGACAAAAAGTTTAATATTTGTGAAGATTTTCAAAAGTTACGTAAATTAAAAAAACAGGATGGGTAGCTTCGGCCGTTACATATCAGAATATGTTTTCATTTTAGAATAATTAAGTGAAGAATTTTAGTGAGAAGATCTCTTTAAAGGCACTGTTAAGCTTATTTTTGTCACTATTTTTTTTCATATTAGAAAACAAATTTATGATTGAAAACATTCTCCTCTGGTGAATGCAGGGTCACACTTGTAATAGCACCTGTCTGTATAAGGAGACGTAAGAGACAGACATTTGCTTTTTGCGAATGCCCAAAAAGATTATTCTTGTCTGATGCACCATGTCCTAATGAAATTAGAGATACTGTAGCACCCAGTCTGCTTTTTTAATACGATTATAGACACTTGAAATGAAAATTCTCTCATTCATGAAGGTAAGTGAAATAAAGGTATGCTCTTTCCCCATTCAAGCACCCAAAATCGAAAAAATGTACAGTCACTTTGGCGCCGTTTCAGTCTTGGCCGAGTTTGGTACACGATGAAGAGCAGACCGATAAGAATCGAATATAACAGAATTGAAACCCTGTTCCTAACTTCATACCAAGCTTGGAACGAATACATTGCAACTGAAAGATTTGTCATTTTGGGTGCCTGAATAGGGGGAAAGCATACCTTCGTTTCACTTGTACCTTACTCATTTGTAAACTTCCATCTTATAATCCAACAATATGAATAGAACTTATATTACATGAAAACAGTAGGCTGAAATTTCAACCACCAGAATATAAACATACATTAGAATGGACCATGGGTCAAGGTGCGGTCAATTTAAGAATTCTAACACAGGTTCCCGAACTGAAATTTCACGTAGAACACAATTCAAGCAAGGAAAATAACTGAAATGACTCTTAACTACTTTTTGAGGTTTTCAGTTTACAGAAATTTTAACTTCTCTACAAAAGAAAAATGATAGTCTACTTGAATTAAATCGCCCACTACAACGATTTTGGCAGGCTTTAAAACTGAGCAATTTTTCTCCCCCTCTGTGTTGTTCTAAGAGTTCACAATATGTAACAGCTGAGCCGAAGTACTCAGATAGATGTTATTAAATTGTCATCTTGCTGAGACTGTCACGGTGACGTTTAATGTGCAAATCAACTCCGGTAGATTATTGTTTTTTCTAAGAAAGGGAAGTTTGAATTCGTAGTTATAGTAGTAGTATTCACAGTTATTCTTAGTTATGCATAGTTATTGAAAAGTATTAATATCTTGGTAATGAGTTACTTTTAGTGATTTCTGGTGTAAAAATCGTGTTCTACATGAAATTTTGATGAGAAAACATCATTACTATTGAGCTCTCTAAGCCCTCAAATTTCCATATTTGGCCACAGTTCCTTCTACCGCTCTCTTAAGCCGAATTCCATGATTTTTGCTGCTATGGACAGACGAGAATTCTTAGATGAGCCCTCTTCTATTCAGATTTTAGGAATATGACCCCGGTTTTCTTGCATTATTACTTTATATAAAGCTGCTGTTACCACTCACTCCGCCCCTCCTGGAGAAAAATTGGCCGAATCCGTTTCCTTTACACTTGCTACACGCTTAGCAATTGTCATGACAAGTTGATCAAAATTATTCCGATTCCAATACATTGCCCAGGACGCCTGCAAGAGCGAAAAGTTGTTTCTCCGTATATTAATGCGTTGGAGATACGAGGTTGTTCACGCGCACCGCGCCGAACAGGTTCAATCCTGTCGCGTGACGTCACAGCATTATAAACGAAATTTCAGGTTTTAGGGGGTATTTTTCGATGGATTTTAGTGAAAATTGGTAGTGAGGGGTACTTTCAGACGGGAAACTCGAATTTTTGGTCAGATTTTCAAAATTTCAAAATCCAAGATGGCTGCACTGGCCTAAAATCCTAAGTCGACTCCTGTCTGATCGATTTTCGTGAAACTCCGTATCCGCGGGTATTTTTTGACGGGAAACTCGAATTTTTGGTCGGATTTTTGAAATTCAAGGAGGTAGACATGGCCTATAATCCTAAGTCGGCTCCTGTTCGATCGATTTTTGTGAAACTCGGTACTAGGGTGAAACTTGGTGAATGAGAAGGGGCGGGGGCGGCTCGCGGAGCGAGTCGCAAGTTCATCGCGAAGCGATGAACCGGGGGTTCAGGGGCACTCCCCGGCTAGGCGTGTCAGCTTGCAAAGCGCGCTAATCACGGCTAGTTACGTTATAAAGATGCGAGTTCTCTTATTTAAACAAGTTTAATATTCAATCTTAGTCACTTTACTTTCCAAAGATCTACTGGGTTGATTTCCATGATTTTTGCGGCTATCGATAAGAGACAGTTTCTAGATGAGCCCACTTTATTTAGATCAACTCACAGAGGCCTCAGAAAAGGCAAAACGCTCTCCAGGGGTTGAGCCATGTAGCGGGCAGGGGGTGTAGCCTGTAGCCCCCTGGTATATCTATAACTATTTATCATAAGAAATTCTTGAATTCGCACCTTGTCTAGTGGTCCATTTTTAAACATAAAATTCAGAATGCCTAAACACACACAAAAATGTGGAAAAAACGAAAAAAAGTTGATAGAATACTAACAAAGAATTTTATCATCCCGGCATTAGCACAAAAATGAAATACACATAAAAACCAGGGTATAAGCTTCGAGTTAAAAAAGAAATTTCCGGTTATCCAAAAGTCTCCATCATCCCTTGAAATTACATGTAAAAAAACCTATACCCATTCGCATACTTTTATCTTTTTGCCCCTCCTGCTCTGGAATACCATTATGATTACAGCAGCACGGCAGTTGGTGGTTTGAATAGTCCATTTTGCCACTTTGACACCCCTAGGTGCAAAATGGAGACTTACCACTATTGACTTTGAAATTCAACAAGATACCACAAAAAAAGTTTCATTTCATGAGTGCTAAGATTTGAAAAATGTCTCCTTTTTGTAACAGCCTGTTCCCCCATTTTTACTTGTACTGATTTCTGTGCTTACATACAATGAATACATAAATGAAACAAAGAACAAAAAATAAACTATTAATGTAACAGAAATTTCTACAACTAATTAGTTTAGGCAAAACTTTGGTAGGTGGTTAGAGGGTAAGGTGATGTCAGTCGTTATGAGTCAAACTTATTCTTGTTATGATTCATTACCTCGTATCAAACTTACCAGCGTACTCAGTCTTCAATTTTTAAATGAGAAACTCACCAATAAAGTACACAGATGATTATGAGTAATTAACTCAATAGCTCCCCCTTTTTGTACTGGTTCTCATGCACTTTAAGAACTGTTTTCCTTTGAGGTAATAAGGGGAGGTCTAAGAGAAATGTGCCAATGCAAAAACCGACTAAATTCCTGATCAAGTATTTTAGCAATATAGCTTGTAGTTACTGTGGATGAATCTGATGTATTTCTTTGCGCTGCCTTCAGAGAGAAAAAAGGTACCAAATAAAGTTTAAAACTTGACAACATTTATCCGCTTCAATTTCCACAAATCCGCCCTTCTTGTCCTCTTGCATACTCAGACTCACCCTGTGAAGAATTAAATTTCACGGTGCTTTTGACGGAAAAATGAGTGAAGTGAGAAAAGAGGGTCTCAAGGAATTAATCTCCTCAGATTATCTGTAAAAGTTACTTGTTTGATTGCAGGTTCTATGCTGCAATAAAGATTCTCCTATGTTTTTGATTGACTTCATGGAGGAGAGTTATAATGAAGGACCCTTTTAATGACATATTATGCAGAGAAAGAGAGGAAGTGTGAAAACACCTTAAAATATGAAAATGACAGAAGATAAAAAAAAAAAAATACAGTACTTCTGAAGGGTTTAAAAGGTGGTCAATTAGCTTTGGAAATACATGTTCTGTTTGCTGTCTCAAGTAAACTGAAATTCTTGACATACAATTCGTCTGAATCACTTTTTTTTGTATCTTTTCACTTCAAAGTTTCCAATTTTTCCATCACTTAAATTAACTTGAGTTTTATTAATTCTTCTTTCTTGTCTTGTTCGGTACAAAAAGCAAAGGAACCTTAATTAACATCCTCTTAGATATATTAATGACAAAAAGGTATACACATTCAGCTTACATAAACATTTAATGAGACCTCCAAACTTGAAGAAAACACAAATAAAAAATTAAAAAAAATTTATAAAACTAGAAAAGGTAGGAGCTTGAGGTTCCAACTTGTTCAATTTGTAAGGGGCAAGAGAAAAACTGACATCACCAACTCAAGTAACAGAACAACAATTTGGAAATATTCTAGGGTACAATAGGCACTTTCGTAGCACAACTTACAGTCAACAAAATATATATACAGACTAACTTACTTGATTTTCACAGTTTGATGATCACAGCCCTGATAAATATTTTAAGTACATAAAAGGAGTCACAGGATTGATGTGAAAGAAATTCTGGTGGGTTTATCATATCTATCAACGAAAAGACAGCCGAGAAAGTATCAAAAGACATTCTTACACCAAATTCAACATGAGAGGGGAAAAAACTCTTATATTCATCAGGGTCACATTTCAAAGGGATATATTTTTTGTGAGAGGCAGAAAAATAATCAGCTAGAGATTAGCAATTTAACAGATGGACTCCTGGGTGAAGTTTCTTGAGAAACACAATGATGACTCGACTAACTTCAATGTAAAAAAAAAAAAAAAAAGCTGGCTTCCTAATACTTAAATACTTTTGTTGTCTATATTTGTTGCACAAGGTCGAGATATGAAACCGCTGACAGCTTAACGGTAAAAGAAACATATTTTAAGAAATTTTGATTGACAGTTATTCTTTTATCATTCACAGCAGAATTAAGAAAAGTACATTTGTTTTAGTATTTATGGATGGTGTTTCATTGAGTTGTTTCACCGTTGGAGTTCTTACCTCTCGCAAAAATATAATCATGAAAATAAGAGGTCTTTCTACAACCATTACAACTAATGTCAAAGTACACAGTGATGGAGCAATATTGATAAGAAATTTTACAATATCATTACAAAAGACTAACGGGATAAAATAGCAGTTTCATGAAAATCTTGGACTAAGTACCTACTATTTAAAGTCAATTAATTAAGTAGAAGCCTGATCATCAGAAAAAAGATTACGATTATTTAATGCTTTAAATAAACCGATGGAATTCTTACCCCTCCTGGAATATTTCACAGCTACCGATTTCTGGTTAAAACACAAATGAAAAGTATCATCTTCTGAAACAAAGTACTGAAGTGGCGAAGCATGTGAGGTAAAGTGCGAAGTTTGTGCTGAAATTTGTAGCTTAAGAGCAATGACTAAATTTGACGTTTCTTTCATACAGTTAATTATTCACTTAATTTCCCACAATGTAATTTTTAAAGAGTTAACTATTCTTTGAGCAGAAACCTCTTGACTAAAAAAGGCTACAACCAGGAGCAGAAACAGGGTGAGAGGAAAAAGACAAAGAACTTTGCTGACAGTACCTGGACTAACACACCCGATTTCAGGCCAGAAAAACGCTCATCAAGAGTTCTCGGATGTGTCACACCTTTTGCTGACTCCCCTGCCACTGCTCCCGGCTGCACAGAAAACGAGGGAAATTAAACGTTGAAAGTGGTACACATGACTGTACTTCACAAATTAAACAATTACTACTCAACAACTTTTGAACAAAAATAAAAAAAAACCCATAACTACTGACAAAAGAACACGCAGACGTTCTGACTCTATTCTGACTGATCAGGCTACTACTGTTCAGTTACAAAATCAAATAATTGACGAGGAAGCAGAATATATTTAACTGTTCAACAAACGTGATACATAATGATGACCTAAAAGTGTTGAATAATACCCTACTGAGGTTAGTGTCACTGGTGTCGAAATGTAATCAGTCTTTGATCGGTCATTGAAAATGAGAGACAGGTCCTCTCAAATCAAATTACATAGTATGATATGGTAAAAGATAATTTGAAAGTTCGAGTTCTTAAAGTTTGTTAAAAATTAAATGATTAAAACCTTTAGTTTATACATTCATTACCGGAGGAATTCATAGGAGTTGCATTTTAATTGATTGTGAGGGGACTGAGAAAATCAAAGGTAAAAGGTACTTTACCATGGTATTTTGCTCGGGAAAATGGCGAGCACATTTAATTATTACAAAAATGAGAGCAAATTGAGGGATTTCACATTGTTCAATCTTCATCTGATTGTTTTCTGAGTGCCAAAGACCAAGTAGAGAGGTAAAACATAGGATGAGTCGAGGTTCACCTGATAGATACTTCCAATTCAGGGGGGGGGGGGAGAATCGGCTAAACTAACACAATCATTTCTGATGAGATCATTAAAAGAGTTGACGGTTTGGATCACACGTCTTTGCATCGTGCATAATGATTGTTTCTTACAACCCAACAAAATATTTTCTACCAATTAAAAAAGAGTAAATAAGAAGAATAACCAAACATTGAGATAAAAAACTTTCACCAGCAAAAAGAATTCTGGATACCACTGCAGAAGATAGTTGTCTAAGGAAATGGAAAGGCTGCAAAGATTTCAGCCCTGGAGGGGCTGATTGATAGCTCTTGTTGCATGGGACATGAGGATAGTTCATCCACCAGAACGATAGGTTTCGAAAAATTTGCAGGAGGGCTACTGACTCTTTACACCATCAGGTGCTAAAAATTAGCATGAATATTCTGGAACACTCAAGTGTTCGAAGAGGCTGTCTATAAACTACGGGACGCAATGGTTCCGATTTTTCGACACCCATCCACCTCTTATAACATGCCCCCCTTTTCTCAGAAGAAAAGAAAATTAAGTTTGTATGCCCACCATGAATTGGTGGGATAATGAATTAAAGTCAAATTTGATTGGAAAAACGAATATTTGAATCAGTAAATTGAGAAATATATATGTTTGAGGAAAAAAATAATGGAAAAAAATGTTGTGAAAAATACAATGCCAGTACAATACTGTTACATGACGCTGATAAGAGGAGGCTTAGAAGTGGCCACCCCTGATTTTGATGCGATTTGCTGTGAAACACAGTTTGAAAGCAGCTGATTGACATGTGCTTTTTTGTTTTTGCAAACGGGCCTCCGAAACTCCTTCGAAACGATAGAAATTAAATCTAGTCACACTGCCATATCTGAAGCGATGGCACAATAGAACAACACTAGCCTGGAAGTCACTAAGCAATAACTTGGATCCTCGATGCGGGGAAATTTGTTGCCTCCGTTTTATTCAAGTTATATTTCTTTAAAATCCTCACCAGAACACCCCCTTCTTCGTAAGTTGTTCTTGGTAAATATTACACACTGTTAACCACTACCGACTAAGGGTTTTTGTACTGTTCTTACATATGTTATTTTAATGATTATAAAAAAAATCTCTCTAATGAAAACGGGGATAAAAATTTGTCCGTGCTGGGAATCAAACTCATGGCTTGAAAACTGCCAGGCGAGTGTCATTCCATTGCGCTAACACTGCAGGTATTGGGGGGAAGGGGAGAGTCCATTTGTAAAAATAGAAAAGCACTTGTCAATCAACTGCACTTACACTATTTTTCATCGCAAAACACATCAAAATTGGAGGCGGCCACTTCTGGGCCTCCCCTTGGGAGCTTGACAGAACCCTACTTCTTGTCAAGCTCGATCACAAAATTATGAAGACCCAGCCACTCCCCAAAGATACGTAATTTATGGACAGCCCCCAAGGAAAAAGGTTGGGAGATTCTCAAATGTCATTTTTCAAACTTAGCTTGAAAAATTTAAAATTTAGCCAGTATTAACAAGCGATCAGCCAAATGTCACTATTTTTTACACGGTAACAGACGAATATGAAGCGTTTCAGGGCAAGAACTCTTCATGCTGGGCAACTAAACTTAAACTAGAAATAATTTGAACACAAAGAATTCAGGCATCTTCGACTTTAACTACAACATGATCAAACTTAATAGGATCAGGAGTAATGACCTGTGATTTTTGTTCTTGTGTAGTGTCGGGAAGAATGATGGATCGGTTTCCTTCTAACTTTGATTGCTGAAAAATAAAACCGAGATTTTAGTCCAAGCATTGAATACATCAAATATATGCAAATCCCCTCAATAATGGCCAAATATATGTAGTTACTTGTTTTTATTGGACTAAAGAAAAGTCAAAAGATGTTATCTAGAAATTAGGCAAGATGGGCGCAAATTTTTTTCAATATAAATATGTTTAGATTTTCTTCCTGTCATATCCTAGATACATAGGTTGGTAGTACATAATAGACTAGGGAGTTTAGCCTAGCCAAGCGTGGTAGCCCTATAGGGCTTGTACCCCAATTGTACTTTTTTTCAATACAAGCCATGTCCTTCGTTAGCTCCCGTCTTGTATCTCCGCTTTTCACCTTTTTCCGTGAGTCCAGATGTATCAAATGGCGACGGGAATCGGTCAGGTTTGTTTCCGCATGTGTTCGCGCTTATCCTCGTGAATTGTCGGATGCGCGAATAAGTTCAACTGAGATCGGATCTTAGTCTCATGGACTGGCCTAACCTCATTCTTATCTCAACGCTTTCTACTTCGTCAGTCTGAACGTTTTCTGGTACGAATTGCACCGCCCTACCACAATGGCTGATGACGGAGAAAGCATGGACAGTACACTCGTCGGAGGAGGATCCAATCAATCAACAATGAGTCTAGAATATCACCCAACTAACTCTTAATGTCTTTAAAGACATTAAATCTAGCGCTCTCTTCATTAGAGGGATGACTGGTGTGAAATCTCGAAACATGCCTTGCCAAGTGTACATAAACTTCCAATTTGGAGGTCACATCTTTCCAAAATCTGTGTGTGTAGTCCTGACGCTGAATGTAAGCTTAATTCGAGGCATTGATTTTTTTAAAGAAAACCGAGCATTATTACACTGTTATCGCAAATGTCTATTTGTTAAGTTGGTACATAATGTAATACCACCTCTAGTATTATCTCTCTCTCTTATGTTGGTAACATACATGTGAGCGTGCGCACCTCTCTCTCGTTGTTCGTTCTCTGTGCTTTGCCCTTAATGAATAATAAAAGTAAGAGTCTTCAAGCCACGTCCTTAACTAAATTTACTTTTGTTATCTTCTTCACCCTAATCATTCCCTGTAAATAAATCTGCTATCCGACAGGTTATGGAGCCCAGTCGCGTTCTCGATAGAAATTAATACCATGATCAGCCGTTAGTGAAACGTAATCCATTAGTCTCTATTAAGCCGTGCACGTGTTGCCGCGACCGCAAACCTTGTGCCTACCCAGTTTTATTCAAAACTTGATCATGGAGTCCCAAGTGAAAGTTGAGCATTTGCTTAAACTAGACGAGACGAACTGGAAAACGTGGAAATTCTCCGTTAAAGTCGTCCTGACGGCCAAAGACCTATGGGATATAACAACAGAAATCTTGAAAGCACCGGTAGTTCCAGCAGTTATTAGAACCGGAGAAGGCGATGCTGAAGCAATATCGGCATCTGAAGCAAGAGCAGCAGCTGCCCTGAAGGAGTTTAAGGCATTCAATCTGAAAGATGCTAAGGCCCAAGAAGTCCTGGTAACGAGAATGAGGGAGGGTCCTCTTTCGCATGTTCTGTCCTGCGAAACCGCTCATGGAATGTGGTCGAAGTTGATAACCATCTATGAACGTCAGTCCAACGTAAGTGTACATCTATTGCAACAACAATTTTTCAGTGCTTCTTTTGATGGCTCCGTCACCAATTTCATAACAGGATGCAAAATATAGCCTCCAAACTGCGACTTTGGAAAGAGGTTATCCCAGAGAAAATGATTGTAACAAAGATCTTAATGTCTCTCCCAGATTCTTTTAAACATTTTGTTTCAGCATGGGAGTCAGTGCCCACTTCTGAACAAAATCTGGATAATTTAACTGCTCGTCTACAAATTGAAGAAGACCGATCGAAGTCGACAAAAGAGGTAACAGCGTTACTTTCAAAAAGTAACTTAAACGAAGCAGCACAATGTTACAGTTGCCGGAAACGTTGGCAAAAAGCCAACAAGAGTAAATCAACATCACGCCGCCGTTCTCGTGAAAAGTTCAAATCTAGCGAATCACACGAAAGTCACAGTAGTTCTGAAGTCTGTGGTAGTGTGCGGAATAAGTCACAGGAGCCCCCTCGAAAGGGGAGACCTAGATGTTATGTTTGCTATCGCATTGGCCATATAGCCAAACATTGCTGGTTCCGCAAGAATAAACATCAAGATTAAAGAAAGTCTAAAAGCGAGGAGGAGAAATCCGTTGTCATGATGGCATGTAATCGCAACATATCTAAACAAAATTGGTATCTCGATAGTGGAGCATCAGACCATTTCTATAAAGATAATGAGTATTTTAGTTCTTACTCTCCCTTTGATACAGCCAAAGAAATACCTATTGCTGATGGATCGAAACTATCATCTTTGGGTCACGGTACTGTATCAGTTAAATCCTTCAATGGCACAAGTTCCGTTAATGTAGACTTGCAAAATGTCCTGTATGTTCCTAAACTTCATGCCAACCTTTTTTCACAAACCAAAGCATTGGATAAGGGGTTCTACCTGGTATCAGATGCCACCAGTGCGAAATTTGTGTGAAAGAACTCTAACAAACCCTGTGCCTGGGCCCTTTGGGAAGGCAATTTGTTTCGAATGAATTTCAGAGCACATGAGAAATCAGCAATTTGTTTAAATGCACGTCTAAATCCTACAAATACAAAGAACAATTCCAAGTGCGAATCACTTGCCGTATGGCACCGCAAATTGGCTCACCAAAATATTGTGCATGTCAAAGAAGTACTCAATACCAAGGGAATAAAAAGGGCTTGAAAGTGAAACCTTTTGTGAAGCCTGCATTGAGGGCAAACATCAAAGAAAGCCCTTCCCATCAAGTGAAACTAAAACAGCTTCTACTTGTGAAATTATTAATGCTGACCTCAGTGGTCCTATGGAAATTAACTCCCTGGGCGGAGCCAGACTTTTATTAACAGATGACTTTTCTAAGTATAGATTTGCTTACTTCCCAAAATCTAAAGCTGAATTTTATGAAAAGATATTATCCTTCTTGAAGCTGTGCCAAACCCAACGTAACAAAACAATGAAGAAATTTCGTACTGATAATGGAAAAGAATTTGACAACCAAAAATTCTGAAAATGGTGTCATTTATCAGAAAACCTGTGCATATAATCCAGAACAAAATGGGAAGGCTGAACGTGAGAACAGAACCATTATCGAAGCTACTAGAACCATGTTAGCTGAGAAAAAGCTACACAAGAAGTTTTGGGCGGAAGCTGCAAACACAGCTGTTTACGTTATTAACAGAACCGGTAACTCTTCAATTCCAGGAAAGACTCCCTATGAGCTTTGGTATGAAAATTGTTACAACATTAATTCACTTGTAACTACATTTGGTTCCAAGATATGAACTCATATTCCAGAAGAAAAACGACTGAAGTTAGATGTCAAGAGTAGTCACGGTCTGTTCATGGGCTACTCTGAAACATCAAAAGGTTATAGAGTGTACTACGAGGATAAAGATACCGTGAAAATTGTACGAGATTTCATCTCAGTCCCAGAAAATTTTGTTCCTCCCACCCAAGAAGATTTTGAGTCTCCCTCTGCAGATGAAGACACCTGAAAACAATGATCCTGTTTTAACTGCACAACCTTATCCACCTCATGAAATTCCTGAAAACCAACCTATGATGAATAATTCAAGATCAAAAAGTTGAAGGAGTAATTAACGTGAGTAAAGTTAACAAAAATATCATAAATATTGAATTCTCTGACTATGTACTAGCAAACCGTTTTATGGACCACCCCAACGAACTCAAAACTAAATACAGAATCTACATTCCATATAATCGACTAACCAGATATATAATAATCAAAGACGTTGAACCTTCAATCACACTCTTAGACATCAAAAACTCCATTACTAGAAACTACTTCAAAACCTGTTCCATCAGACGAATTTTCAAAAGAGAACATGGACAGCTAATCCCAACATACAATATAGACGCCACTATCGAATCACAGCTCTTATCAGAAAACGTTTTCATTCTTTACCAAAAATGCAAAGTAGTACCATACATATACCCAGTTCTTCAATGTAACCACTGCCTCATGTTCAGACATAAGTCCCACATCAAAAACACCCTAATTTGCAAAGACAGCAAAAAATGTTCAAAATGTGGAGAGACTACAATGCGTGATCCCCAGAAATGCACAGGAGAAACCAAATGCACACACTGCCAAGGACAACATGACAGCTCTGACAGAAACTCAATACCTCACTGAAAAACAACTCAAAGAGATAACTCAATTAATTGAGGGAAAAGCCTTAGCCTGGTAAATATATAAGTTTATGTATAAGTTTAAGAATAAGAATAAAGATTTTGATCATTTCTGTAAAGAATTTCTCAAGTTTTTTTTTTGGGGGGGGGGGGGGGA
>NW_017547192.1:107313-174884 GCF_001854935.1 Bemisia tabaci
GAACGAGCCGAAGACAATGTGAGAGGGCAACTCTTTAAACCTAATCAGTATAGGAAAAGTAGTTTGAAAATGGCAACATATTTCATAAAATTTGTACAAAAAGAAGGGCGGACAAAGACTTCCCAAGTGAATGGGTCGAACGCCTGAAAAGTCGAGACCCCCCTCCATCTCAGGCATCCTCCCAGGAGAGCAAAGAAGTCTCAACTTCCTCCAGCCTACACCTACTTCCAAATGAAATTGATAACACCGATTCTAACCTGGAATTTGTAAGTCTCCAAGTGGATATTCGCTCTGACTCCTCACCGATATCTATGGACACCTCAGATTCCCACCCTGATCTCATTTCTGACCAACAAGATCATACTCTACCAAGGATGCAAGTACCAGAATTAATTATCAACACAATGAGTAATAATAATAACAACTTATCAGTGCCATCAACGGACTAATGCTCTTTCATCTATAAAATTCTCCATAAACTACCAACGTAGAAGAACCTCCAGGTTACATCATCTAACTAAACTTAATCTATTTTTTCATGTCATTTTCTCTATTTTTCTGGAATATTCACAGCATACGAGCTAACGGCTTCGACATTAACGATTTTCTACTGTTGAGATAGTCAAGATGGAGTGCTTTTGTATCGTTTTCCTTCATGTTCGTCATTCGTATTGAATTCCGAATAAAGCTATGAAAATCTCAAAGAAAAATGTCTTTTTCTTAAGCTCTGCTAACAGGTTATAGAGCCCAGACCCGTTAATCGCGTGTGTTCCATAGCTGAAATGTGTCAAATGTGTGGTCGGTACTAGTTGCTTCACGTTGAGTTTTTCAAGTGCGTCTCGTGGTTGCGTTCACGCGATCATACTGAGTGGCCGACAAATCCGGGAATTAGTGTTTTTTTTAGCATATTCGTTTTTCCGGTTGTCGCGAAAGAAGCAGTGCGTCATCGAGATCGAGGTAGAAATAATCGTCCACTCTGCGCCATCAAAGAAGCAGTATCAGCATGGCAACAGACAACGACAGTCTACATCTCATCGGAAATTTGAAGCTGAATGACACATTGAAATTTCCACCACGAAAATTGTAGATACTGAAGAACCAAGTAAGACTATTTTCTACGCAACACCAAAGTGCAGAGGAGACTTCAAACCTCTCATTACCATTTTCCAAGGACTAGAAACTGAAAAGGTGATCCTAGCTGGTGACCTTAACTCCCACCATCCCACGTGGAGTTATCCTAACTCGGACAGAAAAGTCAGAGCCCTAAGCGACATCTTCAACGACCATGATATGTTTGTATGCAACTCTCTCAACCCTGCCCCCACTAGAATAACTCGCCCAGACCAGTAACCAAGTTTCACAGACTTAATCGTCATAAAAAACTCACTGGCAGCATCGTCCAACTTGTCAGTCCTGGACATCCCATCCAGAAGCTACCATCACCCTATAATTTTCTCCCCCAACCCAAACTTAACCCCCGTCTGCTCAGCTATCCCACCAAACAACCTTCCTCCTCCACGGGTCAATTGGAGGAAGTTTTTCAAAATAGTGGAACAACAATTCAAGATAGTAAAGAACGCCCGCCAAAAGGACTACGACGTCTGGTATGCAGTCATCCAATTTGCTCTCGAAAACTCCAAATTCACCCCCAAAGACAACTCCAGGGCCCCTATTCACCAGTTATCAAAACACGAAAGATGGCGGTCTGTGGAGTGCCAGAAAGCAAAGAATCTGAGAGTGCAATGCTTAAAAAACTTCAAGTCATCCAACTCCTATGAAGACGTGATTGCTTATTGCATCAGCTGCAACAAATTTAAGCTCACTGTACGTAAGGCTAAAAAAGACAGCTGGCACAAATACTGCTCTACAATAAACAGGAACACTCCCACCAGTGAAATTTGGGCCAACTTAAAAACTCAACGTGTCTCCAAAGAACCAGTAAGAGGTAAAGATGACTCATGAGTGAAAGACTTCCAAGCAAAGTTCTCCCCCGATTATGCTGAATCCGAACCCCTTCAGATGGATGTACACAACTGGGGTGTAGTACATAAAGCTGTTGTAAGGCAGCGCTGGCGAGGCCGGTGTGGCCAGCTGGATTCAGCCAGTGTGTGCGGGGACTGAGGCACTCGCTTGGTATTCAATAAAATGTTAACTGTGTGTAATCGTCATGTATTCGTTCACTGTGTGTAGCCGTTTTTGTATTCGAGTCGTAAACGTTGATTTATCCCTAGTGTGTTGAATAAAAGTATTTGTCTCATAAAATCTGTCATTCTTAAGACACCTCGACAACGAAGACCCCATCCTCATTTCCTATGAATACTTTGAACATATCCTTCTAGTAATGTAAAAAAAAAACCCAGGAAAGGACAGAATCATAGCAAAACTCCTCAAAGTACTCCCTCCTATTGCTAGAGTTTACCTTTATAAGGTATTTCTCAGAACAATGAACCTTGGGATCACCCCTGCTGAATAGAACGAAGTAATAATTAAACCAATTTAGAAACCTGGCAAGCCAGAAAACATATCCAACTCTTACAGACCCATAGCGCTACTCTCCATCGTCAAGAAGGCCTGTGAAAAAATTCAAGGGGATTCATTGAGGAACATGTTGAACGCCTCAACCTCCTATCTCGTGTTCAATTTGGATTCCGTAAACATTTCTCCCTATTTGACAACCACAACATACCGAATCAAGAAATCCTAGAAGCCCTAGACCAAAAAGAAGTACTGAAAGTAGTCTTCTTAGACATACAAGGAGTGTACGATTCAGTCCACATCCCCACTTTTATAAAGATGATGAAACACCTGCGAATTAACAAAAGACTAATTAAATCAATGTACTGGTTACTTGGCAGAAAATCAGTTTACATCCAACTACATAAAGTAGAATATGGAATCAGAATTTCATTTGTCGGCCTAGCACAGAGCTCTGCTATAAGCCCACTGCTTTATACCTATCATATACACCTGCAAAATTCACAAAGCAATTACCTTCGCCAGGATGTTGGAATTTGCAGATGACATTGTGATATATATCAGACACAAACTTGAAGAAGTAGCTGCTACACTCTTACAATCGGACCTCCACAACCTCATAAACCAAATGGTCAGTTATTATCATACTTTCATCAAATCGAGGGAATGGACTTGCTGTACGATCAGATGCTATTCAACATTGGCTTGATATGAGCATTCTAGAGGGCAGTAGTAGTCCTTATTCCAGCCCAATGGAAACTCTTGTACAATGCTCTGCATTTCTCAATGGGGCTCTTGTCTGGGGTGCCCAAGGTAAGAGGCCAAGCTATCACGCCAAGAAAGCTAAATGCGTCAGACCCCTCAAACATAGGCTTGCATGAGCCATGTTTCCGTCCCAAACCAATACTCTTGATGTAATCTCAGGAACCCCGCCGATTCATCTACTTCTTGACGAACGTATTAAGCTAGGACGCAGGGTCCCTGGACCTGAGGTGAAGGCCTATACTAAGACAAAGTAGCAGTATGAGTGGGAGGCATTGGAGGACTATGCACGGACCAAACGTCTTGTCACAATCCTGCAGCCGTGGTTGGTGAGAAAGCACGGGGACATTGACTTTTATGTCTCCCAATTCCTGTCTGGCCATGACTGCTTTAAGAAATATCTGGCGCGTAGGAAGATTGTCAGGGATGTGCCCTTTCTGCCCCTAGGTGCACTCGACGGAGCACACCTTCTTTGGCTGTGCTGCTTTTGACGAGCTGCGGGGTCCCCTTTATGGCAGACTTGGTGTGCTCACCCCTGATAACGTCATAGAGCCAATGCCGGAGTCAGCAGAGAACTGGTCTGTGAACTCAGCGTTTATCAGGGCGGTAATAACTTTGAAAGACTTGGTCATTAATCCACCCAGCATTGCCACAGGGCACACCTGTGTCCTCCTCTAGTAGTCAATGAGCGTTCCTTATTTATAGTGTATAATATTGTGTTTTCATTCTTTTAATTAGTGCTGATAATGTATACTTATTTTTTTTTAAATATCAATAAGAAGAGACTGTGTAAGCATAATCCAACTGAGGGTAAAAATCAGAGGTGATGAGAGAGTAAAACTAGAGAGAGTATTGAAGATATAGAGTCCAGGAGGAAACAACCAAAAATAACTTCATGCACTACAATACTATCTTTCTTCCTCAATATTAGACTAATGTACAGTAAGGAATTTGTGACTACAAAATCTAGCTTTCTGATATTTCAAACTCCTATTCCCCAAGCTTTTGTGTCACGAAAAGCAGTTAAGCATACGCATTCAGTATTTTTCAGCACAAGTACTTGAGGGCAACAAGTAGGTTAGGGGAACCTTCTTCTCCTCTGAACCTGCTCGTCCATCTTCTAAGTTTGGCGCACTTCTCAGGGGTTAATCAGGGACAGGGTTAATCAATTTTAGAGGGTTTTTAAAATTTTATGCCTTTCCACCAACTTAATTAATTTTGTTCATTCTATAATCCAGCTGAATAAATTTCCCTGCCAATAAAAAAATGTATTCGTCAAATTTTGGTCAACTTGTTGATTGGCCCTCCCTTTTTAAGGCTTCAAAATTGCATTTGCTACTTCAGATGCAGTATCACTGCCTATAGGTTTATGATTAAATTGATAATGAAATGCTCTGAAATAGTGTGTCAAGAGGGTGGCTACATCATTTCTGTGATGGCAAAACTGACTCTTGTTTAGTTCAACATCTGCATGAAATCATACGTAAATTTCAGCATCAATTTTTTCACATCTCTACAGTGAACACTGAAGTCAGTGCAAAGCCAACTCCCGATTTCCCAATTCGCAGAACTAATTGATAG
This sequence comes from Bemisia tabaci, assembly GCF_001854935.1. Taxonomy (NCBI): domain Eukaryota; kingdom Metazoa; phylum Arthropoda; class Insecta; order Hemiptera; family Aleyrodidae; genus Bemisia; species Bemisia tabaci. The sequence continues at coordinate 112,132 of NW_017547192.1, forward strand.
ATTTCTGATGAGATGGATTTAAATGGTGATGAGATCATCTCCCTTTGTTGAAAAAATCGCCTGCTGGGAACCCTGGCCATAATCGTGGCCCAAATAAGCAACTTGATACTTACAATCATGATTCTACCATCAACCATTTTTACATTAAAAGTTTCAAAAGGTTTATTTACGTCTACAATATCATTATTCCTCGGAGAGCCACGTTTTGCAGGGCCTTGGAAACGGGCCTGGCGTCTGGCTAGCACATTCGAAGCATTAGCTCGAGCGGCCACTGGTCGTTTTCCACTACCTGCTCCTACAATTGTTGCAATGGGCTGCACTGATTTTGATTCTGGTGGTTTGGGCGCTGCAGTAAAAAAAAAAAAAAAAGAAAAGAAGAGAAATTATTATGACTCAATTGAAACAGCAAACAGAAAAAAAGCTAGACACTACGAGGGTCCTGATTAATTGCTTGCCCGCCAATGAAAAAATTGGAATTTTCATCTGTTCATGTTTTGCCTAATTTTCAAGAATTGTAGGTATATAAAATTTAAAAAGTTTAAAATTGAGGAGAGAGAATCCTGCGAAACAAACAAGGGAATTACGGGCAGGCTAAAATTCATTGTTATTTGATATGATATTCTTTATGATCTCTTGGGCAAAATATGCTTTAAAAGTTGAGCTTTTAATGTGCCAATTTCTGAAGAAGCAAGGCTGGAAAATGATTTTTACAAGCATTATTGGGGAGAAATGATGCGAAATTCAATTGTTATTTACCAATGAATTGTATTAAAGAAAAACTCACCAGAATCTGATGAGCTGTTCGTTTTTGAAGCTTTTGTTTGCTGCAGAACAGCCTGTTTCCGACGTGCTTCTTTAATTTGAAAAATTTTTTCTCTGAATGCCTTTTGAGCTTCGATTTTCTTTCGATACTCCCGCATCTCTTCATCTTCTTCTTCATTTTGAGACTAAAAAACAAATTATGGCCATAGAGCTTCCAAGTACTTAATGAATGATAAAAATAATAACTAGATTTATACATAAAATGAAAAAAATTGATCTTCAGATCTTTGAAAGAAATTGATATTTTTTCTTTTCTTTCTTCCTGTTGAATTACGATTTTTTTTACTTTTTTTGGTGATTATTTTCTTTTAAAAATGTTGTTGATATCATATTGATTTTTTTGAGTTTAAGTTTTCATCAGTCAATTAGTATTCTTCATAGCTGTTGTTAGTTTAAAACTTATAACTAAACTTTGTAACTAAATGCAAGCAAAACCTCAGTAGCCTCAGTGATTAAAACTTAATAACATTACAATCCTTGGTTGAATCAGTCTGTGCTAATGAGCTAAGATCACAGCAGTACATACAAATCTCTTTTTCTATTCAATATCAATCGATTTTGACGAGGTAATGGAGGAAGTAATGAGAGTTCTAATATCACTTTTGTTCAGTAACTCCATAAAGTTAACCCTTTCCGGTCCGCAGCAGTTTTCCACGGCCGCGAGAAGCGAGGTTAAGGTAGCAGCGATGTTGTCAACAAAGACAGTGGTTTCCAAAGGGTCCACCAGAGGCCGCCACTTGCTGGAGCAGTTGAATATACCCGACATCAGGCCTGCACAGAGGTTAAAACTTTCGGGCGACTATATCCGACATCGGACCTAAACGCATTATTTTTCACGGCGAATATATCCGACATTGGACCGGAAAGGGTTAAGTTTCAGTAATTTAGAGGCTCTGGCTGTTTCTCCTCATTGATTAGTCCTCGCTTTTTAATTTTAAGCAGCTTTTTTGCTGTGAAACAAGGTAGAATGTAAATCAAACAATGAAACCTACGAAATTTTCGAAAACTCACCTGCACAGATGGTTCTCGATCAACGGATGTCGTATCAGGTAAGTTTGACACAGTTTGAACTTCTAGAATGTTTCGCAAAGGAACCTAAAATAAAATCAGAAGAGAAATTGACTAAATTTTATCTGGCAGAACCTGCAATGCGAACCTCTTGAAATATTAAGAAAAAATGTCTAAAGTTCTACCAATGACTACAGATAAGAAGAAAGCTGAGTTTTAAGTGCTGTCAAACATATGACAACAAGAACCAACATTCAGAACTAATGAGATTCTACACTTACTTTTTTAGAAGATTGATCATATCTGGGTTGCTTTGGCGCAATAGGAAAACTCGGATTAGAGAGAGGTGCATTGAGACGTTTCTTCTGGCCGAACGGTGGGGAGCCCAGGGCAGACTGGTGCATGCTTTTGGGATTCTGAGGCGATGCTGGTAGTCGAGCACCGAGTCGATTCTTTATGTTTCCTGAAAAAATTTGTGCATAAGACATAGATGCACACAGCAAAAATTTCTTTCTTTACAGATGACTTGGTGAGATATTTTTATTGCCTTCAATTGACAAAGTTTTACTTGTAAACATGCAATTTTTCCACTAAGGTAAAAAACCCGTTCTGAGTTATCAAGTTTAAAAAGAAAAATGTTGGTGAGACTTTTCATTTGGGCATTATATGACTCAGAGGAACCTGTAAACCTAGTGCATCCATTGAAAAAATAAAATAATAAAAATCTTAATTGTGATTTTCCTTTTTGACATGTATGCAAGGAAAATTCACCCAAAAAATGAATGATTTTATTTTTCCTGAAAGTAGCAACATGGATAATTTTACCTAAAATCATTCTTTTGTAGGGGTCCGCGAAGCGACGATTTTCAAAGCGAAGCGGACAAAAAAAACCCTCAAATACGCTGGATGCAACCCGCGGAATTTCGTTGCGGTTACTCCTGCGAGTCGCGACTCAGCGTGTGGTGGTGGCAAACTTAATTGAACACTGGGAAATACGTGAAGAATACATTCATTAAATTTTCCCCCTCTTCCCTTAAATTTTAAGAATGAATTTTTATTGAGATGCCAGCAGATCTTAGATTTTTTTTTAAAACTTTGTCATCGGTTTTGCTTTAATGATCATGGAATGATAAAAAATAAAAATTGTTTTTACTTTTTATTTTCCTTTTAATTTTTTTTATCTAATTTAATGGAAAACGTAGCAAAATTGTGGTAAATATAATTTGAAAACCATCGATTTAAACTTTTCAAAAAATTTTATTATGATGGAATTGAGGTTAGGAGAAAAGGCGCTTATACACAGAGCGGCCGCAAACGCATGCGCAAAGAACCAGTTTATGCGGAGAATTATCCATCCATCATCGGCATTCGGCATGGATTCCAAAAAAGCGCGAAAATATGAATTACCGCGAAATTTGCGCTTGTTTTTTCCGACCTTGCGCTTCGTTTTGTGAAGCAAAGCAAATGCGAAGCTTCGCGGACCCCTATTTTTTTACATGAATTTGAACTACTGAGCAGCTATGGACCTCTTACATGCCCTAGAGATTTGTGATTGTAATACTAATTCTGAGGTACAATGGACCACTAGACAAGGTACGAATTCCAGCATTCTGATACATGTTTCTTAGCTAAAATTTCACATAAAACACGATGCGCACAACGAAAATTACCGAATTCAACTCCTTACGAAGATATTTAATGATTCATGAGGCGTGAATTCAAACCACCTGCTCATGACAACTCAATGCTCTACGTGATTCACATCGTGGGCTAAACGTTATCATGACAGTCTCTGCGATATAAAAATCTGGCAACCTCAATCTTGACTCTTTGGCTTAGCTGTATCAAGTTGTTTATAGTTTGAACAATACATGGTGGGAAATGAACATTGCTCGACTGAGAAGTTTGCTGAAACCGTTGTAATGCACAATTTGACTCACGTAGAGCTTTGAGTTCCTTGTCAGCGGGCAGTTCAAATTCCTCGTGACCAATGTAAAATAAAAACGTTAGTATCTTCGTTTGGAGTTTGTTTCATTAGTTTTCGTTACACAAATCGTGCTCTACGTGAAATTTTGGTTAAGAAACATGTATCAGAATGCTTAAATTCGTACCTTGTCTAGTGGTCCATTTCGGAAGAAACACAATGGTTTTACTAAATTTCCTTGTAATCAATTCCCAACCTCAAGAGAAGCTTACAAAACAAATTTTGGTTGTCACTTTTCAAACTTTCACTGACCATAATCTGTAAACAGACACAGAATTTCATATTACTCTGCTCCCAAAATTTCCTGTTAAGAGTGACCCTTGAACTAAGTTTGGATCTATAATACAAATTAGAGGACTTACCCCTGGAAACCTCCTGGGGAGGAAGCTGCTCTGGCGGGCGGCTAAATAGGTTTGGAGGTTGATGAGGAGGTGGGCGGGTTTCAGGAGGATAACCAGAATTTCCTGGCTCCCCGAACTGGTTCTGGTCGTATCTCTGAGCATCTTGGTTGAACATATAGTTTTGGCTTGGCTCAGAGAAGTGGCGGGGTGGTAAAGAGCGAGGTGGGCCCTGAATTGAAAAAAAAATGAAACGTCAGACAACCTATATAAAATTACATAAAAAATTAGAGACAACCAGTCTTAATGGTCATTAATTTATCCTCGAAAATTAGTGGCCTCTGCTTGAAAAAGTTTATCTGCATCTGGATAACAAATTCATCAATTTTAGGGGTGAGTTTTATGTTAAAAATGGTGGAATACTTTTATTGTGTGTACCCCCTCCCTTCTTTCACCTTCATCAAGGCAGTTTCAGAAACCAAGAATGGCTTCAACTCGAGATGAGAGGGCCTTTGTTACAAACCTTCCCTAGATACCTCCTCCTACCCTCGCTGCAGATCTTCTCACAAGGAAGGTTCACATTAAAAACAGTTTCCACCACTGTCCATGAAGGCTTGAGGGATTAAAAATCAAGAGTGTACTTCAATTGGAAAACGATTTAAAGAAAAATACTGAATGGCTATAGAAATCAAAAGTGACTAATCTCTCCACTGATATTTTAAACATTATCGACTTATGTCTCTACATTGAAAAATCAGAATTTTAGAGGAAAGACTAAAATTTTGAATTCGTTATAATTCTTTAGATTCCGGGCATTTTCGAGCACCTACAGACCTACACCTATGACGCCTCTTACTTAGGCGTCTTTGCTTATGCTTTTGACCCCAACTGCTTGTATGTACTATTTTTAAGTATTTTTCATGAGAGAGAAAGATCAGTAAAAATAGTAGGTATATAAAAGTATTTCAAGTATCTGCATGAACTGTTTTCACATATGCAAAACTTACATTCAGATATCGCAAAATGAGGAAAAAGAAAAAAAAAGGAGAGAAAATGGGATTAATTTATTCTGATGGATTACCTGTTGCTGTTGGTAGTCGGCCCGAATGGGCGGATTTGATGGTGGCTGATGGAATGTGTCTAGGGGCGGAGGGCGAGAGAACTGATTTGAGTCTTCAAACAGCCTTGGAGGTGGTGCGTAATTGTTTTGAGGAATCTCATTGCTATACTGATCCTGGAAATTAACAAGAGATGAAATGAACATATCAATGTGCAATATAAATCATCATAAGTAGCGACCCTTTGGTTTTGAAAATCAGTCTAGCAAAGGTTTCAATGTATTAAGTAAAACATCTTCACTGTAAAGCTTGAATAAACTTTGTTTGGTGCAGTGTTAATGGGTGTTTTTGGTTTCTACACAGAAAATTTTAATTTGATTTCACTCATCTCACGTATAAAGTCTCCAGAAAAAACTGTATGACCAAAAAATATTGTATCAAAAATTCCTCTTCCCTTGCGCTGCACCATACGCTCCTCACCATGCCCAGCGAAAGGGTCCTTCATTGCACTTTTCCACTTGTTCATCCTGCAGGAGTATTCTTACTCCGTCCTTGTCACTTAAACCTTAGATGTGCTTCCCTGATGATGCTCTCTTCCTTTCAGTCCTTGGGCACTATATCTTTGGCCACCAACCATTTGACTCTGAGGTGCAGGCTCTGCATATAAGCTGAAAGGTTCTTGAGTACTCAATATTTTCTTAGCATTTACCTTGGGTTTCAAAAAGTATCAAGCAGTAATGGACCACTAGACAAGGTACGAATTTAAGCATTCTGATACATGTTTCTTAACCAAAATTTTACGCAAAACACGATTCGCGCAACGAAAATGTCTGAAACCAGCTCCTAACGAAGATATTAACGTTTTTATTTCACATCGGTTACAAGGAATTTGAACTGCCCGCTCACAAGAAACTCAAAGCTCTACAGGAGTCAAATCGCCCACCAAGACGGTTTCAGCAATCTCCTCAATCGAGCAATGTTCATTTCCCACCACGTGTTGTTCAAACTATAAGCAATTTACTATAGCTGAGCCAAAGCGTCAAGATTGAGGTTGCCAGATTATTACATCGTAGAGATGGTCATGATAAACATTTAGCGCGCGATGTGAATTGAGCATTGAGTTTTCATGAGCGGGTGGTTTGAATTCACGCATCAAGAATTATTGAATATCTTCGTAAGGAGTTGATTGCGGTAATTTTCGTTGTGCGCATCGTGTTCTACGTGAAATTTTGGTTAAGAAGCATGTATCAGAATGCTGAAATTCGTACCTTGTCTAGTGGTCAATTGTTGGTAGAACATTCTAAAGCCCTCCCAAGTTCTCCAAAATTTTCTCATAGGCACAAAGAATGTGGCTTCCTAGGCAATAATGGGAATCCACGAAGCAAAGCCTTCCAACTCTTCAAATCTAATTTCTAAATTTCATTTTAGCCAGCAATGAAATATCTAGTGATGCCCAAAATATCTAGTGACCAGTGATTAAGATAAAATAATTTTTCCTTTTCACAAGGAAAAAAAGAAGGACATCCTTGACTGTAATTGAGAAATAAGCAGTCTTTCAAATATTAACTTTTGATTCCTATTTGTTAAGGACCTTCCTCTCTCACTATCAGTCCACGGCTTTTGATATTGTAATTAGCTAAAGAAAAGGTAAAATGAATACATCAAGTCATACGTGAGGTGCAGAGTAATTCTGATGCATGGGAGGATTTTCAATGTAATCTTGCACAACTTCCATTTCAGGGGGACCCATCATAGGGGGGGGACCTTGTCGCGGAGGATCATATGGCGCTCCCTAAAAGGCACAGAAAACAGATTTGTAAGTCAGATCAGTTTATCAAGAGAGCTGCAAAACTCAAAAGTATTTCCTTTCGAAATGATGGCAAAGGTGAAATAATACTGAACAATTCCTAGCATTCTTTAAGTTATTGGAGTAAAAAGTGACTTCATTTGCCATTTTGATAGAGGACAAAAAAGTACGATAATTTAATAGAATGTTTCTGCAATCCTTTGAATTTTTTTATTTTTTAAACTGATGGCAAATAATCAAAGGCAATATTTTAAATAGTCATGAAATAAGCCAAGGGTGCAAAAAATGAGGAACTGCCCCATCTTGGAGCCCAGACTACTTGAATAAAGAGAGAAATGATGAAGCATGCTATGCAAATTTTGGCAGTTGCATAATCGCGCACAATCATAATTTTGCGAGGGACTCTAGCCAGTACATGCAATTAATATTCATTCATGCGTGAATTTTATGATCATGATAGTGATCTCTCATGAAAATTTACAAATGTCTCTTAAAAACTGAAAAATTCTTGAACTTCCCTCCCCCCCAAAAAAAAAAAAATACCTCCTACTTTATTTTTGGATCCATAATATTACAAAACTGTGTTTAAAAATTAAGAAACTTATTGGATCCCGGGGGAAACTTGGAAACTTTCTAGATCTATTTAAATAGATATTATTCCCTACGAAAGCTGAAATATTCGTCGATTATCAATCAGCCCACTTGATTCACTTTCTGCAATACTCTAGGGATGTTCAGAGTTCACAGACTTCCCAATTTAAAAAACTTACTTTCCGCTCTAACCTAACTCGAGGTTTCGATTTTGTGGAGAGCTTGTCATTTCTTATTCCGCAATAACCCCATGCCATTTTTAAGACCCTTTTCCACAGCCTTCCCATTTTAATAAAACTGTTTTTGCGGCCTACCTATTAGTGCATGCTACCAAATGCAACCCACTGGTCGTGTGGTTGGAAATTTTCTGCACCCCTGCAATTTTTTCTACAACTAGAGTTTGCTGGGTAAGTTAATTTTTGAATCCCAGGTGAGTTAGGAAGAAGAAAATTTCCTGCATAACTTGATAAAGAAAAAGGAAATTTATTCTTCAACCATTCCTACGAGAGTTTAATAATAACTGACATGAATAATTTCAAGTCATTTAAACGGAAAAATATAGTACTTTACAGCCAAAAACTCCAACTCAAAACAAAACTTTGAGTGCTCAGTCGAGCAATCAAGAATTCGAAGCCTGGGAAGACAAACCTTGGTGGCTTTTTTCGTTAAGAGTTTTCAGCCATGGAAGTCCAAATCTCTTTAGAAAAAGATTGGTCTTCACAAGACATTAAGATTGTGGGAACAATATTTTTCTTATAATAAGTAAAATTATACTTTTTAGTGTGCAGGAGGGAAATAAAAGTTTCTAATTTTTCTTATCTTTTGATCCAAAATTGTGACCGTTCATAATGAGTCATTTCAAGTGAAGTAATCTCTTGAAGTTTGTCTTTCCTTTTCTTACCTGCGAGGGGTCGTACCCTCCATCAACTCGCATTGGTTGCGGTGGAGGCCGTGGCTCGGCATATTGTGGGTATTGTTGGTAGTTTTGTTGGTAGAGGGGCGTCTGCGGGGGACCATAGGAGGAATCCTGCGCTTGACTTGGTACTTCTTGGTACGGTGCATACTCTGCTCGGTATGGCTGAGGCTGATCGGGATAGTAAGACTGTGGCTCAGAGGTTAAAACTGGCGATGGAGGGGGAAAGTCTCGCTAGAAATAATAAAAAAAAAGTTGAAACAAAAGAAAAACATTCAATTTTCTTGGAAAAATAAGTTATCATTCAAAAAATTCAGCTTGTAGCTGTGGAAGATATACACACATATATTTTTTAAACATACCAATAGGGCTCGCTTTTTGAAATCACTCGGATGTACCATAGTACAGCACACCGATCAACCAATGCTATTCAACAAGCTGTCCAAATATTTTTTTCCTCGGACCCGTTTTTTTGTCTTTGAACCATTATACTGTCAAGCCCTGATGGTCTTTTACCAAAAAACCGAATGAACTGCTAATTGGAAACCCTTGAGAACATTTTCCTGTCAAAACCGTATTATTTCATTTGACAGAAACCTCATATAAGCTTTTCTACACTCAGAGGACTCATCTTTAGAAGCTTCTTTCCCTCCAAAACTTTTTAGCCAATGAGCGTCTTGCGCTGTAAGTGCAATCTGTGATGAGACTTGTGACTACCACGGATACCATGTGCTAACCGTGGCCTCTGCAGAAATTCACTTACACCACTGCAGTTATCTCCTGATGTCGCTTTGGGTGTCCGGTTTCGAGCAAGGCAATGAAAGATGGCAAGACAAAGGTTGCCTCGCCGCCGTTGAAACTTATCTTTCACTCCCGATTAACCATTCACCGTGACACCAGGATCCACCAAATTTTCACAAAAATTGTTTTCTGTCTATTTAGCGAGTGTTTCCTTACTCTCCGTTAAAATACAAATAAAAAGAGACCTCATTTGTAAAAATCGGCTGAATAGGAGAGAAGTTACAGTTCGAAATCTGAAGAGATTAACTCAACGCGATTTCAATGCACAGCAATTCGCCCAAATCGCTGTCGTGCGTAATTTCCGCATATCAGCTTAAAATCAAGATATTTAATTGGATTGGATGCTCTGATTCTACAGACATTTAAGATGTGTTCTGGATTTGGGGACAAAAAAATAGACCCTTCCCAGGATAGAATAAGGTTTCAAATAGTGGGTTCCTCTCTTTTAACCTTTTAAATGAGACAGATGATCCGCCTTTGATTATTTTCCATTTCTGTGATAAAATATATGTCAAAAGCTCATTCAAGGAAATTATTTTCTATTTTATTCGCCTCTTTGTCAGTAGTTTCTTCTAGAAAACTATTTTTTTTTTAGTAGATGATATCAATTGACCAGGGTATCTAGAGGAGTTAGAAAATTAAAATGTAGCGAGTTTGTACGGTTTTTGTACATCCACATTAAATATGACATACAGCGAAAGAGTAGAACTTTATTCTTTCTTTTCCACCCATTTTTCTTCTTAATATATGTCTGGAAAATCATTAAGGAGTGATTCATAGTTCATTCTGCTTTCTTGCCAGTGTAAAAATTGAGTTCAAGTGAGTTAATATGAAATCATAGCTCTTCCATGTGACTTCCCTACCATTTAAAAGCTACTTTTGGATTATAGTAAAATTGTATTCTCAATTAATTACCTGGCTTGTAGACTTACTGTTAACTGATGGTAAGGAAATATTTCTCCTGAATTTAACCTGAAGATTTGCATTTTTCATTTTTTACCTTTACCGTACTTTGCACTTAGGTTTTTTAATTAAAACTGAACTGAAAGGATAAAATGAGGAAAAATAATAAATTAGAATTACATGCACAGCTGGAGCTAATAAATGTTTCCTTTTTCCTTACCCTTTGATTGTATTCTGGTGATGGTCCAGGAGGCCGAAATCGTTGCTGGGGTGGGGGCTGAGACAAAGGCAAAGTTTGAAACGGTGAAGAACTATACTGTGGCTGAGGTGGTTGTTGATGCTGCCATTGTGGCTCAGGTGCTTGTTGCGGTGGCATTTGCTGAAACTGTTGTGGTGGAGGGTGCGTATTTTGATTGCCCCATTGACCTGCAAAGATTGAGGGGGGGGGGGGGGGGACAATGATATGACAATAAAATAAAATGAGTTTTTTAAAGGTGAGAATGGGTCTGTTGCATGCAAGAGAAGCAGCCGAAAGCATAAACTGTCTACAGGTAAAATTGCACAAAAATGGCATTGAGGACATTGAAAGAGTCTGAAACCCACTCCTTGGTATGCAATCTGCGTACTTTATAACACCCTTTTTTAAATTTGCCGTGTCCGCTGACAGTCTTTTTTAGTGGCCGGCCGTCAGATTTGTCCAGAGAGAGAGAATCAAGAAAACCTAACCTACCAACCTAACCACAGACAAACTTGCGAACTGTTAAAACTTTCCTTATGTAAGATTTCAATCGGTTTTAAGCTTTCATTTTTGAAGGAAGAAGGAAGAGGGAAACGAATGCTTGAAAACAATTGAAATCATACAATCGAAAATGTTTGCAAAATTGCTTGTTCATTCAGTTTAGGTTTTCTGAACCCTCTGTCTGGGCAAACCTGATGATCAGCGACTGGAAAAAACTGCTTTTGGAAATTTGAAAAAGCATATAACAAATCATGCAGGTTGCAAGGTAAAAAGTGGCTCATTGTTATTTTCGTACGATTTTACCCTTGGAAAGTCTATTCACTTGCCTAAATCTTTTGCGTGATGATTTATTCATTTTTCATAAAATTTAAGAACTTAAACTTCCTTTCACTTTTTTGTCACTTCTAGATTTTGGATCCCTGAATGCTCTGGAATGTTTGATTAGGAAAGGAACCAAGCATCTCCTGCAAGAGTAATATGTCAAGAAATGAGATATGTAATTTTCCCTTCTGATTTAAAAAATTGTCCATGCTATTTCAGAAATGCGCAAAAGTCACAATTCTAACAGCTTTGCAATGACCGTTTATTGGGGTAGCTCCTCACCTTTCAGTTCCATGTGTAACGGTTTGTGTACGGTTGCTACTCATGATAGCTCTCAAAATTTAAGGATGAAGTTAAAGCACAAATTAAACCGTGCAAAAGCTATCATTTACCTTTATTCTGCTGGTTCTGATTGAAATGTGGGTTGATGAGAATCTTGCGAGGTATGAAACCAGAGGTCCTTTGCTGAGGGGGTGGCCCTGGGCGTGGGGGTGGGGGTCCTTGTCGCATAGGTGGGGGACCTTGTCGCATAGGTGGGGGACCTTGTCGCATAGGTGGAGGACCCTGCCGCATAGGCCCTGGACCTCGGAATTGAGGGCCAGGAGGCCGGAATGGAGGAGGACCCATTTGATTCGGCCCCATAAACCTGGAAAAATAATTGCTCATTATTCGCTCTTAAGTTAATCTAAATGATGATAATTAGTGTATCTCAGCAATTATTTGTGAACTAACAATAGTTCTAAAATTGTAGAGAGAAGCTTAGTTCATCGTTGGGGTTAAACTAACTCAAAATTGATCATTGGGGAAATTATACCCTTGAAACAATTTTTCTGGAGCATGTCCCCACTATTACTTCATACAAAATAAGCCAATGATAAAACTTCATGAAACATGAAAACAAGTTTGGATCATTTGTACGATTGTAAAGCTAGAGCTGGAGAACTAAAGTTCCCTCCCTTCATCATCCAAAAATTTGACAAAATTTAGCTTCACGAAGGGGGAAATTTTCCTTATTCCACTATCATAAGTTTTTTTTTCTGTTTGTTTACTGGTATCAAAAGTTTTTCAATTACCTTTGATGAGGCATTCTCATTGGTGGTCTTATACGAGCATTACCTGGCCTCATTTGGCCTCCAAGCCGTTTCTTTATGTTGTTTTCTCTACGGTTGCGAAGCTCTTTGGTAAAAATCTGTAAATTTGGCTTCACTGCTAAACCTGCAAGTAAGACAGTAAAAGGTGAGACACAAAGAGAAAGACAATCCAAAGTCAAATACAGTTAATAAAAGAGCAAACAGCTCAGTTGTTCTAAAAATTAGCGATATAGGGCTCTTTCTGTTTAATGCTTTGTCCTCTGATTCAAAAGCTGTAGCTTTCTTGGAAAACTTAGGATTTGCAAAACCTATTTTTAGGGATATATTATAGTGATTAGATACCAACTTTTGAATCACCCATCTGCTGATTTTACTAATCAGCTACGTTTGGTTGTGTCCCATTGACAAGGACAAAATTACGATTTGCATCCTGCAAAAAAAAACTAGAGTTGATAATATTGGAAGTAGAGTTGGGCCGAAATGGATTTTCCGCATCACCAGATCCGGATATTGATTTTTTGTATTCAGCCTGAGCCGGACACCTGATAATTCGCCAAGGTATCCGGCCAGAACCGGATAATACCGGATCCGGATGGTGCTTTTAGGCGTGAGAAAAATCTGCCGATTTTGCAGGAGAAAAATCTCCTGATTTTGCGCGAGAAAAATCTCCCCGTTTTGCGCTTGACACAAGAGGCACACTGTGTATTACACCATCAAGGCCGTCATCCATAATGTATGTGTCTTCGCTTCGGCAACCTCCATATTTTTCAATGATACACTATGAGTCAGCCCGCTAAAACAATTACAAAAAAAAAAGACCTGACAGATAAGTAGCATGACTTTCATTGGCTTTATGGTGTGACAGGCCAAATGAATCTGATGTGCAGAGAGAGAGAGATATTATTAGAAGTGAGTCTAAACAAGACAAAAGTGGAAAACAGCGCATTGATACTGCAATTACAAGCTGCGTACTGCGACATTACAATAATTGCGGAGTTACACTCGGATTGAAAACATTACCAAAACAGGGAACTTGTGCACATGTTGGTGGCCCTATTTTTATTTTATCTTTCACCTGCATCTTCGTCTTTGAAAGAGAAACACGCGGACTTTCGGAAGTAAGGGTCTTGTTGCAATCGTGTAAATGTGCAGGAAATGTCCTTAATTCCGATGATAACAAGTTTCGAAAATTTGAACAATTACAATGAGTTATCAAAGTGGGCCAAAAAATGCCAAAATATCACCAAAAATTTCTCGAAATTTTCATGGCCATAGAAGCACTATCCGGCGGGTCCAAAAACCGAATATCACAATTATACGGCCGGATTCGGATACCCGTAAAAATTGTATCCGGCCGGATAATTGCCGGATACTCGGAATTCGGCCGGATAATTGCCGGACCCGGCCAACTCTAATTGGAAGAGAGAAAACAGAATTTTCTCAAAACTAACCTGTAGGATTGTTGTTTAAGATAACAATCTTTTTTGCACTTTTGAACCCACCTCCATCACCTTTAGATGCAACAGAAAGCTCCGAAGTAGAGGATGGCATATTCTCTGAAACATTATCATTCGCCGCACTGCTTGATATAGCTGGAAAAAAAAAGTACCTGGTTAAACACTGTTCATGAATTATTGCAGGTAATAGAGGTTGAGAGGATTCATGCATGATAGGTTTTGATGGATGAGTCCTCTCAAAATTATATGGGTTGTCCGAACAATACTGCACTCTTTCCGCTTTTGAATGGTTAGGGCTATTTACATGTGGTTTGCACATTGCTCTAGATTGAATCTTCAGCTTTGAAACGAGACCTTTTACAGGTTTCTTTCTAGTATATTTCCAAATTTGCGACATTTTAAAGACGACATATCAAGAAGGACCCTCATGTTTCACCAGTACGTTTTTTAACTAAAAAGCTTAAAGCGGGGCACATAAAAAATCGACATTTTTACCAGAAAAAAGATACAATAGAATGAAGTTGACAACTGATGTCTCTGAAGATAACTTTTGCTTAATCTTTACATTGACATTCATTGTAAAAGTGTGAGAGATGCTCCTGTGACTGCAAACTCTGATCCGATAGATTGAGCTTGCAAGTTAACACATAATAATAATAATAATAATAATAATAATAATAATAATAATAATAATAATAATAATAATAATAATAATAATAATAATAATAATAATAATAATAATAATAATAATAATAATAATATATTTATTAATGCAACAGCCTCATGAAATTCATACAAATTTATGAGCTTAACACTCGTCAAATAATATAATGGAACAAAATTTAACATCAAATAAATGTAACAAAAATTTTAACAAACAAATAAAAAAAACAGTAAATGAAGAACTAAGACTTAAGACTTAGGGGACTACATTCAGGCAATTTAGGGATTGGGGAGATTTGCGTCGAGATATTCTTTTAACTCGTAAAAAGGGTTTTCTATGAAGTAATTTTTTATGTTATTTAGGAATAGATTTGAATTTTCTGATTTAATGAAAAGTTCTTTTAATGGCTTGGGAAGCTTGTTAAAATATCTGAAGCTATCCCAGTCTACTTTTTCCCCCCGTTTTTTTTCAATTTTTGCTAGGATATTTCTGGTTTGTATTTGATTATTAGTAATTAATTTTTCTTTGATGATGTAGCCTAATTTAATTGATTCCTTTATTGTTGAATATATATACCTAGAGAAGACAGTCATCACATTGAACTCTGGGAATAGTTTTCTACAAGAGTCAAATTTTTTTTTGTTTTCAATAATTCTTAAGATTTTTTTTTGAGTTAAAAGAATATCTCTGGCACCTGTTGTATAGCCCCATAATTGTATGCCATAGCTAATTATGGAATCCACGTTAGAATGGTAGTACAACATGAGGGACTCCCTATCTATTTTCCTATTAAGTTTCCTAATAGCAAATGCCCTACTTGCAATTTTTTCCTCAATATGTTTTGCGTGAGAATGCCAATTTAGTTGTTGGTCGATGAACAAGCCCAAATATTTCACTGTTTGATTTGTCTGAATTTCCTTATCACCGATTTTGACCGATTGAAAATCTAATATATTTTTAGTGAAGTTTAATATAAAGGTTTTAGCAAAATTTAATTTTAGATTATTATCCTCTACCCATTTGTTGACTCTATCAATGACCCATTTAATTTTATTTTCTATATCTACCCCTTTAACTACCACATTGATGTCATCAGCGTAGATTACTGTTTGAAGGTCAATTCCATTGTCCTCTAGAAAATCTGGCAGGTCATTTATGTATATAAGAAATAAAAGTGGACCTAGCAATGAGCCTTGGGCTACGCCAGCGGTACTAGGTGTGAAATTGGAATGATATTTTCGGCCATTTTTCGATACTTCGGTTGTTTGAAATCTACCGGAGAGGAAACTCCGAACCAACTTACAGGCTTTAGTGGAAAAGCCATATTTTCTTAACTTTTCAATTAAGATATCGTGATCAACTAAGTCAAAGGCTTTCGACAGATCAAACTGTATGCTTACGATTGACTCTTTAGAACAAGCATTTTTTAGTTGCCTTATTTGGTTTAGGAAGGTCATGACCGCTAAGCCTGTATTTTTTCCTTTTCGGAATCCAAACTGCGATGAAGTAAACAGATTGTTTTTTTCAAAATAATCATAGATTTGATTGTATAGAACTTTTTCGAGAATCTTTGACAAAAAAGGAAGTATCGCAATGGGACGATAATTTTCCAGATCTTTTTTGGAGCCTTTTTTATGTAGCGGGAGAATTTTGGTTAATTTTAATGATTCCGGGAAATTCTCTGTGGAAATTGTTTCGTTTACTCCTTGAACTATTGGATCCAGCAGAAGTTCCAAATTATCTAACAGTAATTTGTTGGGAAATTCATCCAAACCAACTGCCGCTTTTTTGTTCAGTTGTTTGATAATATTTTGAACTTTATACTTTGTGACGGATTTAAAATCAAAGGAATTTTTGTTTTTATTTTTATCTCTCATTAAATTACGAGCTAGGGCTGGACTTCCTGTTTTGGGAAATTTTGCCCTGATGTTCACAAAGCTGTCATTAAATTTGTTCGCAATTTCTACTGGATCATCAATTAGCTTCCCATCCATCAGGAGGTCACTTACATTTTCGTAAACGACTTGACATTCTAAATCGTTTTTGATGACCTTCCATACCTCTGCATTTTTTTTACTGGCAATGGCTGACTTTATGCGCTCAACATTTTTTGAGTATCTACAATTACTTATGAGTTTTTTTATCTTTTTATTTGCTCTGTTTACTAATTTTTTATATTTTCTCAAATTGTGGAACTTGAAGAGTTCCCAGTTCTTGTTTTTTTCTTTGATTAATTCCCCTAGTTCAATTTTTTTTAGAGATGGTAGCTCAAAATTATCTGTTTTCATTTTTTTCACTTTCAGCGGGAAACTACTGTTGTAGTTTTCTACAATAGATTCATGCAGTTCTTGTAAAGTTAATTGTTTTTTCGATTTTATGTAGTCACCTATGGCATTTTTAAAGATAGTGTTATTTCTTGCAGAGAAATATCTTTTCATTATGGGTTCTGTCTCATTACCTTTTAGCTTTGTTTGTGAGGCAATACTACAATGGTCGCTTAGAGTGGAGTCAAAGACATTTATATTCCCTATATCAAAATTTGAAAGACAGTTGTCAAGGAGGGTTTTGGAGTTTTTTCCTATCCTTGTGAACACATTTTCAACATTGAGCTTTAGATTAAAGGATTTGGCCAACAACCTAAAAGAAGCGTTATCTTTGCATTTCGAGTCGTTCATATCGACATTGAAATCACCGTAAATGGCTACTGTATTTTTTTGCGGTTTGAGTTCGTTAAGCAATTTTTCCATATTACTAAGAAATACCTTGAAATTTCCTTTTGGAGGTCGATACACTACAAGAATAAAAATTGGTTTTAAAAGTTGCACTTTTTTTATTGAGGTCACTTTGATACCTGTTATTTCAAATTCTTCTTCAATCGCTAAATGCTCAAAATCTAGTTGGTTATAATTTACCTGTGGAGAGACATATATGCTTGCTCCACCCCCCCGTTTTACTTTGCGGTTAAAGGAAGACGCTAAAGAGAACGTTTCTAGCTTAATAATATCCTTGACTTCTTTTATCCAGTGCTCAACAAAGCAGAGAATGTCAATTTTACTGCATTTTTCCTTAATTTCTACAAGTACTTCTTCATCTTTATTCCTTAAACTACGTACATTATGAAAGTATACATCTAGTTGTACCTCATTCCTTAAATTGTTTTGCCGCATTTTATTTTCTAGCTTGGTTTTTTGAGACTGGATGAGAGAAATGAATTTAGTACCTAATTCAACTGTGGGCACAGTTACGTCTAAGGCATTTAGTTTAAAGAATTTTCTCTGTCACTCTTGTTCAAAATTAAGGATGACAGTTTTTCTGCGATTAGGTCCTTACCAAGGCTATTTAGGTGTATACCGTCTACCGAATAATGTTCCCTACTCATAGGCGTGTTTATAAAATTACAATGCTTGTATTTTTTACTAAACTGAATTAACTCTAAATTAAATTTGTGGATCTCTTTATTAACAAACGCATCTTTGCTGTAATCTATCCGGTATGGAATTGCTAGAAAATTAATTTTTGTCTTACTATGTTTCCTTAGAAACATTTCAATTTCATTTATGGCCTCTTCCGTTCGTCCCTCATACACATCAATTGCCCCTGCTGAGATAACCACATTATCTCGTGGGGAGATTCCATTTAGGTTGTCCGAACAAATATACCATGTACGAGCGCCACCGGAAACTTTACTCTCAAGCTTGGTATTCCTGAATTTGTTTCCTAATTTTTGCCTAATGTTTCTAACGTGGCTGTCACCAAGAATATAGAGTTTGGAGCCCCCGGTTTCCTTCATTGTATCTCTATTGGTTTTGACATTATTGTCTTTATTTTTAGCTGTTTTGCTTCTCGCACTTATTGACCGGTCCTCTACCGAGTTTGGAGCTGCTTCCTTGGCGTTTTTTGACACAGAGAAAATTTCAAATCTGTTACTGCTGCTCCTTCTATCTAGTATAGTTGAGTCAGTATGAGATGCTTTATTTTTTGTAGAGCCATTGCTCCTCCGTTTTCGGCGCTTTTGGCTTGAGCTAATAGCGCCGTTAGATGCCACTCCAAATTCGGCAGATAGGAAATCTCTAGATAGTTGGGTCTCAGCCAGACTAATTGATTCTACTACATTCTTTTTCTTTTTCAATTTTACTAGTTCTTTCAATAAGCTCTTATTTTGTCGTTGGAGCTTATTGCACTGCTTTACAAAGTTGCCATTCTCTATTGCTAATCTAGTATTTCTATGGTGCAATACATCTATTTTACAATTATAATAAGATTTAAGGGCTTCACATTTTTTGTAATTTTCTTCCTGGATAGCAGCTAGGCTGTTAACAATATTCATGGATTTGTCTAAAGCACTTACAGATTTGAGAGTGTGGTTCTGAAGATTTGAGTCGTTCGTTTTCTTGAAATCGTCCCAGAAAAAGTCATTTTTTGTGGATGTATCAATTCCTGTTACTGAGTTGTTGGTGATGTTGACTCGCTCCAGAGTGATTGCAGGTGACATTTGCTCCTGAGTAATTCCCGGTGACATTATACAGTCAGACTGATTTCTCAAAGAAACATTTGTGTTCCGATTTGGGGTAACGGAGATTGTTTGCGCCACTGGGAGACTAGGTGATTGCACAGACAGGGGTTGAAGTTTGAGTGGTTGAAATTGTAGGTGTTGGAGAATTACCAATTGTAGGTGTTGGAGAATCACCAGGATTAGAGTACACTTTTGCTCTTACTGGAGTAGGGATCTTGCTTTTTGGTTTTGGCTTCTGTTTCTTGCTGACAGGAAGGTTTGAATTTGAGGTTATGTCAGACAAAGGGCACATTTTGGGAGTAATTCGGGATGAATTTGGTGTTTTATTCATTAAATGGACTTTATCAGACTGGTTGTCATGAGATTGGTGAGATAACACGCAAGGTTCACATCCCCATGTCTTCCTGTATTGGTCTGTAGAATCTAGGTCAGAGCACTCCAGGTGGACCCATGATTGACAATTGTTGCATTGAACTTTATAACCACTTTTTAGTAACTTGGTAGCACACACTGAACACAAAATGGGCTTCTTTTTACTTAATAACTTTGCTTTTGAAGCTGCCCTTTTTTTAGTTTTGTCACAATTATTATTATTATTATTATTGGAGCTATCAGATTTACTTGTTTTGATGTCGGCCATCTTGGAAAAAAAACTGGAAACTTGGAAAAAAAACTTGGAAAATGGACTCTCTTTGAAAAAAAGAGTCAGAATATCAGATTTTTGGAATCGCACGTCTGTTGCCAGACGTTAAATCGATCTGCACTCAAAATTTCATTGTAGAAAATTAAGAATTGAAGCCGGCTAATTTTCAGAGGTGAGGGCACCTCATGTACACACACATGAAATTCTGTCTTCTGCTTCCATATTAACTTTTCTCGAACGTCACTCAACTGCCTCTTACATTTTCTGTGTTGCCAACTCTAACCCCTTGCATTACAATTTCAGTAAAAATTTGATTCTGTGCGTTCCCCTTTTCAAGGTTATTGATTAAAAAACGTGAGGGTTCCTCTTTCCCTTCCTAATTGCCTGCGACATACAGATTCACAAGCAGAGCACTTACAAGTGAAACTAACAGCAATACTTACAAATGGGGTTGTTTTGGGTGGTCGGTTTTGGAAAATTTGTAATTGTGATGGTTGAATCCTTTTGCTCCACTATCTGAAACCAGGCATCAATCACAACTACTGTAGAATGCAAAAATACAAGTGAAAGATACAATGATTAAGTTCTAAAAAAGTATTTTCATTGGTAGAATGAGCTCATGTAAAGTCAGATTGTTCTGAGAATTTTTAATTGATATTATAGTTACACGTCATTATGGCTTCATTTGAGCTAAAGTTCAAAACAATCTTCCTTGTGATAGTTCTGAGAATGCCTAACAACTTTGTAAAATTTCAAAAAACAAAAAAATAGTCCAGTCTCAGACAGGATTACCGTGATACCTCTTGCTCTTGCCTGCCAAAGGGCAACATTTCAAATTATGGTACACATTTTTGCGTTTTCAAACCTAAGAAAGAAACGATGGGTCTCTGGACAAGGTGAAAATTTAAGTGCGGACAAATCTCCTCCTCAAAGTTTTACAATAAAAAACAAACCATGCAACAGGTAGTCTCAAAACGAACTTCTTAGATAATATATTACAATTAACATTGGTTAAATGGAAACTATAAAAATGATATTCATTTGTCTGATTTAAATTCCATTTGCTCTGTGTTGAAAATACTTGTTGCCATCTCTTTCAGGAGTTGATTTCTGAACTTTCCGTTATTAGTCTTGATTTCTACCTAAGATTTGGGAGAGAAAACATATGGCATTTTTTCTCATTCAGACCTTGTCTAATGGCTCATTACTGAAAAACCGCGATGAAAAACATACAGCTACAGTTTGTTCTTAAAGCAGATAAACATCCTAAAACTAAAACCCAGCTTTCGCAGATTGTGCTAATGGACCACTAGACAAGGTACGAGTTAAAGGATTCTGACACATGTTTCTTAACCAGAATTTCACGTAGAATACGACTCGCGCAACGAAAATTACTAAAACCAACTCCTAACGAAGATAAACTCGTTTTTATTTCACATTGGTTACGAGAAATTCGAACTGCCCGCTCACAAGAAACTCAAAGCTCTATGTGAGTCAAATTGCGCACTACAACGGTTTCGGTAATCTTCTCTATCGAGCAATGTTCATCTCCCACCATGTGTTGTTCAAACTATAAGCAATTTGCTATAGCTGAGCCAAAGCGTCAAGATTGAGGTTGCCAGATTTTTATATCGCAGAGACTGTCATGATAAACATTTAGCGCCCGATGTGAATCGCGGAGAGCATTGAGTTTTCATGAGCGGGTGGTTTGAATTCACGCATCAAGAATCATTAAATATCTTCGTAAGGAGCTGATTTTGGTAATTTTCGTTGTGCGTATCGTGTTCTACGTGAAATTTTGGTTAAGAAACATGTATCAGAATGCTGAAATTCGTACCTTGTCTAGTGGTCCATTGTGCCTTTAGGAGTGGATCTAGACATATTTCTGATTTTTATGCAATTTTACCTACAAAATGTCTACTCAGATGGCTGTTGCACTTGTAAGCAACAGACTAATTACATTTGGACATAATATTTCAGGATTATTTTCTTTGAATAATTCTTACTCTTTGAGGCGCCTTCTCGACAGCTGCTGAGTAATCGGATTCTATTAAGGCCAAATCTTCTGGCACTCCGATGTCCAGAATGTCCTCCTCCTCATCATCATCAAAATTATACCTGGAAAAGGAAAAATGATTCTTTAATTTTTCTTCATAACTAAAGGATTTCCAATTCTTCAGTTATTATTTTAAATAAAAATTGAAATGCATGGCTTGAATTATTCAGACAGTGAATACTCTGTGTGATACATTGACTGGATGAAACAGTGGCTAGTTTGTAATGCAAACTAGACCCCATAAACTATCAGCTCAATGAGACCAATAGATAGGCAACCCAGATTAAATGTAGCACCAGAAAATCACTGGAATCAGCAACAGCTACTTTAAAGAAAGGGTGTGGGGCATACATACAAGCTATAAGCTACTTTTGGTGCTACACTTGTACTAGCCCACAGGGCTTCATGTCAAATATTCTGCTCCCTCAGCTATCTTAAACCTCCCCCAAAATTCAAGCAGTATGGACAGTATAGAGTATGTTTTACATATTACAGATTAAACAAAAGAAGAAGAAAGAATCCCTGACTTGCTTTTCCAAAAATGGTGCTATTGAACTTCAAACTTGACACATTAGTGCCTCATACTGGAGTGCTTGACACTTTTAATTGTACAACTGGACAAATGTATCAATTGTACGGTGGTTGCATGTCAATTTTTCTAACTTTGCAGATCATATGTGAAAAACAGTATTACATGCAAATTAATGGCTGAAAAGTGTGTAACTCCATCATACTGTCTAAAACTTATCAATTGGTTTAATGCGTTAAATTTTATACCATACCATTTTAAAGTATTATGTGAATTACACTTACTATCATTTTGTTACCTTTTTTTGTAACTATCAACTTGGAGACAAGTTTACTCGAAAGTGCAAAAAACTGCATCCTGAAATAGAGCTGGGGAAAGAAAAAAATGGACAATTGTCACATCAGACATTAGCACGATTCAACATAATTTCATGTGGTAACCAATGGGCCAACAGATGATTGATGCATTCAGATTGACGTGTCATTTATCCATTCTTTTTTTCCCTAGTTCTAATTCCTCCCATGTTTAACTGTCCCATTGTGTTTTGATTTTTCGAAAGAAAACTAACAAAAATATATCCTTGAGATATTTTGGGAATATGTTTGGAAATTGAAATAATCAAGAAAAACCGTTGGCTAGAGTTCTCTTAAAATATAAAACCTGAGCAGAGTTTGCAATGTCGCATTCGGAGGTATACATCTAGGAATTTAGCCATCCATATGCTGCTAGTAAAGAAAAAAAGAAAAGAAAACATAGGTATCCAACACTTTACCTGTGTACTTTTTCCCCATCCTGATCAAGAAAAATTGAGTGCCGGTTCTGAAAAAAATAGAAAGCCCTCTTTTTTTACTAGGTTCAGCAAAAATTAATAGTCAGTCCGACTTGCGTCAGTCATTTTTTCTTAGGAAAAAATGTCTACCGTTTTTTCAGAGCAAAAGTTTAACTGTTTGAGAAGTTAATTTCTACTATTGTATCCATGCAAGGACAAAATGCCTTGCAAAAGATACCAGGAGATCCAGATCACACATAATATTTTCAGCGATGTATCAGAAAAAAGCACAGGAGCCTGCTTTGGCATCTTTTGGACCCCTGGTTCTTTCTGCAAGAAAGGGTGGAATGGAAGAAAAAAAGGACTTGAGGTTATCAGGTTAAATTTGAGCTTAGGAGCCATCCATAAATTGCACAAGGCACTTTTCCCCATTTATAGACCTCCCCCCCTCCTAAGGAACCGTAAGGTATCCCTTTCTCCCTGCGCTAAAAATTATGCAAGGCTTGACTGACACCCCCCCCCTCCTTTCTTTTCAATTATCGCAAACCTAAACATTACGTTTGCATTTAGAAAAACAATGAAACTTTTAGTCAAAAATTTTTATTAGTGATCAACTGGACGAAAAATGAATTTTAAAGTTGACATTAGGATGAAGTCACTACTCATCATCGCACGGAGTGGAGAAAAGGGAATCAAGAGAAATGATAGGAGCATGATCTGAACGGTCAGCAGTCGGTAATGTGCTGATTTCCTCCATTTCATCTTGAATTTTGCTATCAACCTAACGAAAAATGAATTTTTGCAATTTCTTTAGATGTATGCTGGAAAGCTCATGTAAGGTTCAGCCCTATCCCCCTCACCCTCATAAGGCACCGTAAGTCTGTTAGGGACCTCCCCTTCTCCCTTTGAGCTCGTGTTTTAATGTAATTAGTAATTTATGGACCCTTAGTAAGAAATCGAATTTGTATTGTTTGTCACATACAGTATACACACATAAACTGCCATGCTATGCAAGAACGCTGTATGAGCCATCAGGCGTTGCCAAATTTCCTTCAATAATGTATGAATTTTGTATGACATTAGTGAAAATTTTCCCTCCAATTTTTCAGAGAATTTTATTCGTTAGTAGATCTAGATTATCTGGAAATTCAGGAGAAAATATTCATGACAGTCCTCGAAAATAAATATTTAATTAGAGGAAATTTGGCGACTCAAATGTACAGCGTTTCTCCACAGAGGACAATAGAGTCGCAGATGTACTGGAGTTGATGATGTTAATCCATGAACGGGCCATTCCGAGCCCTTTGTTCGCTGAAAAGTGGGAACCATCTGGGAACCGTTTGGTATTTTTTAACACAGCGTATTATGGGAGAATTGCGGGCTGCGAGTGATTTTTCGGATTTATTCATCTAAATCAATCATAGTTTCAGGGAATTTTGGCAAAGTGTGTTCACCAAAGTCGTAGCAAATTCAAAAAAGTACAACACTCCCTGTTTTTATGAAACAAATTTTATTCCTGTATTTTCTGAGCTAAGACCGGAGCTGGGACCCTGTGCATATGGCATCGCCACACACTAGTCTCAGGAGTACTGGACAAAACAGCCTCAATAAGTGACTTCCTCGGCGCTCCAGAACATTGCGACTCTATTGTACTTTGTAGCTCTTCTTTAGCTTGGCAGTGTAGAAGACGCTTTAAAATTTTTTTTTACATTGTGAGTTTTCTCAGCAGTAAAGCAAATGACTGGAAAATGTTCAAGTTTAATTCAAACCTCTACACTTCAAGGACTCTCACCTCTGACTCTGTCGCATTCTTGCTTCTAAAACCCAATTCACACCATCAAAATTTTCATTCAACTCTTGAATGAAAAATTGGCTGGTATGATACTGACCCAAGAAAATGTCAACTTGATGAAAAATTGAAGGTGCCAATTGGATGGAAAATTGAACGGAGAATAATGGAATCGAATTTTGTTACGTTCCACTTTCCATTAAACTTTTCTTTCAAATATATTGGATGCAAAAGTTTAATTGTGTGAATTGGGCATTGAGTACTAGAACTGAGATCAATGGGAGGGGAATATTGGTAGAATTCCATTACCTCAAATTCTTTTTCAAGTAGTGCATCCTCCTCATCAGCATCCAAATCCAGCTGTCCGACGTAATCATCTTGAAGCAAGTCACTGTAAATAGTCAATTTGTCAAACTCAGAATGTATTTCTTTTAAAACTGATTCAAGTAAGGAAACATTCTATCAATCACAGGTTCAGTGTATTTCTGGCAGAGGCGGATCTAGCAATTTGGCAACATCGGATTTCTTCCATTTAAACATATGTGATATAATCGATTCTCGTCGGAGCACCTGGCCCTTACAAGAATCGATACATTTCCATAGGTTTGAATGGGGAAGAAACAATGTTACCGATTTGCTGGATCCGCCAATGATTTCTGGCATCAACTGAAAGGTATCAAACTAATCCAGAAATACTTACTTACACATCAAATCTAGTACTGCAATTTATCTAATTAGGATAAAGTGCCTCTTTTCGGATGGAAGCAAGGACATCATTGATAAATTATGTGTGCTGTAAGAGGAAGGTACAAATGGTACCTCTTTGAAATGAAGTTGATACCGCATTGCATTAGCGCTGTGCATCTGGTTTCATATTCTACTTAGGAAGGTATTAGTGTTGAAATTGGAATGTATGATATTTTAAGTTCAATTAGGTAGGTATGGCCTTGATATTCAGTTTAATATGTTTTGGATATGATGGTGAAAAGATGTTCATTGTATGCTACTGACTTTTTTCCCCTGGAACAAGAGTCCCGCTTGGACTACTTAAGCCTTGCAGAGGGCACATGCTCATACAAGTGGGAATACAAAAATTGATACGGTTGAACCATTAGTACTTTTTTAATCAATAAGGAATACCAAGCTTTTATCCAAAAAAAAGTCAGAACACTTACTCTGCCATTATGAAAATCCTGAGATACTTAAATCTCGAGTTCCGTGGTTGAGGAGACGATTGGTCAGATCGCTACATAAATAAACATGATTAAAAAAACAGAAAAAAGAATAAAACGAACTGTTGATGATAATAGAAATAATAAGTTTCTCTACGGTGAAAGATATTCTGCATGTAAATGAAAAAGTAAGTTGAGTTGAGGTACTTGGTCTCAACTTTCAAATGGTGTGTGGTGTAAATTGTGGCCGAATTCACGAGAAAGATGCGGATTGTTTACAGAGATAAAGGAGGAGGTGAATGGCTGCCGTTTGTACGTTACAGTTACGTCATTGAAAGCTTGTTGCTTATCCTTACACCGTCGTCAAATTTAGCAATTGACGACATTTTTTGTCGATTTTCACCTGAAGAAAATATTCACTTATGATTTATCCATCAATTTTCTCCATTCCATGATGACCCGCATTGGTTCCGAAAAATTTACAGTTTTCCACTCCGATGAGCGATATTCGACCATGAAAAAATTGTATTTCGTCTATTTTAGTAGAGACTCGGCAGCATGCATGAGCTAAAGGGCATCATTGACGTCACTACCGGTAACTCCGATATGCTTTCTAATAATCAGTTTTGGGCGCTCAATTAAATTTTTTGTATAAGGCGGCAACATTGTAAAATTGTATTTTATTTCACTTCCGTCAGATAGCGCAACCTTTTTCAATAACAATTTCTCATAACGTGCAGCGCTTTTAGTGAACATAAGATGACAACTTTATGCTCGGTTGCCGCTTCTCATCGTAAAATCGAATTTTCCCCACCCAGCAATGTCACTGTCATTGTTCATCTGGTTCGCTAAAATATGTTCAGTGTACTTGTACCAGCTCGTTTCAGCCACCATGATTAAATTGTGATAAGCTATCTGTGTTTTTGAATTTTTACGCAAGTGCCCATAGCTTTCCTTCATTTCAAGCGTATACTACGTTCTAGTTATCGAGTATTATTGTTTAGTGTAAAAAGTGCTGCCTCACTTTGAGGCAATGAGCTCACTTTTCCGGTATTGATTGGGTTCGTGAGCGGCCATGAGTCATGGGTGCTTCCGGGCGTTATGGCGATAAAAAGTATGAATTCGGTGCCGTCACACCTTTCCAGGTCCATAGAGCGACTTTTGGAGGAAGCACATCTGAGTGGCGAGCTAAATTTAAATGGACGCAAGTTGAAAGAGTTTCCTCGAACGGGAGGAAAATATGATCTTACTGACACTGTCTTGGCAGGTGGGCCTCTCTTCTCATTGTCATATATTATTTGGTGATCACTTTACGATCATTTTACATCCAATGGTACTGCTTCGTAACTTCAGTTAAGATTGAGATATGTACCTCAGTGTTATATTCTGACATGGACTTTCATTACAAGTATGTGGAACACTTCTAAAGAAGATTCCTTGAAGCCGCTCTTGATAAAAGCTGACCTACGTGACATGAATGATAAAATTCTGAGGCAAGCCAAGGCCAAAGCTTTGTCTGGTCTGTCATACTAATTTATAATTGTGCACATCCTTCTACCAGCTCAGATTTATTTTGTGTAATTCGGCGAAATTGGCTACTGAGATTTATCATTAGACAGTCACAAGTTTTTAGAAAATATATTCAAGTACATATCATCTGTTCAAAAGTAACATAATAGAAAAGATTTATGAAACTGACACAAATAGTGCTATTCATACTGACGGTGGTAAAAGTGAAGTAATTAAGATTCATTGCTGAATTTTACAAATTAACATGTCTTTCACATCCATCCAAGAGATATTTAGCTATTTGCTGCAAAGTAGTGGTGGTTATTGACTCTAGATCATGTGATTTAATAACCTCATTGGCCTTTAAAATGTAGATGCCACGAACTATTCAATTTTCACGCATCATCCATTAGTACAACCGGACTCAACCATGAGTTTAGACTGAGAATGTTGGCTTCATACATTTCTGATGAAAAGTACCGTTAAAATCTTTTTTTTACTTCCCTGTTTGCCACAGTAACCCTCTCTCATATTTTTAGTGACACAACACTATTATACCTAGGTTTTTGGCATCGTTTTCCAAATTTCTGTGAAATGCCTATTCTAGGTGCCTAGGCACCTAATGATCAATGAATATCAGGTCAAGGAGCTCCTCTGATGGTGTCCATTTAATTTCATGTGTATTTTTCAGATTTATCAAAGAACCGGTTCAGTGAGCTACCAGTGGAAGTTACCAAGTTTTGGTTTCTAGAGAAGCTAAAACTCTATCACAATGTCATTCGCTCGATTCCTGCTGCTATCGTTTGTCTTCAGTCCTTGACCTACCTTGATCTCAAGTGAGAAACAAAACTTTAAACCTTTTTTTCAACTTCATTTTACTTGACAATGAAATTAACGGCCATCATCCTTTCCAAACTTTCTGCCACTTAAATTGAGCTCCCAGAGAAAATTTTTAATAAATCACAAAAAGCGCCAATTTTTCAAAGAAGGCCAAGTTCCTAGTTCATTGCAGTTGCATTTAAGCAGTTGTTTTGTGAGTTGAATTATGTGACTATTGCAAGAATACTATATGTACCTCTCAGAGCTCAATGTAAGTGACTGCTAGAACTGGGGAGAGGAAATATGGGACTAAAATCACATCAACCGGTATGCATCAGTCATTAGTTAGCCCATTGGATAGCATCTAAGTTTCTATTGAATGGTGCTATCTCCTGATGTGAGATTTGTCCAATCTTTTCTTTCCCTAGTTCTACCTCTGCATTATGGAGTTTTTTATGTGTGTACCTATTGTTACCATAATTGGTCAGAGAGGAAGTGATAAAATGTGTCTTAATCTTTGCCCAGGCAGCTCAGGGTCAGGAAAATCATGCTTGTGCAGAACAGCAACTCAGCAATCAAATTTTAAGCTCTAGTTCTGCATGTTTCCTCCATGATACATAACAAAATGGTGTCCTAACACCAGTATATTAACCAGAAATGATGATCTTGTAAAGTGCTGAATTTTGCCTTCCCTCACATTCACCCAGGATCAGGGCGCTTGTGCCAAAAATTAAAGTCTGTGGAGCCTTCACATGTAGCAAACTTTTGTGGAGGAATAGGTATCTTTGATTGGTACTTTTCTTGCAAAGTCCACATTTCGTGACCTTCCTGTTCAAGAGCTCCTTTGATTGACAACCTTTTTTCAAAGATTCACCATAATTTTAGGAACTGCTTGAAGTTCTCTCTAATCATAACTCCAATCCTGACCTGATTGAGCTCCTGCTCCTAATTTTTCTACACTCTGATGATTTCAACCTTTTTCATTTATTTTTCCTTCCAATCTGAAAAGTTTGTTTTGGAAGTCAAGGACTTTTTTTCTCCCAATACCTATGTCACCTGTAATATTTTTGCCCCATCAGTAAAGATTTTTCTCAAATTTTAATTTCAGTCGGAACCTGCTGACAACATTGCCAGGTGCATTATGTCAGCTTCCGTTGGAGATCTTGATTGTATCAAACAACAAACTGGTGGCCTTACCAGACGAGATCGGTCAGTGCGCATCACTCATGGATCTGGATGTGAGCTGTAATCACATTCGCCACCTTCCCCCACAACTTGGACAACTCAATGCGCTTCGATCACTCAATGTTAGAAACAACCTGCTCTTAGAATTACCTATTGGTAAGAGAATTTGAATGAGACAAGATACATTTCATTGCTTCATAAATAATCTCGTATGTAATAAAAACAAAATGCATCATGTACCAAAAGACAATCTTATTTGGCTTGTGACACAGCTTTGAATCAAATCGTCTATTAAGAATTTATTTCCCCCCATACTATCTGGCCTTATATGTCTGAATCAGTGTGATAAAGTTAATATCCGAAAAAATTAATTTTTCCCATTGCAAATCTTGATATTGATTTTTTATTTCCTTTAATGTTTTCCAGAAATTACGTACTTAAGGTTGGTGCAACTAGATGTGAGTGAAAATCGAATTGCAACTTTGCCGTTGGAATTGAAATCAATGACGTCTCTGGAATCCCTTGAACTGAACCATAATCCTCTAGTCTCCCCTCCTTCAAGTGTAAGTATGTTTTTTTTTTTGGCTTAAGTCTCTGAAGCTCACAATGGAAAAACCCTGATAATATTTTTGTGAAAATTGTGAATTTTTTCCATGAACTAGGGGGCTTTCTGCAGCCCAACCCCCCAGAGGCACTTCATGTCTCCAATGTACAGATATTGTGAGATCATTAGGAGTTAGGGAAAACCCGGTTTTGAGACAGCGGGAAGCATGTGAGCGTGCGCGGCAGGAGGGGAGCGGGGAGTGGAGAAGGAACCGGTTTGTAACATGATTAGCAAGACACCCTCAGTGTGAAACGGCACCCTCATGATTTTATATTTTAGAGTAAGATTGTGAAACATGCAGTCATTTTTA
Source organism: Bemisia tabaci (assembly GCF_001854935.1). NCBI lineage: Eukaryota > Metazoa > Arthropoda > Insecta > Hemiptera > Aleyrodidae > Bemisia > Bemisia tabaci. The sequence goes on from NW_017547192.1 coordinate 142,527, forward strand.
TGTATGGTGGGAAAAAGATCAATGTGAATTTATTTTGAAAAAAGGAAATAAAATCTCTCAAGTTACAAACACTACCTCAAATCAGAGATGCGGAAACTTCTTGAAGGTGTTACTGGCGGATTGCACATGGCCGCAGACTGCAAATGGAATGGCTTGTGAAGGGGTTTTTAAAGTTAAAAGACCACTGCATGTAGGTGTGAAAATCTCGCGATCCGTGCAAAATCTCAGGACACTTTTAGGAAGACAGAAAGCAAATAAAAAATTTGCTGAGATTTGAAAAATTCTGATAAAGAAGGGATTCCCAAGGGAAGGCCAATCGATAAATTGAAAGACCAAAAACTTTTGTACCCCTTGCCTTTAATTGTTATTTCTATTGAAATGTGTCACCGCCATGATCTATTTTTCGGACTAGTTTCCCCGTCTAAAACAACAATTTCATTTATTAGCTATAAATGCTTAACTTCTCTTTGATTCCATGATTTTGGCTGAACCTGCCAATTTTTTTGGTCTATCAGTGACTGAGCAAATTAAAATCTAAGGTTTTGTAATAAATTCTGACATGTTTCCTCTCGCAGGTGTGCATGCGTGGACGTGTGCATGTTTTTAAGTACCTAGCATTACGGTCAATGAAAGAGGATGCTCAGCGGTCTGAAGACAACCGACGGTGCCATCGCAAATTATCAGAGTTAAGAGCCCGCCGCAACCACACGGACAGTGGTTATTGTAGTGCTGCAGGCCTCGACTGGTCATCAACAACTCTAAATACGGCCAGCGTTGCACAACTTCACAATTCAGATGAGGCAAGTCTATGGTCTGTGTATACCATTCAATAAATTTTCTTATGTCAAGATAAGGAGGAATTTCTAAAGAACAATTCGATGAACGTTCCTTAGCTTCTAACGTCTGTCCCTTGTCCACCCTTTTTACCTCTACTAATTTGTATCAGCCTCTGCCCTTTCCAATTTAAATCACAGTTTTCTTTCATGTACCTCACATTTATATTACTGGTTTTTCTCTTAATGAACATTCATTATGCGTATTACAGGGCCTGAATGAAATAGGCAAGAAAAGACTAGGTCGCTCAAGTTCAGAGCGAGAAGTCGGGCGATCGTCCAGTCTACGAACAAATACAAGTCCAGCTGGCATCAGGTGTAGTCGAAGCAGTCAGCCCTCAATTGATAGTGATAAAAACGGTGTTTCAAACGGTGTTGACTATGGAGACACCCGCCCTGTCCATCATATGCAGTCCTACAAAGAATATAAAGAAGCATTAAAACAGCAGCGTGCCATGGATGTGTACAAATCAAAAACAGAGTCAAAGTCGAACGCGAGTCCAGCCTCACCAAAGAAACCAGGCGGGCTAACGCCAGTGTCAGTACCTGCTGTGCCAGTGGTGCCTGTCTCTCCTGTTCAACTAGGTGCAGACGTCGTTGCCAAGAAGCCGGTGCAAAAGGTCCAGCCTTCGAGAATCACCAAAGCGGAGAGCCTGGATTCGCCGGTCATCGGGGTAAGAGATGTTTCTTCCACAGCTCTATTCTCTTGTTGATACCATTTTTTTTTTCATCAGAATGAACTTTTGGAACAAGTCCAAGCTGCATCAAGAATTTTAGACTTTTGTATGACAATCACATTAAAACTAAGGCTCATCAAAATAGAGTGTTAAAAGACTTAAGCTCATTATCTGCCACTAATTAATCGTGGTTTGCTAATATCCATTGACCAATAATGATGCCTTTTATGTTATTATTGCTGCCTCTCAAGGAAAATTCCCTCCATATTTTATTTTGGAAATTTGCAGCAAGTAAAATTTCAGATCCATTGAAATTTGCCCTATGCCTTAAAATAGTTTGCGGAGACTTCATGTATGATTTCAAATCTTAACAGTTTTAAAATCCTGAAGAACAGTTCTGATGGTTGCTCTGATATCTAGTATATCTATGCCTAGTATGTTATCTTTTGTCTGTTTTCTGCTAAGAAAACATTTTTGAATTGTCCTGAAACTTCCCTTTTTGCAGTAAATATAAAGTTTTTTTAATCAGAACACTCGATTATCAATTTTCTTTCTGTATTTTATGTATCTTGCAGAAATGAAAATAATCAAGTTTTCAGTGAAATAAATGGAAGTACTGAAAATTTTTGCATGTATTTTTTAGTACAGTAAGACCTCGATTTATCGGATTTCACGGGACCAGAGGCCGAATCCGTTGAACCGTGGAATCCGCTAAATCGCGCTAGTTGGTCCCGCTGAAGGGACCGGAGGATCGATCCGTTAAATTGCGATCTGATAATTTGAGGTCTTACTGTATAAAAATTTCAAATCAATTTTTTAGTATTGAGGTGAGTAATAATCCAAATTCGTAATTTTTTTTCCTCTGTCTTTTTCTTGAAAATGTTACAATCTTATTAAGAACAATTGCTTAAACATTTTAGCAATCAAGTCAAAATAATCAATAGAAAAACCTTAAATAAAACCAATTAGCAAGCAAGTGACACAATATCAACATTCAACAAGATACAAGCTTGATGACAGAGGATTGAGTTACAAAATGAAGAGATCAAAAAATGTGCAATGTGTGCTGATGCTGAATAAGTGGTAAGTAATTGTGAATCTATGAATGAGATTCGCATAACTACCTAGTGCAGTAGCTATTTCTATTTCTGTTTCTAGATTTTTATTTCCTTCTTGGTGGTAGTAAAAATTGATGGTTATTTGATAAGTGACTATTTGTGCCTTTCAGGACAATGTGGCTTACGTGAAGCCATCGCCGCCAAAAACTGGTGCAAATTTAAGCTACCCAGCAAACGTTGGTGTAGATGGACCACCACGACCAATGTGGAATCGAAGCAACATATCCCCAGAAAAGCTAAGCTTTACAATGCGGCGAGAGTTGGACCGTGCCAAAGAAGAGGCTCAGATTATCAGTCAACTAAGATCGGTCTGTATTTTAGTATCAATTTTAGTATTTCTCTTTAACTGAGATTCAGAACTATCCTAGCCTTCCCATTTTAAAAACCCTGGCTCCCCTAAAATTTTCAAGCCTGTGATCTTTGTTCTGCTCTTTTTGTAAAATATTCTGCAATTTTGCAGAAAACACGATATTTTTATTGTAATTTCGCAGAAACTTGAAGATTATGCGTGAAGCTTTTATTTTCAATCTGATGCCAGCCAAGTCTCCCATTTTTAAACCCCTTCTTATCTTTGTGCTCAACCATTTGCGACCCGCTTGTTGCATGGTCTGAATTCAGCAGATACCTTGAGCTGATGCCATCTCTAAAAATCTTTTATTTTTTCTAAATTTCAAATCCTAGACTAAACTTGATTTATAGGGAACAGCATACAAGCACAGAAAACTACTTCAATTTCGGGTTGGTTCTGGAAAATTCTGATTTTCTCATCAAAATTTAATTAGGTGTCTCCCTCCATCTTAATCTGTGTAGAAAAATTAACTGTATTGAATGCCATATGTTCTCAATTACGTTCCATGCCTCGTTTCCTGCCATTTCAACTTTCCTAGTGTCCTACATTTAGGCTTCTTTTAGTGCCATGTGCCTAACATTTTCAGTGAGCAGTTTTTGTGTTCGATCAGGGCTGCTTATTTGGCCCTTCCATTCATCTATCAGGGCGGATAGCTGAGCCTAGAAGGGGGAGGGGAAGGGGGGTAGGGTTTCCCACTTTGGACCTTTAAAAAAAGAGAGAAATCGGTAAAACCACTTAAGTGCCTTGCAGGACCACTTAACCTTTAGCTACGACCCTGAGATTTTTTTGTGATTTTTTTCTAACCATGAGACAATTTTTTGGCAAGTATCTCTGTTGGATTTTGCAAATTGTTTTTTTAAGGTCCAAAGTGGGACACCCTGGGGGGGGGGGGGGGCGCATGAAGGAGGTGTTTTGAATGGAGTTCTATGATTACGCTGATATGGATCAATTGGATTGATTATGGAAATATTTTTTGCATTAAAAGTATGTGAAAATTCTCGGAAATGCTTTAGTATAGGTTTGCTTTTGCTTTATGTACCTTATCCATGTTCAAAACCTCATTGTGAGACTGTTGATTGCAGAATATTGAATCAAGATTAAAAATGGCTCTTCCAAGTGATCTAGCCTCAGCTTTGAGTGATGGTGTAGTCCTATGCCATTTGGCCAACCATGTGCGACCACGTTCCGTAGCCAGCATCCATGTTCCATCTCCCGCTGTTGTAAGTTTTTCTCTTTTTCTTTTTCTCTTTGAAAAGCTCTTGTTTTTAAATTTATTTTTGTTTCTGTTGGAGAGTTATCTTAAAAGTTTCATTTTCGCCTTATTTCAACATTTTTCCAATTTCATCATTCTTTTGAAAAAAAAAAATGGTTTTTTAAGGACAACTCAGACTCAAGAGATTAATGAACTAAGTAGCGCAACTATTTTCATATCCAAAGTATTCTATCTCGACTTTGATTTTTTAAAAGAAGAAATTTGCAACCAGTTGAATTCAAAACAACTTCCAGGTAATTGATTTTTTTCCAAAATGCGACTTGTTGCGTTTCTGTCAAAACCAGGCCGTATCACCTTTTTTTCTCCCAATAGAAAACTTTGAACTCATGATATCAAAGAAACTATTTTTAAGGTTCTTCAAGAATACAGACACTATCTTTCATGGAAGTCTATCTTTCAAATGAATGAGGTGCTTTAAACCAACGGTCCGAGAAAATTGATCGGTTTGCTAATCTTTTTGTCTTATCTCTGCAGCCAAAACTAACGATGGCGCGGTGCCGAAGGAATGTTGACAATTTTTTGGATGCCTGCCGCAGAATAGGTGTTGAAGAGGTAAGCCAATATTTATTTTACACTTATCAGTTGCAATAAAACCAAACTGAAACCCTACTTTTAACAATTTTGCATTTAGCCGAGACTTCACTCCTAAAACTTTGTGTATACAGTACCATCAAGGAAACAAATGATAAATTATTTGCTTTGTGGACCACTGTCACTTTACACATTCTTATTTTAGTACACATCGATGGCGAAAGTGTGGAACCACGTACCTCCATTTCGATGTTTCAAAATTGTGGCTCCTATTCCTTTTTTTCGAGGAGAAACAAGCCAACTTTATTTCTTGAAATTCATACAAAATATTCCGGTAATCAAAGAGAAAAATTAAGGAAGTTTTCGCAAAATTACTTTGACTAGTTTTCTGAGGAAAAAATTAAATATGACAGGAAGTCTGCAATGTTGCAAATGTCGATGTATTTTTTCACACTTTGGCCATTGATATGTTCCCTGTCTCAGGGGAAATCAATGATCTGCACCGGAGTGTATGCATTCGAAGGAAGGAATTTAGCTGTGGTGCAGAGGAATCCTTTTGCATCTTTTCCAGTTGTGCTTTTGGAATATGGGCCATGGAAGATATCATCAGAAATCAGAAACCAAAATGACTAACCCAAAAGGGTTTTGTTATGACAAATGCACAGCTAAATATCAGTCTTCAAAAATTTTCACTTGTTCCTGGAGGTTACTGGTTGTCTGATTCGTGAAATCAGTTGTTTCTGTTGAGATTCTGAGGCAGTGCACGCATTCGGCACGAAAAAATGTAACAAATGATTTGATAACTAGGGAGTTTTATTAGCCTGCTGTCCATTTATTTTTTGTTTTTCGCATGACTTTGGAAACTTGTATTCTCAGCTTCCCTCCTGTGTTCTATTTCTCAAGTACTAACTATTTTGACAACCCCGAAAAATTGTACAGACCTCATGCTTTAAATCGCTGGTTTTTCATAGGCTTTTCATGGTGTAGATAAATTGTTCCGGCAGGAAGTTTGAAAGTGGAGGAAAAGATGCCTTTTTTTCTAGCGTTCTAAAGAGAGATTAAAATCCAAGATAGGACTTGTTTGAATTTTTGCAATTTTATGATGAGCGTTTGATTTTTTATTAACTTAATAATAGGTGGAAATTGTGCACTCCCCCCCCCCCATTCCAGGTTTACCTTACTTCTTCAATTTTTAACTATTTTTTTACTTGTAAAAATTTTAGAAGCAAAACTACAGCAGGACAAACAGTGTCCTAGAATATTTAATCTCGATTTTTGAACTTCTGACAAATTAGGCTTATTTTCTCATTTCCTCAAACCTACCGCATGGGAAGTCATACCCTCACCTCAATGCTTCAAGTTGCAACAGTGCTTGCATGAACTGAAAGTGAAAGGTTCTTTTGAGTATATCTCTATGTAGATAGAGTATGTTTGCTTCATCATTATTATCATCAACTGCAGTTTTCAAAGGGTACATCTCCAACAGTATTAGACATAAAAAATCGGTGTATGTTTTTTATTTTCCATTAGTTTTCTTTTAAGCACAAGTTTCAACCATTTGAACTTGATTTGGTGACCTGTGTAATTGAAGAGTGAAAATTAGAACATCATAAGTTATATCTAATGTTGCTAAGATCGTGAATGGCGCTTATCACTGCAAAAAGACCTGCCTTTGCTTCCTGAAATTTTATCGCGATATCCTTACAAAAGCATAATATTAGAACAAGAATTGTTTTTCTCACACTACTAGCTATGCATTAAATGAGAGACAGTATAACGTGAACGCGCCTCGAAAAATAAGAATTTCTCCCTAAATGACTCATTCTAGTAATGAAAAGGAATGCCAGTGATACTTGGTGGAGTATTTGCTTGTTGGATCTGTAAAAGAAAGAAGATTTTTATCAACTTTCGACTCAATCACTGTGCTTGGCAGATCATGTAAAGCTGGCAAAATTTTCCAGCTGAAGTTAAGATTGTATCGGTATCAATGAACCATTTCATAGATCTCCCATTGTGAAGCTTCAAAAGGGTTGCAAGGGCTTGCCTCAATTTCATTCATGAATTTTATAAGAAATGTTATTACTTAGCTTTAGCATTGTATGTCATTTCTGCTGTATTGGAAAATTTTAACAGTAGATTTTGTATTGTGAAATGTTGGTAACATCATCATGCAAACCAAGCGAAGTCATCAGGTTTGCATGAATGTTGCAGTGTTTTGATTTTTCTCTTTTCAAACCTTGCAGCTAAGCCACATCCTTGTAATTAAAAACATTGAATTATGTCTTTATCCATTGCAATTGAAATGATGAGATCGACAATCTAAATTGTTAGCTTGTGTTTAGCATTGAATACGGCCATTAACTTATGAGGGTTACTTTGAGACTTTTCGTCTTTTGCAACAAAGGATTATATGTATACCTAGCCCAAAAACAGTTTTTCCGTTCAAAAATTTGTTTAATTTCACTGTCACTACACTGCGCCTAAGATCAGGTCACAATTTGGTAGTCATGTATTCAAAAGTATTTTGGAAGGTTTAAAGCAAAGAAGCCTGAAAGAGTTAAATGATAAGCTGTCTCCAAAAATAGCAGTGCTCTACTTTGACTGAGCGCTATGCATAAAATGCACAAAAAATTAGGCTTTGGCACCAAAAATTCAGAAGCACTGGCCAGAAAGGGCTCCAAAAAAACTGGTACAGCCATGATTTCTGTTGCATCCTTGTCCTTCTCAAAGAGTCGCGCTTTTTCATACAACATCTTTATGGTTCCCAAAAAATTAGACATGCTGGCAAAAAAATTCATAAAACTTTTGAGGTATAGCTGAAACATCGCCCTGTTTCTAAGTCTGAATGCAATGATGTAAGTCACAAATCAAAGGACGCAGAACTGGTCAGCTTCAAAATACCAAAGCCATTTGTAATTCAAGATCAAATTTCCAACGTTTCTAAGAATTTCCTTAGAAGAGACCAGGGTTTTGTTACAAATATGAATTTTATTGCTGTATAAAGGTCCTGTCAAAAAACATAAAATGGGATGTAATCACTGATCTTTTTTATTTTATTTTTTTATTTTGTGGTATTGAAGCTACTACTGGCTGTCTGAGAGTCTACCAATAAAATATTATTACTGAGGCTAGCCTTACATACTAAAATTGTTTCTTCCCTGTTTGGGCCTCTTATTCACTTTCAAAAACAGGAGTTTCAACCCACTATGGAGATTAAACTAGTTAGGTTAGGTCTTGTTAGGTTTTGTACTAACAAAGGATTGTGGCTTGGTTGCAGGGTTCGCTGGCGGACCGTGACGCCGTGGTTGAAGCGAGCGAATCAGGACTTGAGTCGCTGGCAGTCACCGTGGCGACCATGTTGCAAGTTGCCGAAGCTCCCCCTCCCCCCTCAACCACCCTGTCCACCTGCCTGTGTCTCGCGACGTTTTTTCTCTCACTCATCCTCCTCATCTTTTACCCACTAGACTAACCTCAGGAATTCAATCAGATTTTGAAGAAAAGAAGATTTCAATGGAAGTTTGAACATTTTCAAAATACTCAAACCTCTTTCATGATTCAGAATCAAAATTAACTACCGAAAGATGGGTAAAAAATTCCTTCATTCTGTGAGAAATTTAGTCTTGCAGAAATCGAGTTGAGCAGAAAATTGCCTGACAAATTCTGCCCAAGTCTTTAAGTTTGACTTTTCAATTAGGAAAAACTTAATTTGTTATTATGCAAATAATACTAACAGCATGAAAATTAAAGCTACCACCCGTGTAGCCAATAATTTCCTGGTGCAAATTCTAACAAGGGTAGCTGTGAAACCTCTTTCATGAGGCCTTTAGAATTAGTGGATGCTTTGCTAAAACGATCGGCAACGACCTCTATTGTTTTATGTTGAAACAAGTATTATTTTTGTAAGCGAAATTTTTTTGTCTGAATTTTCCTTTCAGTTAAGGAGCCATTCAAGGGTGCATTCTTTTTTACTTGTTTTTTCTTTCATAATAATTTTTTTATTCCTTTTTCGTCAGAGTGGACAGTACATAATACGTCTGTAATTTAAGTTGTGTTTTAATTCAGATTGTGATGAAGCTGAAGGTAAGGACTGATAAAAGAAAACATTTTTACCCTTTGTGGCTGCTTTGAAATGTATAGACTGGGTATTCTATGAAGTATTTTTAATTCTTTTTTAAGCAATTGGAAAGTGTATTCCTAAATCCTGTAGTTTTCTAAAGGCTTTGAATCATCGGTGATGAATTGAATAGAGTAAAAAAAATGTTTTTATGTAAGATCTAGTTCTAAATTCCAATTATCAAAAATGAAGGGGTTTTTAAGGTGTTTTTCATCTACAAAATTATGATTTAAACTCCTGTTAAATTTGGAGGAATTTAAAAGTTCCTCTTATAGTACAACTGCTTTACATGTATTCTATCGTAGAACTTCCCCTCTGAGGAAAAAAAATTTTGCATGAAAGAAGTAATACATTGTCAGGGTGTCTACAGGTCTGGAAAACTATGAATTGTCAGAAACTTTCATCAGGTCAGGGGAATCAGGGAAAAGTCAGGGAATTTTATGGAAAAGACTGGAGATATGAAATCTGGAAAAATATCAACACTGTTCACGCCATGATCTAAAGCCTCAGTCTGGTTTTAGGCTGAATTGACCTGTTGCAAACTTTAGCCAGAGCGAAAAGGAGATTTATTTCTTTTAGAAAAGTGCTGAAAAATCACAATGAGTGCAACAGGAAAGTTTGAAATACACTCCTAACTCCACAATCTGCGCAAGAAATATGCGTTTTTGTAAGCTTCCTGCTTCAATACCGATACTAGGGCCCAGATTAACATTTCGTAAGAGAAGTTGTTCCATTCAATCCTTGCGCCCTAGGATGCTAGTATTCAGTATAGCTGACGCTAACCTGCCAAAACATATGTGAGGAAACGAGATTTTATCCGCCAGCGTGTTTATATTTTCACTTTCCTTGCATTAATAAAGAAAGATCATGGTGCTTCCTCACAATTTGCGCGCGGAAGCGTCAGCCGTGTCAAATATTGGGTAGCATCCTATTGCGTAATTGTTTTTGAAGCAGGAAGCTCAAAAAGACGCAAATTCCCTATGAAAATCATAGGAGTGTAATTCAGACTTTCCTGATGTGCTCATCAAGACTTTTGAGCCATTTTCCGTAAGAAACAATCCGTCTGTTTGCTCTAGCTGAAGTTTGCAACAGGCCCACACTCTGAGATATATTGTGAACAGGATACAGAATAATAAGCTTCAATGAGGAATTGAAATTTTGGTCACTTGAATGACTAGTACCTGAAGAAAATAGGTTCACGTGTCTTATCTCTGTCATTCGCAATGAACTTAATATCAAAAATTTTGCATTTTTTGTTTGCATGTAAATTCTTAATGTGAACAGTCTGGGAATTTGGTCAATTTGGCTCTGGAGAAGCCTGGAAAAGTTGGGGTTTTTTTTTTTTCTCTCAGAGTCTGTAGACACCCTGACTGTGAGCTGACATGAGCTAAATCAATTGCTTTTAAAATTGTGACACCTATTTGTACAGAGCAATCCATTATCCACTACATTTGATGATGCCTCCAATCTCTTGATAATCCTAACATCTTCTCCTAGGACTAAACAAGGATATTTTATGCTTCCAGTCATTTGCACGATGCAAACAAATAATTTTTCTGCGACATAAGTTTTTTACTTGTGTTTTTTTTTTTTTATGTTTCATGTCTTTTATGTATTTTGGTGTTCATACCCTAGTGGTTATCATTTTTTTTTAAAAAATTTCATTTAACATCTCGTGCCGATCATGGTAAATTAATGCAATTTAACAACCGTGTTGAATATTTCATGAAACATATTATAAAAAACATCAACTTAAAATTTGCTTGGCAATGATTAGTTATTTAAATAGAAGTAAAATTGTCCCACTAGTGCATGCCTGTCATATCCGTTACAATTTTTTTTTGTTTCAAGAAGACAAGTGCGTAACTGATCTTAATGGAAAAGATGACCCCATTTTTACTCCAACATTTACTTATTACCCATTTGTTTCCATTGACTAAATACTCTGGTATTTACTTTATTTTAATTAGTTCATGTAATATTTTTTACTATGTTTCTCCTTTCAACGGATTTCTTAACTCAGTTTTCTTTCACCTTTTATCTTTGCTAATCCCTCTAGGTAATATTAATGGTAACTATACTATTTTTACATTGATACCTATGTTTTTTTGGCATAGAGTAAATAACTGTGCAGTTTCCTCTGCATTTTTAACAAGTTGCATTTAACTCAGACCAAAGATAAAAATAATTATTCAAAATAACTTATTTTTAATACTTTGAAGAAACAAAGTTCTTATTTTAATTTTTAAACATTGCGCATATTTTCTATGTAAATACTGGTCACATTCAAAGAATGGCCAATCTCAGCATCACATACAACTTTATAGTTCACATACATGATTGTGACGAGTGCTGCATCAGAACAATATTAATGAAAACTGATGGTAAAAAAATTAAGTTTTGTCTATGACTTTAATCACTATGCGCACTCCTTGCTTTTTATCATTGAAATTTTCTGATGTATAAACATTTAAAAATATAGCAAAACCATCATTAGAAGTCTGAATTCCACATTTTGGAACAAAACCTCACCTACAGGGTAGCCCAAACCTACCCTACCAGGCCCTTTTTTGGTTATTATAGGTCTAACAAAGTCCAAGCTTGCAGAGATAAATTGGAAATCGACCCCAAGGAATCGAATTTCATGGTCCCAAAGCCCCCCCCCCTCACCCCGGCGGCCCTTGAGGGGGTTAAAGGGAAGTCTGTACTTCAAAAGTCAGGGTTTATATAATCAGAATCAGAAAATACGAAAATTTTTAACTTACTTGACACCAAGGAATCAAAAATCGGCCCATCTCTGTCCAAAATACCGACCCCTAAAGGTGGGGGACAGAGCCCCTTTTCAAAAAATTCAAGTTCGTTAAATTGACGTGGAGACTCGGGCGAAATGTGTATTCGAGGGTAATCAACCCCAGGGAATCCAAATTTGAGGGTCCCGTTTTCCTCAGAGACTTTTCTGATGGGGCACAGGGGGACTCTGAACTTTTAAATTTAACCAGTGTGGGGGTTACCCCAGTGCCCCATCAGAAAAGTCTCTGAGGAAAACGGAACCCTCAAATTCGGATTCCCTGGGATTGATTACCCATGAATATACACATTTCGCCCAAGTCTCCTTGTCAATTTAACGAACTTGAATTTTTTGAAAAGAGGCTCTGTCCCCCACCTTTAGGGGTCGATATTTTGGACAGAGATGGGCCAATTTTGGATTTCTTGGTGTCAAGTTAAGTTAAAAATTTCCATATTTTCTGATTCTGATGAAATACTTTCAAAATTTTGACATAAACCCTGACTTTTGAAGTACAGAATTCCCTTTAACCTCCCAAGGGCCGCCGGGGGGGAGGGAGGAGGGCTCTGGGACCATGAAATTCGGATGTCTGGGGTCGATTTCCTATTCATCCCTGCGATCCTGCACTTTGTACGACCTACATTAACTGAAATAAAGGCCTGGTGGGGTAGGTCTTGGCCACCTTGTATATCAGAATGTTGTCAAAAAACAATACTTTTAAGCAGTTTTAGCCTTTTTTATGTATTCCTGAATCAATATGGGGCTTGAATTTACAATCCACTCAAAAATTTACAAGCCTCAAATTTTGATTTTTTCAACGCTTATTTTTGTTTCCATTGAAATTTGCATCAATCGAGTGATAAACTATTTTTCATTTTCATAAGTGCATTTATCCATCAGTGGAGTTTAGTCTTAAGGACCAGATGTACTTTTTCAATACTCCTTTTTCCCCCATGTGTTTTTTTTTCTTCTTCTTCTTTTTTATTATGAGAAGAAAAACTAATTCTCTTAATCTTAAATTTATTTTTGTTGTATTTGCTTCGATTCTATTTTGATTAACTTGCACTTAAAATATGTAACCAAAAATTTTTTTAGTTTTAAGTTAATTTTAAATTAGTCGGTTATCTGGTTTTTAAGAATTAAGATCAAACAGTAGAATGTAGTTATTTTATGAAACTTATCTCTCATTTTGGTTCTCTGTGAATACCACCGATAGGTTTTAAGAATGATAAATTTCAAGAAGGCATAATAATTTTTTGACAACTATCTCCCAGATCCTTTATCTTTGTCACACTTGACACTCATTAGATCACCAAACCCATGCTATTATTTTGACAACTTCCTCCTCGCACTGTATCTTATTGGTAGAGTTTAATTTTAAAAATTTCAAATTTAAGGAAATTGGTACTATTAGCAATTGTTGAGGATATCTTTTTTAAGGTGTGTTCACATGAAGTTAGATGTTTTACTTCTGAAGCTATTTGGCCTAAGATGCGTTGGAAGAAATGTACATTTTCAGTAAGGATTTTTAATCCAATGGAGCTCTTGTATGCCTCAGGGATTGGCAATTGAAGCACTACATCTCAAGTAAAATCTCGGGGAAAACATGATGACGCCTCTGGGTTTCTCTGAAACAAACTCTCACATTCAAAAAAATCTCTCAAAGTTGAGGCCGTGGTGAAGGAGATCTCCCACGCTTCACTGAGAGTTCATATCTATTTTCAATCAAACTCTCTATGCACAGCTAGGGATCAAATACATGAGCAGAGTTGTCATGGTTCCATCCTCGGGAGTTCCTAAACAAAGTGGCAACACTGCCAATGTATTTGCTCCTCAGAATTGCATGAAGAGTTTCACTGCACTTAGAGGTGGACTCTCAATGCAGCGTGGAGGATCTTAATGACAGCTTGAGCTTTGGAGTTGGTTAAAAAAAAACTAGTGGCACCATTGTGTTTCTCGCAAAATTTTTCTTAAAATGAAGTACTTAAATTGCACATCCCTGACGTATACAAGAGCAGCATTATTTCTCCACATTTTAAGAAAATATTAGGCTATCATTTAACTGAAAGGTAGATTAAGGTCAGTGGAAGAAGAATCTCCTAGGTAAACGAACAAAAAAAATGAATTTTAAGTTTTTGGAGCAAATTGTATTTGTTTTTGTATAATGTCTGATGTGAAATGGCAAAGGTAAAACAAAATCTTCAAACTGGCTTAAGCCATTTATTAGTATCATAACATTTAATCAAGTCTCAATAATTCATAACATTTTGCGAGTTTTTTGGTTGTGTCGAGTAGAAATATTCCTGATGTATTTTTTTAATTCATAATTCCATGCTTAGTATAATAATAAGTTTTTGCTTTCTCAGCCAAGGAGAATTTCTGCAAATTTATAGCAGAGACATTGCCTCTGTGAATGTCTCTTTAAACCTGTTGATCTCAGTTGTGCATCTTACATCTCAGTCAGATTGTATTATATTTTAATCCCTTTTCCTTTCCAAATATTTGTGTCTATTTCCTCTCAAGCACTCCTCATGTATTAATACTCAGCTTTAGTAATTTTGAAGTCAAATCAGCAGTGGCACAGTGCACATTAGGACTAAGTACAAAAAAGAAGCGACATTGAAAGACAGGACTAAATGATGAGTTACCAAAAATTAATTTTTGATATTGGTTAGTGGCTTAGGTAAGAGCTCAGAGCTCAGGGCAAGGCGAATGTCTTAATTGTAACGTTTTTTTCATATCGTATTCACTTGAATTGTCAAACTCTGTTGTTTGCTATTGGAATGGAGACACTTTCTACAGTATGTATCATCTGTAGTACATATGCATGCACACTCACTCATTACTTCTACATTATCAATCTGTGGCATGGAAAGGGAAAAGGGTTATTTGTCTCTACGTTTTTACTTTAAGTAATACAATTCCAAGTGAAAGAAAGATTGAAATTAAATCGGGGAATTTTTTTTTTTTTTGCTGATTGCCTGTTCCCAGGATACTGCTAGATGAATAGAGGGGGAAAAATATGCTTCCTTCGCCTTTTTAATGGTGATCTTTCTAAGATAAAAAACCAGTCTAGTCTACTTTTAAGATTTGAAGGTACAGATGGAGCATAAATTGAAAAGTGAGTTGCTTATTGAAACCATGATGATATATTCTTTAAAGGACTTTTAGCAATAAAGAAGTTTGTTCAGAGGCCTAGCAAGAAAGGAACAACAAAGTTTCAATAATGATCCAGTAAGATAAGTGCATTCTACCCATCAATTGCCCAGTCAGTAGGTGGGCCAGGTTTGATAGTCAGCACTCATCTATAAAAGTGGCTATCTATAAAAGTGGCTATCATATATCTATAAAAGACCAAAGTTTCATCAGTACTTAAAATATCTTCAGTGAAAACTGTACGCTTACTCGAGAGCAGTAGATGTAGTATTTAGATCAGTATTTTCATTCATCTCAAGTGTACGTTTCATTCTTTTGCTGTAGACATAAAATCGAACTTCATTTTGGAAATAGTTGAAGGGTACTGTTTAAAAATTGTTAGCAACTGAAAACCCCTAAAAGTAGAGCAACAAATAGCATATTATCAGTAGTGAAGAAATTTCAGTCGCTAAACAGACTTCTCTAGATTCTCAAAGAGAGTCCACTGTGTTGCGCACAAATTTCTACAGTTTGCTCAAAGACTCAAGAGTCTTATTTACATTTGCTCTTTGATAGTTGTTCTTTTACTTGCCCTTAATAACTATTTAGACTGAGCATCTCTCGTTTTTTGTGTATGTTGGTGAAAAAACAAATCAAATCGACAGCAATATTAATATTTTCTCTCTTTCTATTGTCATTTATCAGCATTTGCTCTAATGATTTTATCTGCCTTTCTTAATGATTAAAAACAAAATTAAAAGTCAATTTGTATTATTTTTGTCATTTGTTCTATTTCAAATGAATTTCAATTTAGCATTGTGATGTTTAAAGAAAATGTCAATCTGTTAAGGTTTCCATTCTGTTGGTAAAGTTACCTAAAAGTCAAGTTCATGCTTTTAGAATATTTTTGAATGTTTTACGTAATGATAAAAATGATGCGTAGATGATTCTAGTCATTGTTGTTTGTCTAAGGTGAACAAAAATTCTAAAGTTTCATTTGAAGAATGATTGAGCAGGGTTTGTTTAATTTTTTTTTTTTAAAAAAAAGAAAAATTCAGGAAGGCATGTATTATCAAAACCCTAAGATGTTGGCTGCTTACAGTTTCCAGAGAATCGACAGGAAAGTTTTGACATCTAAGTTCACTTTTCCATGAAAATTGTTGCTGAATATTTCAGAATTCAAAGATAATTTCTTGTTATCTGATTTAATGCATTTTCAGAAATGTTATTTCATCCTGTTAATATTACAGAAGCAGCTTAAAGTGTAAAAGTAATGGTTGTTGGAAGGGGAAAGGCAGAAATTCTAAAATTCTAGTCTCTCAAGTTATTTGGAGAGAAGCAGTTTCTTCAAGAAAATGGCACAACAGAATAAAGAATGAAAAATACGCTTTTGATAAAATATTCCAGTATTGTCATTGTAAACCTGTATTATTAGTTAAGTTATGTGTGCACGGTACTTACTAACCTATTCATTTGGCGTTCGATAAGTGATGAATTTTATCCAAATTGTTATCGAATCCTATTAATTTTATGCTACACAATTTATTTTTGTAAGTCATTGTGTTTTTGTATCCATCTACTTTTTGCTTCAGCATTTAAAACAGTTTTCCATCATTTGGTATTTTCACTTGTATTCCTCTTTCTTTCCTCTTCCCCATTTTCTAACAGAGTCATGTAAGGACTTTAAAGAGAATAATATAATTCAACTTAATGAAAGAATGAAGCATCACTGTGTTCTAATATGTGCTGTATGAAAGAAGTGCATTATTCAAATTAATTGTGAAACTCTTTTTGTTTGATGATCATTTGTTTCACTGATACATTAAGAAAAGCTGCCAGGGTTGCTGGCTCATCTGATGTTGAAAAATATTTTTTTTATTTGCCGGTACTGAAAATGCATCATATCATTGTAGGTACCAATTTGTGGTATCTCAATAAGCGCTATCAAATTCCATGAGTATTTCTTGTCGTTGCCACACTTCTTTCAAAATTTTAGGCTTCAACAATAAATATTTCATGACAAATTTCAGAATGCCGATTCAAATCATTCAGTTACTCAAATAATTACTGTGCTTGCTATAACTGCCTTTCGCATGACTTCAAGTTTTGTTCCTTCATCTTCATACCATTTGCGGAAATTGCTTCTTTGTATGAAAACTATCAATGATCATATCAAGCCAAGTTCAAATCACAATATTGCCGAAGAAATACTTGCGCCTGCCCCTCTAATTTTTAGAATGGTGTGTGATTTTTTTGTGCGGAAGAGAAAGGGGAACAATTGTAAGTTACAGATTTAGCAGTATTTGTTACATTTTAAACCGTTCTTTTTATTAAAATAGCAGATAAACAAACCAACGAAGATGGAAAAATATCACTGGTCATGAGGGTCCTTTTTTCAGTTATTCCCATTGAAGAGAGTTGTCAGGCCTTTCTTTGTTTTTTCTCGTTCTTACTAGGAGCATTTCATCCTTCAATGGAAATCTGTTCACTATTTGCTGAATGTATCAAAATGAAGCTGCTCCTGCTACAGCAATGATAGTGTTATAGCCACAAAATTTTCCCTCACAGTAAGTATGACTTCTATCAATTATTTTAACAGGTAAACATCATCGATTTGTTTATTGTCTCTATATATTGCTCTTTTTTTCCCCAACAGAATTTGCTGTGCTGTGCTGGTGATGTTTTAGAAGAGAAAGGTTTGGTTCAGGTAGCAATCACCGTAAGTGAGCTGCTCAAATTTCATCAACCTCGGTCGCCTGCTCACAGCCCGTACATCGTCACCTAGTCAATTTCACCTCAGGTCAGTTTGAAAATCGTCACATTAATCTAATGCCAAAAAACATTGTTTTCAGTCATAAATATGTAACTCAGTAAGCTCATATCAGTGCCTAGAAACAAAAATGTATTAGACTAAGAATCATGTGCAACTGTGTCCTCAAGAAATTTCGGAAAATTAGGAAAGCTAATACTTCTTGCATATAGTTTGAAAACGTTAGAATATTACAAATTCATACTTCTCCAGGATTTAACATTCTCTTGAATGTGTTTTCCAGGCTACCTCTGTTCTTAGGTACCCATCCTATCGGTTGGGTTTTATTTAAATAGGAGGCAAGTAGTTTTCTTAGAGCAACTAAAAATTTAACCAATTACCCTGGAGTGTCAAGGCAGACCCTTCAAAATACAAGCATCGATTAAGTAATATAAAAAGGTTATATGAAGTATCATGTTTACGGTTAATTGTGGACTGCCTATATTTGTGATTGGAGCCAGCAAAGATGACATATTATGTGGTTTGAAAAATTATTCTGAAGCTGAACCTCCATTACTGAACGAAGTCTCTCTCAGTTTGTAGAAATGTTGGCGTATCTTATCGTGTGATGCGGAGAAAGAAACTCTCATTTTCTGTTGAAAGTCCAAAGGCTCGTAAGTTGGTAGAAATCTGATGCTTTGAGAAAAATTGCAGCTTCGCCCTGTTCGAATTCATTAAAATCATTAGCTCAATATTTCTTAGTTTGAATTCTAGTCTTGTCAATGTAATATGGAATTTATGATTGAAAAATTGTGCTACATTTGGACACTATTAAGCAGAAGGAATCTAACTTTCAAATGACTTCAAAAATTGAAACGTGTATTTATCAAAGCGGAGGACAAGAGTGAAGTAGGGTCTTTTTGAAGACTTATTTGTGGATAGACTCCTTTTGCCTCGTGATGTCTAATGATAGATTAACGACATCTAATAAAATATTTTGCGCCTCCAAGGTGCCGGTTTTATTCAGTTGATTTCAGCTATTGGTCTAGTTTTTTAATTTAGCAAATCTTCGCTCTTATTTTTTCAGAATTTTTGAGCCATTTTCTGACTTGAGACCTGCATTGAAGAAATTTAGGAAAACACCACAAAATTGACTAACAATCAAACCGAATAAAGTTTAAGTAGTGTCAAAATTTGAAATAGATCAAATCTCTGAGAACACTCTGAAAAATTCCTGTGAAATTTTTACTGAATGTCGGATGTATCCTTAACTTTTCCAGGTCGTGTTAGGTGTAAGGAAAGATTCAAGTACAGTCGTGTAGCTGATGGGCAGTGACAGCTAGATAGGTCTGCCGAGTTACTGATTGCTCAATGATGGAGACTGTGAATACTCATCCGAGGAGGCTAAAAGTATCTCGGAGCCACTGCAAATCAAATTATATTTTTATCGAACTAGTTGTAGGTACATATCAATAAGCAAATTAGTTTTAGGCCAAGGCAGCTGTGATTAGACTCGTAAATGCATCTTAGTCATGGATTCGAATTTTCTTGGTAGTATCAATTAATCGAAAGAGACAATTTGAAGACTGAATTAAATGTGCACTCAGAGGTCCCGATGTGTGCGGCATTCAAGAAAAAGAAGGCTTTAGTGGTAATATTTCTGCAGCCCTCTTTTTTTTATGAAGAGGGGGACTTTTATTTCTTTCATTGATAATTTCAAGTTTTGAGTAATATTTTTGAAGGCTTTGGTTTTCAAATTTTACAGCAACATTGTTTTTTGGAAGAGACACACAATTCATAACTTTAGGTACATTTAGGCAAAAAGGCCTCTAAGAATGCCCACCAAGATGGGTTTATTTTGCGAAATTATTATCCTTTTCATCCCCCTCCCATTTGATAAATTTCTGATTTCAGTATTTTATCCTCCTATCATTTTTTAATTTTTTTTATCACAATGTCTTGTTCTATTTTTTCAATCAACTGAATGTTGGTGATACAGGTTAATAAGACTTGTTTCAGGTGCCATGTTTCCGAGTTTCAGCAATTTTTTTTTATTTCTTTCAGATTAAAGCGAAGCAAAATTTTCATGAAATTAATTGATGAGGGCAACATGTAGAAAAGAAGCCCTGTCAAGTTTTAAAATTAATGATGCATATTTTCCTTGAAAAAAAGTAATTGAATGCTCTAGAAAACCTTCAACATTGCAAACTTAGACTTACATATTGCTGGAATTCCTTTATTGGTGCGCATGTTTACCATTTCAAGGATCAATGCCTCCTTCACGTTTTCAGTCCTTTTTTTTTGTTCAATCGCGATCACGGTTGTCTTTGTTTGATCTCATTGTGATATGTTTTTGTACTTCAAGTTTATAATATTAAGCATTGATACCAGTAATTTTGGTAATTAGTTATTGCTGAGGAGCTAAACTTTACGAATATTTTTATTGTCTGAGAAGTTAGGAGTTCAGGAGTTACAGAGCTTTGTATTGTTCAAGGATGCCTCGCTGTGTGAAAAAATAACCAGCTTTGAAGGTTTCTTCTTTAAATTGATCTCTTGCTTGACTTGCAATTGTTAGAATGAGATGGTTGGATTGAATATGCAATTGTATCGTTTAGAATTTGCATTCAATTTCTAATTTTGAACCATTTATTATAAACGTCTCTATCCTTATCAATAGAGAATTTTCTACTGAGAAGTTGTGGGAGTGATGAATGCTAGTTATTAGTACGTGGTACTTACAGCAATGGAAAGTTGAGCAATAAAATTTTCTATGCAAGAATGGTAGGAAAATTTCATGTTTTAAAAATTTGAGGAACTCCTTGAATTCTTATTATTTTACCTGCCCTTTTTTTATTTTTTTTCCAAGTTGAGGCGTTCATGAGTTATTGTTATCATCAACTCGGCTGTTAAAAAACTAATTTTTTTAGCTCTGCAAGGTACAGAAAGAATTTCTTGACGCGAGGTAGGAACCAGTCAAAGCTGGCTATCTAAGCTTTATAACTTTCTGTAAATGATCATCTCTTATTAAAATTAATTACCTACATTTTTTACCAGATATGGATTTTGCTAATTTTGTCCCATCTTTCCTTTCAACTCTTTTCTCACACTGCTGAGTGATCATTGTTTATGTTTTGTAATCATCTTATGAATAAAGGAAGTACTGAAGAAAATTCGGTGCTCCTTAAAGTCTCAAAAAGTCAGGTTTCATTAGGAAAATTCGCTCTTGGATGAAAGATGCCTTGATGGTGGTAATTTTTACAAGAGAGAGTATTAGTAGCACCACTTACTTAGCCTCCCTGTAACATCTATTTTAAGTACATCTTGGCTCATCTTTTCTCGCAGAAGTTGAAAAGTTCAGCACCTCTATTGAAATGACACTCAAATATTCAGGCGTGATTTACCTTTTTGAGAATCTTCGAAGGTAGTTAGTGTATTGCGGAGTACAAAGTGCCTCTAAAACTTGATATCATTGGGCTGCTGCTTGAGGCAAGTAGTTTCGGGCACAACGCTTAAGATCACCAAAGAATTGAATTTTCCTTGAAATTTAATGTGGGGATACAATTACATACACCAATGAAAGAAGTGTGGTGAAAGTTTGGTGAACTGGGAAGGAATAAGCAGTCTCTTAACTGCAACTAATAATTAAGATTTTGATTGGGAGATTTTTGTACAAATCGGGATTCAACATGTCGGACTGTGAGTTAATTTTTTGGCCTCAGTACAGTTAAAGTGGCACATTCAAGGTTAATAGGGCTCCTTTACCTTTGTTCGTTACATATAAACAGAGTTTAACAGGAACATACCTAGTTGCATTTTCGAAAAAAAAAAATGAGTTGGAAGTACTTATTTATTCAGTCATAGACTTTCTCCTGTCGAAAATTCAAAATGGAGACAAACTATTTTGAAAGTGAAAATAGTCATTAAAACTGGGTTAGTTACGTAGGTCAAAGAATTGTGTTTTGATGCTTGATTCTTGTAGAAACTTCAACGACATTAAACACAAACAAACTGTGGTGAACTGTCTGACTGCCTAATCTCTCCGCGTTATCTCCTGATGAGAAGATCTTTGAAGCGCAAATCCCTCTGTTTCTTGAGTTGGTTTATATTAAATGTTGTTAAATTTCCGCATTGCGCCCTCTGCATCACTGATAGGACAGAGGAGAAAGAAACCAAGGGTGTCACTACCGCCGTGGATGACTTGAAAGACCCGACTTTTTGAAGGGCAATATCTCAGTTAATATTGGACGTAGAAAGTTGCAGTTTGGAAGGATCCTGTTATTTTTAGCTGATCTGCAAGAATCAAGCATCAAAACACGATTCGGTAACCCGACCCATTGTCCTTAGCTTTAGCTCTTCTGGTGGAATAAAACCTAAAACCTTTTTTTCTTCATTCCAAGTTGATGCAATCTGGTGCGTTTCTGTTGGACTGTTGGACGGTTGGTGCGCAGACGGGGTTGCTTACAATACAGAGTTTCTAGACTTCTGTAACCACTCCATTTCATCATAGACAAATCATTTTTCCAATTATTCTGAAAATTTCCGAAATTTGCATTCATAATGATGAGAGACCTTCCCAGAGTATCCAGACCTAAAGATCCACCAATGATTAATTTAGAAAATAACATGTCCGCTGAGATTTTGCAACACTCCAATGTGAATGCATTCCTATACGCAGCAGCCAACAGTACAACTCAGAAAGCAGCTAACAGCATGCAAGAGAATGAAAATGAAGGGTCACTTGAATGCTATAAAATTAAAAATATATTCAATCAATGATTGTTCAGACAAAATCAGACTTAAAAATATGCTCCTGTGGGTACATTTTCAGAGGAGGGGGATACAAAATTGCTAAATCTGAGTACAGTGTACACTTTAAAAACATTATGGATTAAAAATCATGAGATGAGTATCCTGAAAATGAGTGGAAGATATAAAGTTAGTTCAAAATCTTTGATCTTAAAAAGATATGTGGGGCCCACAAGATGAGTTTAAAATGGGTCTGAGCACTGCTTAAATTTTAAAAAGCATTTTAAAAACTAAATAACCAGAATTGAATATCCAAACAACCTACTTAAAAACATGATAAAACTAAGATAAAATACTTTTAAATTTCAGTTCCCATAAGAAGTTTCTAACAGAGGACATAAACTTTGTGAATTAATTTGTTTTCATCTATTAGGCAATCCTTTGGATACACTTCATGTTCCAGTAAAAAGAGAATCTTTCAGGCTTTCTCACCATTTTAAAGGAAGATTAGATTAACTGCACAGAATATAATGAGACAGACAGTGCTCTAGAACTTGTTACTACAAGCGGTGGTACGGTTGCTTTCTGAGAAAACTGGCGGGGTGAAAAGGTGAGCTTTGTAGCCATTAGAAAAGAAATTAAGCCCCGAGTTGTTTGTACAGAATTGGAACATATTCGTCCCATGCAGCTTGGTAGAAATTGCCTGCCACGGGGCCTTCCAGCTTGTACTTGGTTGCAAAGTTCTTGATGGAGAACTTCCCACGGTTGTCACCGGATCTGCCAAAAAAAAGCATAGTAGAAGAACATAGCATAAACAGTATCCACAAAAGAAGAAATTTTTCTTAGATAATGTGACTGCAGAGTTGACAGATGGAAATACAGCATTTTGGACTGTCATGGCAGTCTCAATGAAGTTTAGATCTCTTTTCAGGGTAAGTTTTCGACAATGCAAGCCTTGTCGCGTTGTTTTCTTGAGTTTTTTTATTTCAAATTTCGAAAAAAAAAATTAAATTAAAAAAAGTTCCAACTTCACAACTAAAAGAACCTGCAACAGATAAACTGATCAGGCTGCTTAAATGAACCACTCTAGATATCTCTGACTTTCCCTATTTTGCAGATCACCAGAGATCTTGCTGTTATTATTTTAAGCCTCAGAAAAGCGGGATTTTTTTTTCTTTTTTAAATATTTTTTTGAATCGCCAATTATGAAGCCCTGCTACATTTTCGAAAATGTGTTCATGAACTCTAAAGGAGAAAAACAGTGTTTGAAAAATTGCTTTCCAGTTTTGAGTTAATAAAAAAGCTTGAGAAAAGTTCAATTTAAATGGGTTAATGAGCTTTGAAGGTCCTAAGGAACGTAAAACCTGACATCAACGAATTTCAACAGGGACTGAACTGGTGTATTTAGTGAGCAGTTGACTATAAACAATAATCAACCTTTCTAGAAATAAAGAAGATATGCTTACGTATTAGGAAGACGGGGTTCATCAAAAGTTAATTTTCCTGGTTGTTTGTAGACCAAGAAGACATAGCGATGAAGGTCTGCAAAAAAGAAAATTAGCTCATAAATGATTAAAATTAATGAATGAATACCAGAGATTTTAAAAATAATTCAATATACATTTTTAAGACCAATGCACCAAACAGTAACTGTGTGATAAAAGGTAGATCAAATGTACTTAAATAAGAGGAAAGTTGAGTTCGTTATTCCCTAAAATTCAGTACACAACAACAGCTAATTGTTAATAAGCTCATGCAGTAGGTACATCATTGGGAACAAATGATTTTGGCAGATTATTTCATAAGAATGAGTGTAAAGGAACATCTACTTATAAAGTTTCTGTCTATAAATTTTCATTTATAAAGGTCGAGGGCAAAAACTAACAAGAAAAAAGAACCTTTTCAACATGAGCTTAAGGACTAAAATAAGTATTTCTGGGTGATTTACAATTGAAGTCTGACAGAGGAGAAATCTTTTTCAAGAACACGGTTAAAATTCCAGCAAGCAAAATTATGAAAAATGAGTGTACAAAATAATTAACACCCCCCCCCCTTCTGCTCTTTCAGAGCCGTAGAATGAATACTGGCTGTATTCCTGCCACTGTTTAGATCTTTCATAGATAAGACTTATCCACTCTCATTTGTCAACAATTTTTCAAGGCTAGCAATATTGTACGCTTTAAGAGCAAAATTGTTGGACCCATTAGAGGCCATTTCCTAAGTGCTATGGGACAAGTCTTATTATCAGATTATCAAAAGAAAATAACCAGAATTTGCAACGGAACTGTGCAAAAGGATGTTCTCTCCGTGTTCTAATTGATTCCTAAGAAAAATAACAACAAATGAAAGAATAAAATTTAGGCAGTTTATACCTCAACAAGACAACCGACTGTTGAGTGTATGTAAAAATATTGAGTGTTCATTTCATCTTTGAGGGACTGAAAATTGAAAATGAAGCTCTTAAAGTGCGATGAAAAATGAAAACCTTCTTCTTACAACACACGGTAATGAAGTTTTGCTCACCGGTTCCTTGTGGAGGGCCAGATCCAACATAGGCTGACAGTGTTTCTCCAGAGGATACATCATTACCTTTGATATTTCCAACAAGCCAGTGATGCCATTCACGGTACTTGGGGTCCTTTCGGCTTGGGGCATCGGGATCTGAAATTGAACGCAGGCTTTTTAAGTAAGAAAATCACTTTGCAGTTTAAACTTTGAACTTTCCTTTTTCAATAGCAACTCTGGTTCTCTCATCATTGATTCGAGTCCGAAATATGTAATTTTCGGCACTTCAGAAACTTGGTTAGATCTAAAACCTACGCTCAACATATTACAGCAAAAACTCTTGGATGCATTACCTGTCATGCAGAGGGTGTAGTAAGCGTCAGATTCTGCATTCCATTTAACTGTTGGAATGTCTTTGACCTTAGTTGGTGTTAATTCATTGCCGAATTCCACTTTCACACCACTGGGGTATGAAACCTGTTGAAGACAAGACAAAAGAAAAGTCCATCACTGAGGAATCAAAATCAGGAAGGGGGAAGTAAGTAACGAAAAGGCCGATAGTAAAAAGGGCAAAGTGGGTTTTGACAAAATTGGAAATATTGCAAACTACTTCAAGTGTAGGTCCTTAATGCATGAGGGTCAATCACTTGCGTTTTACCAAGAGCAAAGGAATCATGAAACTTCATTGACTCTCAATTCGGTGAGTTAACAAAATGGGAAAGGCTGACTTAGAGTAAGCTTTCAATTTTAAATTCCTTTGCTACTTGGATGAATTGATTGTTTCTTTTATGAATGTAGATTACTTCATAATCAATTACAGTCAATGAAATAAAAGGAAGGCATCAATTTGGAAGATCTAAGGGGACTACCATGAGCCCTGGCGCACTCGGCTAGGACCAAGAGAGTAGATATTATAATAAAATTACACGCAAACAAAATACATAAGAATTAAATGGTATTAAGGAGATAACTATTGGACGACATTTTTCTAAGTGCTGTGAGGTGACAATCATTTCAAGAAATCTCTTTTCAGGGTATTTTTAAGAGGAAATTAGAAACCAAGACTCTTCTAATGTATTAATATCATGCCTTCACAGGCCTGATCTGACATTCAGTGCAAGGTAAGAATCAAATATCAATGGTGAAAATACAGGAACGTGAATCTTGGTTTGCGATGTCGCAGACATCCCATTATTTTCTAAGTTATAGATAAAAAAGTACTCAACTTCTTATTATGAGCTTCCCAGGTTTTTCTCCTCCTGAGGGAGAACAAAATCTAAACATTTCAAGTGATGACGTTGCTTTGTTTTCCTTAAATAAAACAAAATGGTAGTAGAGATTGGAAACACTGCAATGGAGATGCGCATTCCTGCAGTTTCACCACCGATACGTAGAAAGAAAGGTACTTATTATTAGGATCTTTATGATGCAAAAACGAATAAGTGTGCCTCGGTTACAAAACTCCTAAACATGCCTCACTATGTACTAACAGAATTACAGAATCATGACGGTGCAAGCAAGTACCTACTATTTGCCCTTCACGAATTGCCCCAACTTGCTGCAAGTGTCTATCCCAACATCAACATCTGCATTCTGAGTGAACGTTCATGACCTTCAATGCAGGGTTACTGGATAGAGTTCCAGATATCAGTATGTAAAATTAGAAAGACCTCTTGCACCCTTATCAGCATGTTACAAAGTAGATAAGGGAACCTGATGCTGGTGACAGGGGCTGCTTATGTAATAATGCAGCAACCAAATTTTATGAGTAAATAACTCAAGAGTGGGAGTAATTAGCAGTTTGGGAAGACTGAGGCAAATAATAATGACTGAATAGAATTCGTTGGTGAAAAAAAGCAGACCCTGTGCAAGCAGGAAAAGTCCGGTGGGTACCCCCCTCAGATGAAACCTGTCTCGCTAGGGTTCGTCCAGAACTTTCCAAAGAAAGTTCTCCGAGGTTTCCTCGAAACACAAATGAGTGTGGTAAACCCCTGTTAATCTACGGGACCTACATGCGTAGAATTCATAGAAAGAATTGTTGAGAAGAGAGATGACAATGAGGTTCCATTGCCTCTTATCAATGGAGTGAGATAAGACATGGTGAAGCCTTACCTCGGCAGGTTCTTTGGGTAAGGAATCGATGACATCAGGAACGACTTCCAAACTTTTGAAATTGTCCATGACGGCTGAGCTTAGGGCTTGAGAGATCGGAAGACTGCAAACGATTGGAGCGAGGAAAGTCACTTTTCGGGTGAAAAACCGGCTTGAAGTTGCTCGCAACGCGCACGAAATCATGGTCAACAGGATTAGTGTCAACATTGTGCCGGTAGAGAGCGGGCTCACCGGTGGTGACGTAACGCGGCGTTTACGCGCTAAATTCAAAATACTAAAGATCAGATAAGACCCGCGACAGCGCACAGGGGAGAATTTCATGAGCCGCCCTGCGCCGCGCCGCGCTGTCCGCAGCGCGCATGGCACACGACCCGCCTTTCATTATCACACTTCATCAAGCGTCGAGATTCAAGAGTTCACTAATTATTGCACACGACCAGTGTGTAATTTGATTAAATTAAATAAATTAATTTAAAAAAAAAAAAACTCACGATACTCGAGTTTCCTCGCCAGGGAGCTCTCCCCGAAAGAAATCGTTCCCCACCCGCGTGCCGCGCCGGGAGAGCCGTGGCGTGTTTCTTACAATCGCACACTGACGCCTACAAACCTAACAGGAATACTTCACGCATTGCGCAATGCTTGAAGTATCCTTTTAAGTTTGTAGGCGTCAGTGCGCGTTTCGAGCTGGCAGCACGTAGGGCCGCAACGTGCTATGAACTTGCCCTCAATTAAGTAGTAGGTCAGGGTCTTAAAATGAAGGCAACTTGACAAATTCGAAATTAGCGACTAAGAAACATCAGTTACGAAACTTTCGTCAGTCATTATCCGAATTATTTTTTCCTATTCCTAATAGTTCAGGATCATAGTCTGCCGCGGGCGGCGGCGCTCATGAAATTCTCCCTTGTGTTCAATCGTAAGGCCCGAAGTGTCAGAGCGTGCGAAATATCTCATCAATTCGTTCCATAATTTCAGCTACTTGTCATTTTTTTTTTTCGAATTTTGAGATCGCAGTTTTTATGAGACTAAAGAATTCATGTACCTTTGAGAAAGAAATTCAACGTATTGAAGGCAGGGTTTTTTCAGAGGAAAAATATCACATTCGAGTGCATGGGCGTAGCTAGGGGGGTCCTAGGGGGCTGCCCCCCCTCCCCCAGAGAAATCTCCTACCTACGCCCCTGTTCGAGTGCGGTTTCGATATCAGTGTCGAATGCGATATTTTTCCTCTAAAAAAAATCATGCCTTTATTACCTTTGAATTTCTTCGTCAATTTTGGTATATGAATTCTTTAGTCTCATGGAAACAGAAGTGCGATCTCAAAATTTGAAAAAAATGACAAAGCTGAAATTATGGGACGAATTGATGCTACGACATCGCACGTCGCTCTGACACAAAAAATGGCAACCGTCGAATTACCTATTAATGAAACTTTATGGTGAGATTCAGGTATTGATCATTATTATTGCATGTGTTATATCCTAACCCTAGTAGCAGAACAAATTTTTGTTTTTCTAAAAAAAGTATAAAAAAAACATATCTGTTATCTAAATGATTTTTTTATATAAAAAANGGGTCCTAGGGGGCTGCCCCCCCCTCCCCCAGAGAAATCTCCTACCTACGCCCCTGTTCGAGTGCGGTTTCGATATCAGTGTCGAATGCGATATTTTTCCTCTAAAAAAAATCATGCCTTTATTACCTTTGAATTTCTTTGTCAATTTTGGTATATGAATTCTTTAGTCTCATGGAAACAGAAGTGCGATCTCAAAATTTGAAAAAAATGACAAAGCTGAAATTATGGGACGAATTGATGCTACGACATCGCACACGTCGCTCTGACACAAAAAATGGCAACCGTCGAATTACCTATTAATGAAACTTTATGGTGAGATTCAGGTATTGATCATACAGATATTATTGCATGTGTTATATCCTAAAACTTAGGATGATAAAAAGAGAAAAGTGAACGAGAGTTGCGTGAGCAATACTAGGTGTATTGACATTAGTAAAACCTTTAAACAATGAAGCTATTTTTGTAAGAATGAAAAGGATGAAAATGAAAAAAGACGTATACCTATTTAAGAATGGAGAAAAATTAATACTTTTTGCGCCATTTACCTGGTTTTTATTGTTGGGGAGCGAAAAATCTTAGGGTCGAGTGCAGGGAACACGCTCACGCTCAGGGCCGAGCGTCCAATGGCTGACAACTATAGTCGACTGATCATGAACTGATTGGGATTACTGGCGCCGGTATCCCAATCGAACGTATTTAAATCAAAAGGAACTATCTCCATTGTGCCATTGTCCCTGCGACTCATATGAATACTTGAATGACGAGGCAAATGTCACAATTAAGATAGGTCCGTTTGATTTAAATACCTACGTCTAATCGTTCCATCTCCGTCGATCAGCTCAGCGAGAGATCCAGCATTCCCAAGCACCGCACAATAGGTACCTATTCCATGTTTTAATGGCTAAAAAGATTCATAATAGTCTCCAAAATATCCTGGCCCTCTGCTGAGCTACGGTAAATCTCAAATTTTGAAGAGTGACGAAATTTAGCACTGGGAAAATTTTTTAAAATAGTTCCAATTAGTTTAGAGCCCGATTTAGACTTTGGAGGTCCTCGGTTTTTTTGTCAAACACAAAATCTGAGTTGTTCTGAAAACGTTAAGTAGCGACTCACTCGTGAGATATTATTAAAGGAAACTTTCGATGTGTCTACCGTGTTCCGCTAGACGCTTTGATGAGGAAGCATGTGCAGTGATACTTATTTTCTCATTTTATGTCTATTAAGTCCATTATATCTATTATCATTACACCATTAACAGGTGCAATTTTGTACGTCAGTAAATGCCCTACTATGTTGCAGGATTCTTCAAAAAACCCCGTCAAAACGAACTCGCCAATACGTGCAGTTACAACGTGAGGGGGGGGGGCGTGGTTCCTCAGCCGTTTTCCTTCCCTCAAAAAAAAAAAATAGAATGGGTTGTTCGACATAGTTCGCGGTGGAGCGTCTAGCCCAAGGAGCAGCGTGCAACAAATTTTTTTTAAAAATATAAGTATAGTTGCAGTTTGATGCAATGAAATAGCGAGGTTTTTTTTTTTTTTTTTTTACAGTGAAATGACAATATTTTTAAACAATTTTCTCAATAAAATAATGCCGCTTTAATATATATAGGACAAAGAAAAATGCTCTACGATGTGCAGAG
This sequence comes from Bemisia tabaci, assembly GCF_001854935.1. Lineage (NCBI taxonomy): Eukaryota > Metazoa > Arthropoda > Insecta > Hemiptera > Aleyrodidae > Bemisia > Bemisia tabaci. The sequence continues at coordinate 172,660 of NW_017547192.1, forward strand.
ACATTTTATTATTGAAAAGCAAAAAAATGGTAACTTTTTCAATTTTATTGAAAATATGCGGGAAAACTCCCTTTATAATTACCTAATCGATAGGCAACCTACACAACATTCCGTTGCAGTTGCAATTTTTTACCATGACAGTACCTGCTACAAGTGCCCGCAACTATTTGCGACCTCTCATAATTGGGAGTAAGATTTGAACTTGAGGTAGCATGTCACTTATGAAACACTGGAATTTTCTAATGTAGCCAAGAGATATGGTTTCCATGGTTTCTGATTTTCATGGCTCTATGGTTGAGGATCATGGAGGATTGTCTGACTCCCGTGAATCGTAGCCGAGTGTGTGCCCTATGCGGCCGCGCGGTTTCAAAATGTCACCGACATGACCAGCAGATGTTTTCGTCGAGCATGTACGAAAGGAAAATATCGAACGCGAAAACATAATTCTCGGTGTCAGGCTGTGATGCTTTTTTAAATAAAGATGAATAGAAAATAAAGAGAGGAAATTCATCACGGGTGACAAATCAAAAACCTAAGTACTTATGTCATTTTCGAAAACACGATTTTTCAGGAGAGTGTAAGAACTCCCTTTCCAAGTTGGAATGATAATTTCTTTCCAGTTCAATACAACGTCAAACTTGGTGAAAACGTAAAACTTTGTATGTCAAAGACTTAGAATACTTCTCGAGTCCCTTAACGTTTTACTGCAGAATAAGTTAACAGTTACCTACGAAATACGGTAGAAATACAAAGATACTTGTCTATGGAACTAGAGACTGACACTCGGAACGGCGATACCCAAGTATAGCAGTGATCGCGATAAATTGCGACCCTGGTAAAAATTGGCAGTAGAATCTGTGTTCCAAAATACCATAGACCCACAGCCGGCTGTAAGATTTCCAATAGCTTCTATGGCCGGTAACAAAATTTCTTATAGCCTTTCATAGCCGATGGCGATTAAGCAACAGCCTGGCGATAAAGTGTATGCTAAACGTTACTAATTACGGATGCTTAGTGAGTTTTTGGACTACCGCTCTCTTTTTGGGCCGCAGTATCTTGATTTAATGGAAAGCTCCGTTCTTTTGAAGGATGCCTGACATTTCTAAGATGTTGGAGCGCCTTCAATTTTGTATGATACTGTGCAATACCTCTGGTGTGAAATAGTTGCTTCAAGCGCCGCGTTACGCTGCGGCCAAGATCCATCCATATAGGTCAGTCTAGAGTCCCTTTATACTGAGAGTCAAGACAATTCGGCTCATGGATGTCACAAACGGGAATAAAGATTACAGAAATCGAACGTTTTTCGTAATCTTTGATCGGCCCATTCTCGAATTCCTTTCTTCGTTCCTTCCNCAAACCTAACAGGGATACTTCACGCATTGCGCAATGCGTGAAGTATCCCTGTTAGGTTTGTAGGCGCCGGTGCGCCGCCGCCGCTCCGCTTTGTGGTAGGCTCTTATATTTAATCTCGCGGAGTCAGCGTTTTTCAACTCATGACTTTGAAATGTTTGCATACTCTCTATGGATTATTCTCATTTTAATTGATGAAAAAAAATATGTAGTAGGTAAAGGAAAATATAATGTGCGTTTTGTAAATATTACGGTGATTCCGTACAAACTTAAGGATTTTCAAAGCACAAGAATTTATACTCAATTTCTTATAGCCTTTTATAGCCGATGGCGAAAAAGCAACATCCAGGCGATCAAGTGTAAAGCCCGGCGGTAGGAACTGTAGCCCGGCTGTATAATTTTTATCGCTTCGTGTAGCCTGGCCGTATGATTTTTTGATTTTTACCACTTTCTACAGCCAGCTATACGATTTTCTATCGCCCTTTTCAGTCGGCTATAAGAAGTAAGAATTCCAAGAACTCCTATGACTCCTATGGTATTTTGAAACCAAAGATGGATAGATTAGCGATCCAAGCAACTATCGATTGTATCGAGTTGATTCCAGACGAGTCATAAATGCCGTTGGAGGTAATGCAGTATTCCCGTCATAATAATCTCTTTCAGTAGATCGTCTCTGTATAGACCAAAGACATAAAGACGGAGCACTAAAAGCAAAAAATGAAGCTTCTAGAGCTTCTTTTCAATCACCTCTACTATTGGCTAGAGGATTGGCGGCGAAATCGGGACAAGTTTGAATTCAAATGTAAGGCGGGAACTAATAAATAAAATTGCGGAAACAAAGTATTTTAGGTTGATTTTTGCCCAAATTCAGGTAC